>OX336389.2:556536239-557136239 GCA_946902985.2 Meconema thalassinum | reverse complement strand
GTCAGGCCAGTGGAGCACAAGTAAACTATAGAAAGTCATCCTTATTCCTCTTAGGCCCTGGTGACAATAGGCACTACTCCAATACTACCGGTATTCCTACAGTCACCGCATGCAAAATATTGGGTATAACTTTCAGTCGAGATATTGCGGAGACCATACAGACCAACTGGGCTGCCCGATTAAATGTTCTGAGGTTTCAACTGAAAGAGGAACTTTCAAGACGGCTCAATATTCTGCAAAAAACCTGGCACATTAGTAAGTTTGCTCTGTCGAAACTGTGGTATATGGCGAAAGTACTTCCCCCTCCACATATAATCAGCCAGCGCATTGAAATGGCGATTGGATTCTATCTTTGGAAAGGCTATCGCTATAGAATTCGACGGGAACAACTGCAGTTATCAGAACAGTGCGGTGGGCTGCGACTTTTTGCAGTTGAACTGAAATGCTCTTCACTCTTCTTGAAACATATTATCAAGGCGACACAGTCTACAGGTGATCCGTTCGTTTGTGCTGCTCTGAAAGTCATTGAAACTATTCCTTTACGACAACCCCATCCGTTCCGAACTTTGTTCAGGAAAGCCCTGGCCCTTTTGCTAAAACTTCCCACTGCCCACATCTCCGATGGTTCCTTTAATGAAGCTAAACACATTTATGCTTTTTTATTGCAACTCCGTAATTTCACACCCCTGGTGCATTTAAAATACCCCAACAAAGACTGGAAGCATATCTGGGACAATGTGCGCAACAAATGGCTTCCCTTAGAATGGCGACTGTCTGTATATGCTTGCATTAATGAAATCATCCCCACTGGTGAAAAAATGAAGCGGCACGAACAAGTAGCTGATGATGCCTGCCCTGTGTGCAACAGGACTGACACCCTCATCCACCGCATCACTACATGTGGGAGTGCGAACGGCGTGTGGCGATGGACGATGAATGCTATCCACTGCATAACCGGGCTAACACGCAACAGGGACGAGAAGATCTTGAACTTCGAATTACGGGATGTACTTGGTAATTCTATAACCAGTATAGGCATGTCAGTCACTGACAAATTACTCTGCTATTGGAATTACACTGGATTAGCCTACGAACATCTATTACTCTCGCTTATAATTTCGGCAGAATAATTCCTTTAAGAGATTACTTTCTACATTTACTGGTGGAGGAAAACACTATTAAAGAGATGTGCTCCGAGACTACATTTTGCCCAATGTAATTGGTGATCTGGAGGCGGTTCTTATCTCATTTGAAGTGCCCCGTGTACTTGGGTGTGTGCGTAAATTTGTCTGATAACTTGTCTCATGGTAATGGCTGAATTATAGTGTGTATATGTAATTCAGGTGGGGCTTCAAAAGAAGGCGGGGGCTGCGTGGCGCAGTCGGTAGAGGCGCTGAGCTTCTAACTGAAAGAGAGTAGGTTCGATCCCCACCCAGGTAGTGGATTTTAGAAACAAAACTACCTCTTTCGGAAACGCAAATAGCCCTGGGGTTCACTCAGCCTACACCGGAAATGAGTACCAGGGTAATTCCTGGGAGCAAAGGCGGCCGGGCGTGGAGCTGACCACTCCATCCCATCTAGTGCCGATGTCACAAAAAGTGGAAGCCTCTACCTTCCACTACTCCCAGGGCCTCCATGGCCTGTACGGAGTTGGCTTTGATTTGCTTTTTGCTTCAAAAGAAGTCGGCCGTGGCCTGAAGTTAGGAGTTATCGCGGCATTTGCCTGGAGTAAAAGTGGGACACCACGGAAAACCACTTTCAGGATGGCTGAGGAGGAAATGAACCCCGGCCTGCAGGGCGTCAGTCAATAATGCTAACCGTTACCTCACGAGGTGGTTTGGTCTCAAGAGATCGAGTCTGATGTGATACGGAATTAAATAATAAGCCAATGAACAATCTTTATCGCTGTTGGAACATAAATAAGGGGGTTTATTTTTGTGGGAACACAGAAAATAACATATTTTAGGTCAGCCATAATAGGACTGTTGAAACAGAAATTACATCCATGAGGTGTACAGACAAATAGTTGACGAAATTAGAAACTTCTTGAAAAGAAGTCTGCGAACTGAGCTTTATTAAACAGGCACTGCGGGAAATGAGAGTTCCTCCCAAAGCTGAATTATACATTTGTTCAAATCCTCTCTTTCTCCCTGTAAGTATCCCTTTAATTTCCTGCGGGTTGTTAGACTGAGTGTAAATATATTCCCTCCACAAAACAGCAATTGGAACTAAATTCACCTTCGTTTCATTTAGACATTTAATTATTCATTCCCTTTACTAGGAACTATGATGTGCTGCTTTCATGCGCCGAATGATCAGGTTTTTCACAAGTTCCAGAAGGTAAAAGGGGGGCTGCGACAACAGACCATAAAACCGCGACATCACAATCGAAAACTTATTAGAATTTGAGTGAAAGAACTGCCTAGTATTAATGGATGTGGAATGGTCCCAACGAGTGTGTGTTTGTGCCGTGATTTCCAGTCGTAGAATTATCAGCCTCTTTCCTTCACCAAGGACCCTGCAGAGTAGCCGTGCGCGCTAAATCAATCACCACGACCGTGATCGCGAGCTGCAGCAATTCCAGAGACTAGAGGTTCGAATACCGACGCTGAGTGTGGGTTTTCTTCGAGCTACTCCACACTCCTCCAGCAAATGCCGGGATAGTACTCCATTTCAAGTCGCGAGGCACCTACCCCATTCTTAGTGTTAACGTAACTTCCATTGTTTCATCATTCCATTACTGACAGTGAGTGGGCTTATTTTTTGGTGTGAAAATGGCCACTGGGTGGTCATCCTGGCAAGAGGACTAAGCACCACCATTTCACAAAACCTCCCAAGTGCATGTAGATGGAATCGATGAGTGCATATACATGCGTAATGTCGCCAGCTATCACCTCATTTCAGGCCACGCTTTCATTCCAGAGCGCGCCATTCTTATTGGCGTGGGATCTTGCCAGGTCGCCATCATTACTCCCTTCGAATCAGCCCACACATTCTCAATGGGATACATGTCTGCTCAACAAGGACGCCAGTCGTTAAACTCTACCTGGTTCTTGCCTTATAAACCATTCTTGAACCAATAGATACGTTGGATCGGAGGCAGATCCTGCTAACATTGTATAACACCAGCGGGATGTAATACCAAACAGAAGCAGTCACAATTTTCTCTCATACGTGCACTCGTTCCCCGACGGTAGTACGGTGTCCATGTGCGTGTTGTTCAATTCTGTGCACCACCCCTTTCAGCTAGAATCAATTAAACTCCAACACACAAAGGATGCATGGACAGATTGCCGATTCTCGGCCAGGAAAATGACGGGTACCGGGAACGCGAAACAAGCGTACCGGTTCATCGTTCGCCAAGTTAAACGTGGTCTAGTCGCAGTCCACGTTATTCTCGGCAAATGAGAGACGGTACGCCATAAGCTCATCAGTGATCTTTTGCTCCTTAGCCGCTTGCCAGGGTATTAACCCAGAATTCAGGTATCTCGATATAGTCGTCGAGCTGCCAAGAAAGAAAACATGTGACCTGGCATGGTTGCACGGGGTTCATGCACGGGATTGAACGGACCTCAGCGATCAAGTGTTCGTCGTGTTCCCTCCACGAACCTGAGCCAGCAGTTGGCTTACGCCTTAAGATTGTCAAAAATGTTTTATCCACGCGTCCCCATGCTCTGTGGGATATCGTAACGTCATCTAGCATATGTTTGGTTAGATTTCCTAATTCTACGAGAGGAAATGTGGTGAGGATCGGTCGATGTAAGACCTTCCGTATCGGAGAGAACTTGATGAAAAACCTTGAGTTGAAATCGAGTTGAAATAAAGTTGAGCGTTACAAGGGGGGTTTCGGTGATGTGAGGTTAGGGAAGTATAAAGGTAAAACAAGTAGCTGTGTTTCATTAATTTTATTAACAAATAGGACCATGCAAATTAATGGATTCAAACCCAATTTAACCAAAAGAGACAAAGCCCAATAACGCATTAACAATTTGAATAATTAACAGGAAATTCAACAAAAGGAACAAGGTTCCATAAAGCATTAACCATTTGAATTAACATGAAGGGAACAATAAAGGATTAACAATTTGAATAATTAACAGGAAATTCAACAAAAGGAACAAGGTTCCATAAAGCATTAACCATTTGAATTAACATGAAGGGAACAATAAAGGATTAACAATTTGAATAATTAACAGGAAATTCAACAAAAGGAACAAGGTTCCATAAAGCATTAACCATTTGAATTAACATGAAGGGAACAATAAAGGATTAACAATTTGAATAATTAACAGGAAATTCAACAAAAGGAACAAGGTTCCATAAAGCATTAACCATTTGAATTAACATGAACAATATCGCAATGCTTCTGTAGTGAGCTGGCAATATAAGAATAGATACGAAAAGTCTTCCAGCAACATGCACTAGGGGGCTCAGCCCAAGAAGCAAGGATACCAAAATTAATGTATGCCAATTCCAAACATTTGGGGAACCAATCTCAAACTGTTTGATAGAGAGCAGAAAAGAGTTTAGTCAGTTAACGGTAGATATTTGAAAAAAAAAATACCAGTTAAGCATGAATCCAAAAATTACGATTCACAGTGCTTGAGGGCCGAGTCTCAAGACACCAATGAAACAAGGGGGTTAAATTCAACCCGAGGAAAAGACTTACTTAGTAAGCTAGTTGTTGCCTTCGTCACTAAACAAAATATCGCAAAAGCCAGTAGATATGTAGAGGAAGAAAGAACGATTGCAACGTGTACACATTAAAGGGCTTAATCCGAAAATGCAAACAAGAATGCATTGATAGAGATAACTAGTCAATGACACAAACATGCCCTTCAAAAAAGGGATTAAGTTACATAAACAATTTTAACAAACCGTAAGGCAGAACTATCCTTGCAAGGAAATAGAAGTTAACACTGAATTACTTGGCTGAAAAACCTTTAGAAAAGTATGTAGGGCCTGAGAGCCCAGAGAAAAAACATTGAAAGTCAGCTTTAGGTGAAGATCATAGCGATCAGTATTGAAACTATGAAGTGGATTTAAAATGTTCCATGGAATGGTTTTTACTTAACTTAGCTCTCGTAGAATAACCATCTTGAAGCGTTGGTTGCACGTAACAATTATAGATCAAGCAGGTCAACTGCTGATCAGTAAAATAACACTGTAAGACCAAGCAGGTCTACTGCTAATAAGTAACAACGCTACCTCGCCACGAGTTAGCTCAGTTTTGCTAACGTTCCATGCGGTAGCTTGTAGATGCAGAATTTAGCCCAAGTTAGGCATGGTCAAGTTTTGTGACCAAATGTTGCAGTCTTCTAGCAGAATAAGGGCCTGATGGCTAGCATGCCGTGGCTCATGAAAAGTAAGACAACAATTGTCTTGCTGACGACGAGTGCTCGACGTACGTAGAGTGTCGATAGTTTCAACGTAGTGACAGCAAGTGTCTAGTTGACGACGTGTGCTAGATGTCCAACAGCTGACCGAGCTTAAATAGTAGCTCACAGAGGAGGACTTCCAGAAAGATCCTTGGAAGAAGTTACGTGATTGGCCCGCTGAACATCAGCAGCCAATGAGAAGCGCAGGAAGAAAGTGGTGTAGGGCAGGCAAGATCACTGTCCATTTGAAACGATGAATCAAGCATGGTCTGATCAGACATTTTAACTGTAACAGTCCTAAGGAATATGTCTTAAAGCCAAGCAAGCGTGATTGCACAACAGGTAAGTCAAAATGATCGTGCATATTTAACAAAATGGTCAGTCTAGACCCAAATGAAAAAACACGTGAGTACATGTCACATAAGTTAGGTTAAGCAACAAGAAAAATCAGCTGAAAGTTTAACTTTTCCTCTCGAATAGTACGAAAAGCTAAGTGAATAAATTACCGGCTTTTGTAGCCTTCGCAAATGCGAACACCATGGATGTGGGGTACTTGGCTTGCCATAGTTGCCGTAGATTGACCTGCCTTTATGTTATAAACGTTTAGGGGACATCCTGCAGTCTGATTGTTTCACCCGCTTTTGCTGCTAACGGAGTGGAAAACAAATCCAAATGAGATTCGAACCAGACATATCCCCACTGTGAACATGAGTCCATACCCACTGGCCTATGGCACTCCACGAACAAGCACGCTTAAAACAAACCCATTAGTTTGCATGTAGGCCTACTTTCCACCTTGCTCGTGTTTAAGGGCCATTTAGAGAATATGGTGGAATCTAATTGCTTCTCACACTCGTAAATACTCCAGTTATGATGGCAACTTCTTTATGGGAAATGTTTCATTGCCTACGAGTACTGAAATAAGAACCACAATATCATGGTTTCTAGGGACAATGCACGTCACTGTACAATTGAACGTAACAATTTCAGCTTGCCCGCTTTCTGTGTTGGCGAGTATACCTTCCCGCGAGAGATGACTTATATTAGGGAATGATGCACATGAAGTTGTAGCGAACGGAAGAACAGACCGTGATCGTTGGGAATTCATAATCAGTGGCCCAGTTCAGATATATCAAGAAATAGAAGGGTCATCGGCTATTCGTCACACTACTTGATAGAGATGTAGGGCAGCTATCGATTATTGTGTCCTATAGGGGCTTTCGGCGTTCACTTGATACATACATACTATAAAATATTACTGAGTTGGGGAAGTTCGCAGAAGTACTGTACGCTCATGAACGTAGGTTACATTGCCATAACAATTAATATAATGAAGTTACAGCCACTGACCGTTGAATGAATACTGCTTAGGCCTACTGTTCTGCGAGTGTAAAGACTAGAAACAATAATGATGTGCACTAAGTATGAATAGTGAATACACATAATAAGTATGGTCGTGGTTATATTTTGCACCTCTTGTGATATTGCTGGCTCCCTGCCAAATGTAACAAATGTGCGAAATCGTATTTTTATTTGCCTATTTTCATTTATGAAAAAAATAGGCTTATGAGATCACCTTTTGTCCGTGTGTGTGCATGTGTGTGTGTGCGTGTGCGTCCGTGTGCCCCCCCCCCTAATAACTTCGTAACGGCTAAAGCGATTTCGATGAAACTGGGCAAGGTCATAGTGTACTATTTCGACCGACCTAGACCGTGCCCTCAAATTTTATTACGGTTCACCAATCCAACATGGCGGCTGTGCGAAATATTTTACCGGTATTCCTTATCTCCGAAACTATTATTCATATCACCCTGACATTTTGTACGGTAATAAAGTGCACTACCAGACGTTCACCAATGTGTCTTTCAAAAACCTGTTAATTACAAAACGAACATGGCGGCCAAGAGGATTTGAAACATTTAAATAGACTTTTCTCGCGATTTAACCACCCGAACGCAGTGAAACTTGGTACAGCAAATTACTATATAAATTGCAATGCACAGACATCTAATTAAGTTGAATTCTTTACATAACCTCAAGATGGCGGCTGTGCAAATTTTAAAATTAAGTTTTTATTTCTTGTGTTCTAATCATGCGATCGAAATCACCGTTTGAATAATGAACGTACACAATAATCCTCATCTACCAGTACATAACTCTATGGCCTACATATATTAAAATATATTAAAAACGGTTCTCAATATCTAGGAATATATTGCAGCAATCAAACCCAAAATGTTGATGTTAATGATGATGATGATGATAATTGTTGTTTTAAGGGGCCTAACATCTAGGTTATCGGCCCCTAATGGTCTGGGTGACAGCAAAAATGACAATGAAATGGAAATCAGAACGAAAATTAAGTGAGACGGAAAATACTTACAATAAGGAACTCATATTGAAACTACTCACAAAATGGAGAGCGGTAATACTTACAAAAGGGAATTTAGAACGAAAATACTCACAATAGGAATAGATTGAAAAATACGCACAAAATGAAGGTTAGGTTCAAAATACGTACAAAATGCAATGCAGAGTCGAAATACTTACAAAATGCAACTGAAATTCAAAATACTTACAAATTGCAAATGAGATTGAAAATACGTGCAAACTGAAATTGAGGTTCAAAATACTTACAAAATGCAATTGAAATTGAAATTCAAATACACAATGCAATTCAGATTGAAAAACGCCCATTTCAGACTCAAAATAACCACAATGTGCAATTAAAATTCAAAATTCTTACAAAATGCAATTGAAATTGAAAATGCTTACAAAATGTACAGGAGATTCAAACTACTTATTTGGATTGACAATATTTACAAAATGCAATTTAGATTGAAAATACTTACAAAATTTAATTTAGATTCAAAATAACATACCCACAAGATGCAATTGAGAATCAAAATACTAGCGAAATGCCCACCATACAAAATGCAATTTAGATTGAAAATACTTGCAAAAGCGTTTTAGGTTGAAAATACTTACAAAATGCAATAGAAATCCAAACACTCTCAAAAGTCCAATCCCCTATATTGAAAGACTTACTATAAAACAAGTTAGATTGTCAATCTTTGCAAAATGCAATTGAGGTTAAAAACACTCGCAAAATGCAACGTAGATTAAAAATACCTACAAAATTGAGTGTAGATGCAAAAAAATCGCTTAGGGAATTTAGATACATGAGGGGCCAACTAACAACACAGTGCAGGAATCGTAAAGAGAAGAGGAAATATATTGAAAAGAAAACAAGAGGTCTGACCCCTCGAAGAAGGAGGGATCGGGAAAGATGAGACAGGGGCCATTTAAGGCGGGAAAGTGAAAGACTCCCTAGGCCTCGGATGCCCTAATACCGTCGGGGTCGGAAAAGAACAAGAGTTCACCAACGGAGGTCGACAGGAAAGAAGAAGGAGAGGAGCCCAGCACAAGTAATTGGAAGCAATGCCAGACTCAGCTGGGGTCCCGTGATCGCCAACCCACAACCACCGAGATGAGAGCCCCTGGGGGGATTTGTATGTTGATAGAGGCAATTAATACCTAAAGTAGGATATATGAAAATATGCTATTTAGTTCTTCACAACTACTTGTTTTTCTATTAAAATAAATTATCGAATGGTTGCTGGAGAAGGATTGTGTGTGCTGCATAGAGGACACATGTAATGAACGCTTCTTATAGCAATGATATTACTCATATTTCATGACATGTCAATGTGTACCTTTGTAAAGAATTGTATCCAAAAAGTTATAGTTTTGGCATAGTGACAAAATATGTGCCTCATTCTTTTTTCATTCACGGAACACTACGACGCGACGTGTTTACGGAATGTTACATATAGATATTTTAAATCTCCATTGAGGTGCGTTTCCCAATGCCCCAGGGATTTTTATACCCTTAGAACAGCTACCCAAAAGCACCAATCATAAAGTGCAATTCATGGTTATGGCTAGCATGGAAAAGAATCGGGCACATTGTTTGTGGAAGTAGGAGAACAAACTAGAATTTTGAGATATGTACAGGGTTATTTGTTCCTGTAGATGTAATGGGAGGACGAGGGATTTGACAAGTCAAGCCACTTTTCTCTGTTGGGTAAGGGCCTGTCGAGTGACTGCTGCTTTCTTTGAGTAGGACTGAGTGTCACGTTTCTAGAGATAACTTAGCAGAGTGCTCGTGAGGGAGTGGTGGACGATCCAGTGTGAGAATTCAGGTCATATTCCTTTTGATTGTTCCATTTAAATGTCTGACAGAATATCTTTTCAATGCCCATGAAGTGGTAATTTCGGGTGTGTTAAAAGTGAATTTTAATGGTAATAAGACAGATTGCATTATCAATTTGTCGCCGACAGTTTGGGGTATTCAGTGACCCCATGTTTAATTTCGTTCTAGGAAAAGTAAACTCCCATTAATCGGTTGAAATTAGTCACATTCCAACTTGTGAGGTTAGTATCTCTATGGTATAGCACGAAGTAAATTGCACTGTTGGACCGAATTATCTCAAGACTGGGAGACGAATGCAAGGAAGGAACAGTACGGTAACAATATTTAACTGCAGTGATGTTAATAATAAACTCATCAATGAATTCCTCGAGAAACCACTGGATGGCATGAAATATTAAATGGGATTTCATTTGATTTTTTCAATCAACAACATAGACTATTCCGGGCAGCAAAGCAGTCTGGTATGGCTGTAGAGGGCTGTTGCTCCTGCTAAGGACCTTTCTTTGCAATGAGGGTTCAGAAATTCTAATGAAGATACGTGAAGTGTCTTACGGTACAGGATGTAGTCTATTAGTAGAAGCACGAGCGTGCCCGATTAGATTGGACGGGGAATTACAATAAATTTCCCAGTGCCTGAAATAAATGACATAAATTATTGAAGGGCTTAAGTAAGCACTTCTCATACAAATGGAGGGCTAAATTGGATGACTAGTTTCATTCGTCAAGCGATCATCATCAGATCCTGGTCACTTGGGCTTAGTTTAGGTTCTGTGCATATGTATATAACACTCGTTATAAAGGTTAATTTAAATCTTCTGTAATTGAATAATTGTAAATACTTTGCACATAAGTGTTATATACATATCCACTGAACCAAGTGAGCAGGATATATAATGTTCGCTTGACGAATGAAACTAGTCATCTAACTTAGCCCCCATTTGTGTGAGAAATGTCTTATTAAGTGTGTAAATAATTCAATTGATATTGTAACTTTCAGTCGGTCAATACAAAATAATTCCAATTACTGGAATAGTCTATGTGAAAAAAATAATTTTAAATTACATGCGATTAAGTTCTACTGTATATAGGAGTGAAGCCGGCTCCGTGGTGTTGGGGTAGTGCACCTGCCTCTTACCCGGAGGCCCCGAGTTCGTTTCCCGGCTCCGTCAGGGATTTTAGAAACTGACATGAGGGCTGGAACAGGGTGCACTCAGCCTCGTGAGGACAATTGAGTAGATGTCTGACAGTGAAGCAGTGCCCCGGTCACGAAAACCAAGATTAAAGGCCAAGGGGAACCGATGCGCTTACCACGTGTCACCGCAATATCTGCAGGCCAAATGGCTGGCCAGCGGTCGCTTGGTAGGCCTACTGTTGACCAAAGTATTATGTGTACTCGAGTTTGAAGGTTGTTTGTGAAGTAACCAATAGACTTACATAAAATCCAATACCATCAACATTTTCCTCGTTCTATTTTACGTTAGTTCATGTAGGTTTGGATTTTTAAATTTATATATATATATTTTTTTATCGCAGTTGGAACACAAAAAGTGCACGTTTTTAAGCGTGTTTCAACCATGCGTCACATTTAAGAATTATTATCTCAATAGCCCGTCATCAGATAGAATCCAAATTTTAACACAATATACATTGGAATGTTGTATAACTGGTTTATTAATTTCACAATTTTGTGTGTCCAAGAAACAAAGTTGTTATCATTGTTGTAAGGTAACTTTTTCTCGGCTCGGGGTGGTTGGAAAATGTAGTTCTTGGTTGCGTTGTAATCGTTATACATCAAAACGTTATGCTGTATGACTGTGAAATACGTAAATTAATTCACTTATTTTATATCGGTTTGTATTTGTACGAGGAAATAATACATGGTTCACCAGCTAGCCGCTCCGGGAAAAGCTGTACAGCGTTGCTGAGATGGAGCCCATCACTTCCAAACGAGACGCGCCATGATGCGTGTGGGCATGTACGTACTTCCGTCCATAATAATGGGTATTGGGACAGTATTATTTGGACTTTGTGTTATCCAAAGGCGATTGCGGACCGCAGAAATTTATGCCCGATTTTGCACTGCTTACTAAGAAAGACAGGTTATCACAAAATGATACATGCATTCTAGGAAGCAGCAATCAGCAGACCATAGAATATGCAAACACGTCATCAACACGTGTTTCTGCGGCAGCGGTAAGTACACTGACCTAATCGAAAACTTCCGTCATCCCCTTTAGTTCCACTATAAATCAGCACAAACTGACACTTGCACTAAAGTAACTACTGATCATGGAACTGGAGCGTTTTGTCATAGGATTGCGGTACGTGTCCTGAGAATTTTCCCGGATGGAGTGCAAGGAAAAAACTAATAAAAATCACACTCAGGATGGCCAATGTCAGGGCCTAGATTCGAACCTTCGATCTTTGAATTTCCAGGTCCCTTCTTCAGTATTCTTCTTGTCTGAGGGTTATAACGGGAAACACTCATCGTCGTGAGACAAACTTGAGAAGATGGGGGGGGGGGGGGGGGCGCTTGATTCCTATCTTAGCCATCCTGAAATTAGTTTTTTGTGGTTCCCCACTTCAACCCCAGGCAAATAACGGGATGTTCCTAACTTATGGTCATGGCCATCTTCTTTCCAATCCTGGACTCAATTTAAAACATACACACTACTACAGACACGATAATAATGCAGGAATCAGAAAATGTGTACACCGTACACACCTAAGCACACCAGGATGTCCCTGCCCGTAAATAAAATAACATTAGAAAGCTATCCGGCTTTAACTTCCGTATGATACTGACATTTGTAACTCTTCAGTCGGTCAACACGAATATGCCCAATGAATGGGCGGGGTACAAAGTATAGGCCTAATATGTAAATACACTCCTGGACATAAATACATGTATTAGTTAATTATGACAATGAATGGGGAAATTTAGTGATAAGTAACTAATACATGTAATTGTGTCTGGGAGTGTATTAACATAACTACGCTTAGCACCCCGCCCAGTCATTGGCATATTCGTGTTGACCGACTTAAAAGCTACAAATGATAGTTTGTATAGGCAACACTGAAAGAATGGCTTCGAATCTTTACATTCTGTATGATAGTTTATACAGTATATAACGTCTTAGACGTCTGTAATCCATACCAATCATAATGTTTTTTTTTTTAGCGTATGGCTTTCAGTGCCGGGAGCGTTCGAGGACATGTTCGACTCGCCAGAGATAGTAGCTGTTTCTATGCCGGGCACCCATGGGGTGAGCTACAAGTACAGTCGCGTGTGGAGTGTTGTCTGGGGAGGAAAGTGTGAGTGTAAGGACGAGGTATTGGAAGGTGGCGGCTGTGGCCTATAGTTAGGGACCAACCCCGGCATTTGTCTGGAAGGAAGATGGGAAACCACAGAAGACCATCTTCAAGGTTGCTGGCGGGGATATTCGAGCCTCCCGGATGTGAGCGACTACCTGCAGCCATGCTGTAACAACCACGGCTAACTCACTCGGTATCGTAATAGCTAATACTCTACAATATAAACTGTCAACTTCAGAATTAGATGAATAATGATGAAAACTATTTATCCCATAATAAATGATGTCTCGTAAGTCTTCAAGAGAAAATAAAAACCACTACTTAGCATTCCATATCGAACATGTGAAGCCCATATTGCTGACCGCGTGAAAGATTGCGAACTAAAACGACATCGAGGCAACCAGCTGCCATTAAAAAGAAATGTACTCTAAAGCTGATAGCTCGCTGTCGATGAATATCGAAATATATATTTTCGAAATCAGGACGTTCGTAGCTAATACTAGGCTATATTTGAGAAATATGTTTCTTTCAATGGTCTGACGTCAGGGAGTAAGTTTACCTGAGGGTTCATTGGTATCTGAGAAAATTTGATGTCATCTGATCTCCAGGTACGGTATGCAACCTGCTGAACCTCCCTCGGGACTGGGCCTGTCAGCTCGTCGGAGAAGTATCAAATTGCTCTACGCCAGCTCTCCACGGATGCACTCCAGCAGTGACCCATATTGATTTAACTTAAATGGCGAGCCAGCGCAGACCAAAAATGTTATCCCCTGTCACTACTGACGCCTAGTGGGACAAGCAAACCAACACAGAGGCCTGCCTATTGAGCAATGGGCCTTAGGGCCGTTTTCACCAACGTCAATTATCTCTTAATTCATCAATAAAGGTTATTTAACATAGCACGAGCATTTCACCAAACAGAAACGCTCGTTAATTTACCACTAACAAGGAATTACGTTAAATGGCCAAATCTGGCCACTCAACTCACTAAAGCATCTTTAAAGTGGCGGGAAACAGCTGAACTGTGTCTTGCGAATTCTACAATGGCGGCTTGTTTCCGAGTTTCACACGAAGGCTACTTTCATCCATATGAATATAAAATATGTTTATGACAATGAAATTATAAAAGATGACACACATTACTACGTTTTAATACCAAGAAAGACGAATATGGAAATAAAAAAATATATCCGAATGAGGATTCAAACTGCTCCCAGTGCTGCGTAATAAATTGAGAGTCTGCACTTCTACCGCTTACGCTACGAAGACAACTGAGTGATCGCGTCCTATTACTCTATCTATTCACACAACTGCCAGTTCTCCTAAATACTTTGTTCGTATCATTTTAGGCTTTTGCCACGAATAAGGTCTTCTGTATTTCCCTTCCTTTATAATTATGTTCCAGAAACTCTCAAGAAAGCATCGCAAACAACGATCAGTGTTAGACGATTCTAATTCTGTCGGCCATGCTGTCCGAGATGAAACCGAGTCTACGCATGCGCGAGAGCCGTAAATCTTATTTAAGTAATTGCGAACCCGAATGTCCTCGTGAAATGCATCGAAGATAATCACGCATTAACTCTCGTATTTAAGTTAAATACAAATTAACTAACTAAGCATTAGTAAAGAGTTGGTGAAAACGGACCTTATTGCTTTTGCAGTGCAAGCAATTTAGTTAACAAAATACCGGGTGAGTTAGCCGTGGTCGTTACGGCGTGGCTGCTGGCAGTCGCTCATATCCGGGAGGCGAGGAGGTTCGAATTCCCCCGCCGACAACCTTGAAGATGGTCTTCTGTGGATTCCCATCTTCCTTCCAGGCAAATGCCGGGGTTGGTCCCTAACTACAGGCCACAGCCGCTACCTTCCAACTCATTCAAACTTTCCTCCTCAGACAACACTCCACACGCGACGGTACTTGTAGCTCACCCCATGGCTGTCCGCATGGAAGCAGCTACAAACTGGCAAGCCGAACATGTCCTCGGACACTCCCGGCACTAAAAGCCATACGCTAAAAATCAAAAATCAAAGTTAACAAAATAACGAAATACAGCAGCAGGAAGTGCGTATCATTTGGCAAAGTCAAGCTAGAAGTTTGCGGACATAACCTGCTATTGGAGAGCAGTACATTACCATGACGATCTCGTCACACCCCATGAAATTCGAGCGGATTGAAGCAGGACTAGCCTATTCCTCGTGAATGTGTTTCTCTTCAATATTAACAGAACTCGTTTCTAGACGATTGTTCATCTTCTACCTTCATATAACTATATCAAAGTTCCAACGTTCACCACTAGGTATCAGCGACATCTGGTAGCGAAAGTTGGAACTAATTGAAATTGAACGGAAATTGTAGTTCACCCTATGGGTATCCGGATGAAGCAGCTACAGCCTCTGGCGAGCCGAACATGTCCTCGGACACTCCCGGCACTAAAAGCCATACGATAAATAAATAAATAAATAAATAAATACATAAATAATTAAATTCAACTCTAAAACCATCATCCAGTCATTACTACCTGTCTGATGAGTTGTTGTTGGTTCTGTTAGGGACTTTGCGACATCAGGGCCATATACCAGTGTACTTGGGTGTGTGTAAGATTTGTGTGATAACCTGTGTCATTGCGACATATGTACCAATGTGTGTATTTGTAATTGATCTAGGAATTGGGTACGAAGTGGCCGTGGCTTTAAGTTAGGTATCATCCCGGCATTTATCTGCAGTAAAAGGGGGAAACCACGGAATATTACTTCAAGGATAACTGCAGTAGGAATCGAACCCATCTCTTCCCAGTTGTGCCTCACGAGGCTGAGTGTAGCCCTTTCCAGCCCTCAGACCAGAATTAAATTTCTTGGCAGAGCCGGGAATCGAACCCGGACCTCCGCGGTGACAGCCAACAATGCTAGCCACTGCGCGTCGAGGTGGACAATCCCCCTCATCTGAAGAATCCTTGCCGGCGGTAGACCTATGAACTACAACTTGTCAACAGTTTGATGGAATCTGATTTCTCGGAGATATAGGTACAGTCTGCGCTGTGTGTCGATGGATCATTGTGGCACGAGCTTTACGTTTGGTCACTTGGGTATTTCCAGTTTGTGTTATGTGAATAATTCAAGGAAATTGACACACGTAACAGAAGGGTAGTGTATTATTATAGTAGAAATAGTATCATTCGTATTATACTAGCGGACCCGTGCGAGAACTCTCGCACAATGGGTTGTGTGCGCCCCATGTGTACAGACTACCCGCCCGGCACTACAGTATTGCTATGCGGCTGTACGCGACATAGTTCTGCCAGGGGCTATCGTCTTGTTTATTTGTTTAAATTCACTTTATAAACAAATAAATATACTTCCGTTGACTTTTCAAGAAATGCAAGATTTTTCCTGTACTATTGAGACGATTTGGAAGATTTTGGTACAAACCACACCTTCTAACTCCCTCTGGTTTAGGAGCTTGAGTTTTGTGAAACATACATCTTAGCCTTAGCGTATTATACGAGTATAATAAGATTGTTACCCATTACCACCTGTAGCAGAACAGCACGCAAACCCCTAATATGCTTAACGCTTGATGCGGTGTGTACATGCCGTCCCTTTTGCCCGTCACCAGACCTGGCGTACCGATAGACAGATGAAACTGTTGACAACACACTAATTTCAAAACGGCAAAGCCTCGTCAGACGGGTAGTAACACACAACGTCAGACTTCATTCAAATCTCGTTCTCCTTATATTAAATATAGTAACGACATATAACCCTTTCAAACTAGCCGACATAACTGTTGGACTCTATACAGGTTGTTGTTAATTTTCGGGACTTGAGACATCTTGGTCATCATCCCCGTACAGTAGGGTGTGTGTTGAACCATGTCTGATAACCTGTATTTCTGTGATGAATGTATTAGGGTCTGGGATAGGGTAGGTTACTCGGGACTTGAAGTAAGGCACTATCCCAGTATTTATCTGGAGGGAGTGTGGAAAAAAACCTTGAAAAATCTTTGGAAAATCCACACTCAAGATATTATAATAATTCTATGGGTTTTACGGTCCTTTTAAATACTGCGGCCGTGTCAGTAGATTTACTAGCACGTTAAAGATCCCTTTCGGGGCAAAATACCGCCACCCCGGCGTCTCTAAAAGTCACAGTAGTTAAAAGGGTCGTAAAACCAATAACGATATTATCATTCTTATCAGCATAATACAACAATGTTTTCACCTTCTGATCGTGCGATCTCCTTGTTGCACACCTGGAATGCCAGGCATGTACTGCTTTGTATCATACATACACTGAGGTCTCTCACCTAAAATGACATAGTTCTGAACCCAAAATTACTAACATTATAAACAATTTTCAGTCTGTATTATTCCGTGTGCTAACCGTATTTTAACGTGCCGGTACGCGTATGCTACTCATTTACTGTGTAATAATGGGCAAAACCTGGAGATATTTCGAGCTATTTGTTAATCCCCTAAGGTCGCTATACATTTAAAAGCGGATCGTTGGAGTATTCCTCGCAGTGATAGCCTAGGCCGATGGTTTACTTGCTTTTGGTAGGGTTTAAGTTTTGATGTGCCTTTTAGTTGTGGTTAACAAAGCCAAGCTCCATGCCAATAAGCATAGGTTGACAGTCAAGAGTATCACCTGCGCTCCTGTACTATAATCGAATTAGACTTGAAATCGTCGAAGAGGTTCGAATCTGGTTTTATTACTGCTACGGATACCAGTTTTCCAAACTGTTTGGAAATCCTATCCAGCTGAGTGCATCAAACTAAGACATCCTCTTGTGATATGTAACTCGCACTGCGTAAAATATATACCGCATCATGTTGATGACTAAATTTGTGTCCTCTCTCGTAAGAAATTAGTCATTAATAATGTTAAATATTTTGTATAATTGTACAAAATGTAGCCTATACTTGTAGATGAAATGCGTGCATGAAATGCAGTAAATACGTGTATTCTGTCGGACAATATAGGTTAATCCGTATGCATTATATTCAGATGATTAAATATTTTATTTTAAACTTTTGTTAACGGAATATTCACTAGAGATTTGGATTCTACATTTAATACTCGTATATAGCCACCTTTCAGGCAAGAAGTTTATACAACATATTGTACCACCGCACGGCCATGGAGCATGTACTGTATAGTGACTTACTTGACTTAGTTCCTATTGTCCCTCGTGGAACATACGGCATCAATGAAGAATCTCCATCTGGTCCTGTTTGCTGACAACCTCTTCACCTCACTCCAGGTCTTACCCTCCTCTATAGCCTCCAAGTGGACAGATCTGCGCCACATTTGCTTGGGTCTCCCTCTCCTCCTCGTACCCTGTGGGTTCCAATCCAGTGCCTCTCTCCCAATGACTTCATTTCCTTTCCTCAGGGTATGTCCGATCCATTTCCATTTCCGTCGCTTAATATGTATGGCCATCTTCATTTCACCCGTCCTTCTCCAAAGTTCTTGGTTGGAGATTACTTCCAGCCAGTAGATGTTTAAGATCTTTCTTAAGCAGCGGTTGACAAAGGTCTGCAGCCTGGAGGTGATTTCCTTAGTTACCTTACAAGTCTCAGGCCCATATATCAGAACGGACTTGACATTACTCCGGAAGATACGAAGTTTGGTCTTCATGGATATATTGCTGTTCTTCCACACCGAATAGAGCCGCACAAAGGCGCCGTTTGCTTTTGGGATACGTTGGGAGACATCCTTTGCCGCTCCTCCATCTTTGGTCACCACACTGCCCAGGTAAGTAAAGTAAATAAATAAAGCTTTACTTACCTTTACTTACTGTATAGTAGTAAGCGACTATATTTCATATTTCCTTAAATACCGGTAACAGATATTGCAGACTATATTATCAAGTTCTGCTTAGGCTATGCGAGTTACTTTCCAATGAAAGCGTCTGGTCCCTGTATTAATCATGCACGGTGTAGGTTAGTGATGACGGTTGCCTACTAGCTGTGTCTTAACATTAAATACCGGTAATGAAAATCTTGGCACAGAAATTATCAGATGGAGTAATATTAGGAATTAGTTTGTGTTGGTGCACAATACCGAAGAAATAATAGTTCATATTTCATTGATAGTTTTTTGAAGTTCAGTCTAACGAACGTGAAGTGAAGCGAAAATTGGAGATTTCCAAAGCTCAGTAAAATCTAAGCTTAACTACCATTTTGTGTATAGTAAATCCCGATCAACCTTCAACGTCAGGATTAAGCTAAGAACTTAAACTGACTGTGAAACCGGACCTGAGAGACGACTAGGGTTCCTCCTGCCATACACAAAACATCTGTGTGCACATGTCCGTGCCCATGACTGTCATAAGCTTCATTTTTGGTTGGACACCTACAGATACAACTTTCATGGGATGAAGTAATTTTAGCCTATTTGTGGAAAATATGTATAAAAGATAGACTGTCGTACGTTTATGTGTCTATTTTCCTTATTTAAATCCTAATCCTCTGAATATACTTAAATTAAACTTTGTAAAGAGTAAGATCTACTTCTCGTGACCCTGACTGTTCTATATTTATGGCAATGGCATCAACAATGCAAGATGGAGGCGTCGTGATTTTTCTTATTTATTTTATTTTATTAGAATTCTATATCTTTGAATTACTGTATCTGAAGCAAGAAACATGAAAACTGGCATAGTTATAAACTATAGTAAGTTAAGCTTTCAGATGTGTCATTTGAAAATGTGCCGAGTATGAGTCCATCATAACAGCCACGTAAGTTTCTGAAATGCAATTGCTATGTATCGTTGTTTCTTTAACCATAAATGGGAATTTTTCAGGACTGACCTACTCTAAATCGTCCGGTAAAAAGACTAAGTCGAAAAGTATTCAATGTGATTTTATGTGTAGCCTAGTTGTCATTAATAGTTGGCCAAACTCAGTAGCAGAAGATCACAACATGAACCAGAGCAATGAACTAAAGATTATTGTACGTAATTCTTTAGAGCTATGGTCATAAATAATTATAGAAGCCGCTGGAGTCCACATTGAGAGTCCGTTTCCAAAAGACCTGGGTTCGATTAATGGCTCTGCCAAGACATGTAGTCTACGGTATTCTGAGGATTGGAACGGGGTACACTCAGCCTCGTGAAGTAAGCCTACGCAGTCCTAGAGGTGGTCTTTCCAGCGACCGCTGCCCAGCAATTTGGTCCACAGACGAGTAGTCAGCGCGTCGGGTTGCCTTATTTAGCCATTAATCTTGGTTTTCAAGACCGGACCGCTGCCTGTCAGACAGATACTCCATTGTCCTCACGAGGCTGAGTTCCCCCTCCTTTCAGCTCTCACGTCAGTTTCTAAAATTTCTCACGGAGCCGCTTATTGAACACGGGTCCTCCGGATGAAAGGCAGGTGCGCGATCCCAATACCACGGGACTGGCAATTAAGTCTATCACACACTCTTATTATGGAGAAAGTTCTGAGGTAGATCACACTTACACAATGGGCGGATTTGTTCTGTATGAAATTACTTGAGTCAGATTTGAAACCCCCGGGACTCCACACACACAAGGAACACTCAGCGGATAGACCACTCCATCTGTGACGAAACTTGATCAGTGCCATCACGAGATGACTAATTTCATTCAAATTTAACGCCGATAAAACTCGCCGTTAAAAATAAAGTGCTTGAATGTGTCCGCTGCTATACCGGGTGATGCGAGGGGATTGCTCATCGCATCGTGGTGATGGGAAATATGCACATGCTAAAATAGTGGACATCAATTCACAAACGATCAGAATTCAGCAAAATGAGACTAAATAAAGCAACTAAAGACAGATGAACCTTCCAGTGTTATTCCCAACAACGTTCGAAGAAAGGAAATAACAAATTTTTATCATGTTCAAATATTCCTTGCTGTACGCTTTTGTGTAAAAGGATTCTTTCTGATTCTATATACCGATGGGGTGCAATTAGTAGTGTGTGTAACTGTAACTATCACACATAGGGCCTAAGGATTGGAGTAAGGTGGCTCGGAATTATCTTGACATTTTTCAGGGGTGAGCATGGAAGAATCTACGAGAAAGCCTCACTCGGGATAGTCACTGTTAGCGCCAGGAATCAAACCTGAGGTTCAAAAACCCTAAATAAACGATGTAAGCTTTAACTCACTCAGCCGTGGTAGTGGATAAAGGATATGTTTTCATGTTACGTATCAACGGTGGTGGGACAATACCTTGTCTCAGCCAAGGCTAGACTTCCCCTCGCCTCACACCGCATCACAACAGTAGTGGGACAATACCTCCTCTCAGCCGTCCCCTCGCCTCACGCCACATCACATCACGACAGCAGTGGGAAAATACCTCGTCTCAGCCAAGGCTAACCATATCCTCGCCCCACACCACATCACAACAGTGGTGGGACAATACCTCGTCTCAGCCTAGATTAACCTTCCCCTCGCCCCCACACCACATCACAACAGTGGTGGGACAATACCTCGTCTCAGCCAAGGCTAACCTTCCCCTCGCCCCTCACCACATCGCAACAGTGGTGGGACAATACCTCGTCTCAGCCAAGGCTAACCATATCCTCGCCCCACACCACATCACAACAGTGGTGGGACAATTCCTCGTCTCAGCCCAGATTAACCTTCCCTCGCCCCCACACCACATCACAACAGTGGTGGGACAATACCTCGTCTCAGCCAAGATTAACCTTCCCCTCGCCCCACACCACATCACAACAGTGGTGGGACAATACCTCGTCTCAGCCAAGATTAACCTTCCCGTCGCCCCACACCACATCGCAACAGTGGTGGGACAATACCTCGTCTCAGCCAAGATTAACCTTCCCCTCGCCCCACACCACATCACAACAGTGGTGGGACAATACCTCGTCTCAGCCAAGGCTAACCTTCCCCTCGCCCCACACCACATTGCAACAGTGGTGGGACAATTCCTCGTCTCAGCCAAGATTAACCTTCCCCTCGCCCCACACCACATCACAACAGTGGTGGGATAATACCTCGTCTCAGCCAAGATTAACCTTCCCCTCGCTCCACACCACATCACAACAGTGGTGGGACAATACCTCGTCTCAGCCAAGATTAACCTTCCCCTCGCCCCACACCACATCACAACAGTGGTGGGACAATACCTCGTCTCAGCCAAGATTAACCTTCCCCTCGCCCCACACTACATCACAACAGAGGTGGGACAATACCTCGTCTCAGCCAAGATTAACCTTCCCCTCGCCCCACACCACATCACAACAGTGGTGGGACAATACCTCGTCTCAGCCAAGATTAACCTTCCCCTCGCCCCACACCACATCACAACAGTGGTGGGACAATACCTCGTCTCAGCCAAGATTAACCTTCCCCTCGCCTCACACCGCATCACAACAGTGGTGGGACAATACCTCGTCTCAGCCAGGGCTAACCTTCCCCTCGCCCCAGACCACATCACAACAGTGGTGGGACAATTCCTCGTCTCAGCCCAGATTAACCTTCCTCTCGCCCCACACCACATCACAACAGTGGTGGGACAATACCTCGTCTCAGCCAAGGCTAGCCGTCCCCTCACCGCACACCACATCTCAGCTGCGACGAGGAGTGGGGACTATGATGCTGCGTGCCAACATTTACCACTGGGCGACTTGGGGCTGACCAACTGTAAGTGAGCCCAACGAGTGTCCCATGCGAGAGAGTGGATTGTGTGGTGACGCAGGAAAACGATCAAACAAACCTCTCCTGCCAGGCGAGTTAGTGGGGACAGTACTGAGTGGCCCCGCTTGATGGGCTGGGTTTAAGGAGATGTGGAGTCAAGCCTACGCACTGTTTCTGCACTCCGGTGGTGCGTTTACCTGTACAAACACACGCAATTACGTAGAGCTGATGCGCATGGTGTCCTAATTTCATCTCTTCGGTATCATGTCCCTGGTTGTGTGTACTTGCTATACACTTTACCTGAACAAACATACCCCAGTACTCAGAGCTGATGCTCATGGTGTGTTAAGCCCATGTCTTTGGCATCAGTTTGTCTTGATGTCTCTAGTGGTGTGTTTGTTCTTGCTGTACACATTACCTGTACAAACACTCCTCCCCTCCCCCCAGTTCGCGTAATTAATTGCTGAACTAATTAGCAACCGGCAGCCAAACATTGCTATTGGGAAGCTGGTGGTACTCAAGAAAGTTTCTGGTTCTCATCCAGCACCCCCTGTATGTTCGCCTTCCAGAAAACAATTTAAGTTCATGGGATTCATTCATCAGCACCATATCACAGTTGTTGCTGTTGATTCACTTTGGAGGCTTTGTGACATCGTGGTCATATAGTCCCGTGTACTTGGGCCATATGTTCGTTTTGACCATTGTCTGTTATAGTACTGTTGTTTAGTAGCAGAGACACTGCGACGAATCACACGGGGACTGCATGAAATGGTTGGATGCCCAGCACTGGAACATATTATAATTAACTAGCGGACCCGTGCGAGAAATCTCGCATAATGGGTTGTGTCCGCCCCGTTTATACAGACTACCCGGCCGGCCCTAGTGCTATGCGGGCTGGAAGCGACACAGTTCTGGCAGGGGTTATCGACTTGTTTATTTGTTTAAAAGCACTTTATAAACAAATAAATATATTTCCGTTGACTTTTCAAGAAATGCAAGATTTTTCCTGTACCATTGAGACGATTTGGAAGATTTTGGTAAAAACCGCACCTTCCAACTCCCTCTGGTTAGTAGCTTGAGTTTTGTGAAACATACACCTTAGCGTATTATAGATGTTAGCTTATCAATGCTACTGAAGTGAATGCTGCAAGACGCATTCCAACATTAAAACTAGACTGCAATTTGTTTGTATAACCTAAATGAGTGATGTGCCGGCCCCGTGGGGTTGGAGTGATACACCCGCCTCGCACCCGGAGGCCCCGGGTTCGATTCCCGGCTCCGTCTGGGATTTTAGAAACTGACCTAAGGACTGGAACTGGGAACACTCAGCCTCGTGAGGACAATTATTGAATAGCTGTCTGACAGTGAGGCATCGCCCCGGTCATGGACACCAAGACTAACGCGCTGACCACTCGTCACCCCATAATCTGCAGTCCAAATGTTTGGGCAATGGTTGCTTATTAAGACCTTCATGGGCTGTAGTGTCGCGGGGTTTGAGAGATGGGGAGATAAGAAGGAGCGTTGTATTATTCTTCATTCTTTTCCTCTAAATAATTTGTGAAATAATTTTTCTTTTAACCTGTGTCATTGTGATGACTGTATTAGTGTGTATGTATTTGATTGGGGGTAGGATTTGGGCAAGAGGCAGACGTGACCTTAATTGAGGCACCATACCAGATTTAGCCTGGAGTAGAAGTGGGAAACCATGCAAAACCACTTCTATGAAGGCTGGGGTGGGAATCTAACCCGAGCCTCTGCTATGGAAGCCAAGAATGGTAGCCATTACGCCACGATATGAATCACAGGCACACACGCTTTTACTGGGAGGATGATGGGTGTTCAACAATATTGTAGGCCTATGACCTTACTTATTCGACGTCATTCCTTTGATGTGAGAGCCTCTGTGGCTTAGGCGGCAGCACGCCGGCCTCTCACCGCTGTGTCCGTGGTTCAAAACCCGGTCACTCCATGTAAGATTTGTGCTGGACAAGGTGGAGGCTGACAGGTCTTTCTCCGGTACTCCGTTTTTCCCTGTCACAATTTCATTCCAGCAACACTCTCCACTATCATTTCATTTCATCTATCATTCATTTAATCATTGCCCCAGGGGAGTGCGACAGGCTTCGGCAGCCGGCACAGTTCATCTCCTCGCCGCTAGATGAGGGCTTCATTCATTCCATTCCCTGACCCATTCGGTCGAATGGAAACATGCTGTGGATTTTCAGTTTCCTTAGATATGAAATTACTCGTACTGTGCATCCGTCACTGCACAAGACTTGCGTGCCCTCTGCTAAGTAACCTCTTATCGCCGTCCTCCTGTTTCTAAATATTTTATAATGATCAACGCACGAACGTGCCACCGCTTCTGTTCCCAGCGGTGTAATTAAAAACAGCCCTCCCCACCCGACTCGTGTTCACTGTGACATGCCAGAGGGGAGCAGCCCGTGTGAACAGAAAACACCACATCAGCTGTTTCGAGATCAATCGTTACAGCATCATACTGTATGATTGCTACAAGAAGTTGATGGCTTTATACTGCATACTGAGACAAGCTCATGGCGCAGTGGCTAGCATTCTTGGCTGTCATCCCTGAGGTATGGGGTTGAATCCAAACTCTGCCAAGTAACTTAATTCTAATAATGACTTTATTGGTTTTACGTCCCTTTTAACTACTGCGACTTTTAGAGACGCCAGGATGCCGGCATTCCACCCCGAAGGGGATCTTTCACGTGCGAGTAAATGTACTGACACGGTCCCCTCGCATTTGAGACCCTTAAATGCCAACTGACTGCGCCAGGATTCGATCCTGCAACCAAATTAATTCTGGTCTGTGGGTTGGAACGGGGTATACTCAGCCTTGTGAGGAAACACTGAAAATAAGTGGGTTCGATTCCCATCTCAGTCATCCTAGAAGTGATTCCGTGGTTTTTCAATTCTACTTCAGGCAAACGTGGGATGGTACTGTATGCGTTTGGGGAGACGAGACAGAAAATTATACAAGTAGTGGAAAGTTTTCTAAATTAGCCCATGTTAAAATTTATCGATGCTGGAAGCGAACACAAAACTGGTTTGGTTAGAGAGTGAATTAACTGAGTTAATTCGGCCGGCCTACAGCAAATTAGTAGTCGCAAGGGGACTCGGAACAAGCTTCGTTAGGGTGACTAAGAACCCGAGCAGTCACGAGGACGCCCGAGTGAAAAAGAATGGGGAGAGGAACTAAGCGTGTGGCAAGAGAAAGAAGAGGGTGCCGACGCGAGACCGACACGCGACCATGACCAATGGGAAGCCGCCTATTAAAATTAACACCAACAGAGTAATTAACATATATAATTACTAGGACAAAATTATTACATTAAACCATCAAGAAGAGTGTTAAATGATAATTAAGAACGATTGAATATAATTACAGCCGAGTTCTTAAGTTATTAATGAAGAGTTTGATCAATTAATATAAGCAACCAATCAGAGCCATGGATTGAAAAGGATGCGGTTTTTGGAAAAGAGACGCGGAGAAAAGACGAGAGGAAGCGAGGCTCTTATCAACCACGACTTCGAAGTAGAAGGACGTTACAACGAACTAGTCTCCAAGTTGAACGAAAGAGATAGAATTATTCATCGAAGGCACTCAGTAATGTGCATGTAATATTAACATAGATATTCAACGAGGAAACAATATTAAATTTATACGACAAAGCTACAGCTTCAAGATGATAAAAATTCAAAAGTTGTGGGAGGAATTTCATGAAGATTCTACAGGCGTCGTGATGAACGCTTAAACAATTATGGGAACAACACTATGATGGCCTCAAAAACATCCGAAATGACTTAACATCAACATCTCGGGGGAGATTAACATCTCATCTCTCCCGTAATAGAAAGTCTACAATCATCAGTCATTTTACCATCTCAAATGACGATCTACAGGGAACTATGGGGGAAGAAGACTGCAAGTTATTCATGTACGAGGGCGACCAGGGAATTACCCGGTGCCGAAGAGAGAAAGGGCTATCCCATCTCAATCAGAAGAGTCATCGGCGGAAGGAGGACACAGCACGATGATGATCGAGTTCGAATCCCAGTACCTGACCGCACGAGATATTCGGAGGGAGATTTGGACAATAATGCTGACCACCACGCAATCTTAAGCCGCTAGAAACATTCCGTTTCTAATGGGTAACCAAAGGGAGTCCACTTCATGTCAACTCTAACCCAGCACAAGGTAGTCCAAGGACCAACGCTAAATATCCCACTATGTAGAATTGTAGACCTTGAATATCCGACAACTATTGTTGAATGCCATTTTTCTATATTGTTTGTTAGTTTATTGCAGTTTTCAATGTTATATTTGTAAAAACATCATGCGGATGTTTGATAGTATTTTTCGACGACTTCGGAATTTTAGGGATTTTTCATTTCGATTTTCGATTTTTGCGATATTCGAAATTTGAAGGGAGATTTTATAGTTTAATTCAGATTTTATACTTTAGCTCAGGATTTTATAGTTTGTTCAGAATTGATATTGTAAAGTTCAAACGTGTATTAAATCGAACGATATCTATGTTTTATCAATAAATGTAATAATGGAAATGTTTTCCAAGTTTGTGAAAGAAAGTATATGCCAAAGAATGTAATTACGAAAGATCTATTGTAGAGATCTAGAGAAAGTCACGAACTGAGAAATAATGAAACGAATTTAGTGAAGAAAGTTTGTAAGTAATGGTTTTTTTTGAAAGTATTAGAATTTGTTGAACAGACATTAAAGAAAGAATTTGTGAAGTATTATAATGTGGAATTAACAGATGCGAACGAGAGCATATTTTGAAGTAAGAAATAACGTAATGATGAAATGGAAGAAATGTTACAGTTTGTTGAAAGAATTTTGAGAAATGTGAGTGAAGTAAAGAAATAAGATTTTATTTAAAGATTATCACTTTATCGCATTACCTATTAAATTGAGGCAGGGAGAGAACCAGTATTTTTTATTATATGTTCATTAAGATTGTGATGACTGAAAGAAGAGTTTATTATTGGAAAGTGTAGAGAAGGAAATGTTATGGAAGTATGCGAAGTATCTCGATGGATGAGATTTATTATTCCCGTTGTAGACGGAGGTATTTGTTGTGAGTCAATGAGCCAGTGTATAGCCATTGATCTATTTTTGAGGAAATGTCTGTAGGGACAGATGCATGTATTTCATGAAAGTAAGAAGTTATAAGAGAATTGTTACGGAAGTTTAGTAATTGTGGATGTTATTGAAATAGTCTCAATAGAGTTGAAACTCCTTGAAATTCACAGGACAGCGGATCCTGGATGAAGTTAAATCTGATAGAAATTATAGGGTTTAATGGATCTTTGTTGAAGCTGAGAGTAAACTGAGATCTATTAAATAGTTCTTATCCTAATGTTTGTCATTTATGGTAATTATTCAACGAGTGGAAATGTGTATTTTTATTAAGTATTTTTATTACATGAACAGATAAGTTGTAGGAGGTTTTTGAACTAGTCTCTACTTAATTGTATGGATTATGGAATGCCAGATGTTAACGTAAAACACGAATAAGACTAAGTAGAGTGAAGTAATATTTTTCTGAAGCCCGTTGAGATTTAGAAGTAATGTGGAAGGACAATTACATGTTGTATTGTCGGGAGAAAGGAACGAACGTGTTGTAAATATTTTATTTCTAAGTAAGTAATTGACGAACTACGACGTGATTGTTTTCATTGTATAGAATGTTATATTAAATGTATTTCAGATAAATTCGTAAATAGATTTAGGAGTGTTTTATATTTTAAATTTAAACTTTGTGTAGAGATTTTGCGCTTGTTAGAGCAAGAAATATTAATATTAGGATGCGGGAGACGAATTGTATAGAGTAATAATTATTATTTGTAATGACGGAGATCTATGTCATGGGTAACGTCATTTATTTTTGGGATTATTTAAATTTTTAACTTATAACATTTTTCTTGTTATAAACTCCCGTCACCTAGGGCACAGGAGTTGTTCGCTGTATAGAAGCTTATTTAAGCTTACACGTAACAATTTTTACGGTTTCTTAGCGAAACAATTTGTACTTGTATATGGATTAATGACGCTTAGTCATATATTTTATTTCATGGTTTATTTTCGAGAGCATTTAATCAAAGCTCGGTGACACGAGATGTGTATTGTTTTTTTAAAATAAATAGACGGATTCATGTTGACGATTTCCTGATTGTTTTATAGGAAACTGGCATTATACTTGTAGTTAGATGGTAGAGGAATATGCTGTAGGGTGGAAGTTCCCGAGGGACCTAATCCGTATCCTTACGCCCGAGATTTTTATAGAGTTATTTTTTCTTTATCCTAAGTAGTTAGATGACCCTACTGTTCTGTAGTTAGATACTGGAGCACATTCCGTTTGAGAAAATACCTGTCCCTTATTCTGAGTGTTTTCGCCAAGTGGCACCATGTCGTTTTTAACCGGGGCGTCAAGATGCTACAATCCCAGATTATTTCCAGCCGGAGGATATTGGTGGATCATCCAGATATAAGGGTACGGATATTTTAATGGCGCCCAACTTGGGGATAGTGGTTTTGGCCCCTGGTATAGTGCATAGAGTTTTTTATAGCACTGTGAATATGTTGGTTAGTGATTTTAACCCAGATTCAGTGTCTAGCCTGTGTGTATAGAATTAACCATATGTTAGTTACTGGTAAGTCCAATAGTTTGTTGGCAAGCAACTCATTTGGATGAGAAGCAGGGAAGGGAGACGCATTATGGATCCTTGACATGATGTGATCGCCTCAGGAACATCGTTGATTATACACGAGAGTGTGAGATAGATGGAGGAAGACTTGAAATTTGTAATAAAAGTCAACCGATATTTATCAAGATAGGAAATGAATTTCTGAAATAAATCTAACCCGAATAATTAACCATGTATTGTGTTTGAAAGAAGACTAGTCTAAAGGAATAACCTTAGAGAGGTCATGGCTAGGTCTTATTTAATTAATTTACCGGTTTTCTATGGTTATTTTGAAGCCATAAGTCATGTTAGATTAATATTGTCATTTGGGACTGTTGTGAGTTTATTTTATTTGTCGTAGACCGTTGACTACAAATGATAATTTTCCAGATAGAGAGTAAGATATTATTGAAATAGATTAAGTAACTGATAAACGGTAAAATCTCCTTCATTTTAATATAGTGGTATAAATGGTAGTTGTTTCGGATGTTCTTGATTGTTGTCATAGTATATGTTCCCTATTTCTCAAGAAAGAAGATGCCAGGAGATCTGGATGCTATTAGGGAAATGTTTGCTACGTTGCAGGAGACCCAGGGCAAATTAGATAAGGACTTAGAAGCCTTACACCAAACCACCCACCAAAACCAGAAAAAGTTAGAGAGAGGCATTAAGAAACGTGCAGAAGATAATAGGAGGGAAGCGAAAGCTGACGCAGATAGGATAGCTAGGGAATGTCAAACTAGTGCTATCGAGACCCAAAGAAGGTTAGCTGAGACCCAAGCTATGGTAAATACGTCCCAAGCCACATTAGCTAATACCCAAGTAACATTAGCTACCCTGCAAACGAACTCCAATGAAACCAAAGCTACTTTAGCTACTTTGCAAACCCAGTCCACCGAAACTAAAGAAACATTAGATATCTCGCAAGCCACATTAGCTAGCACCCAAATAATGTTAACTAACCTAGATACTAGAGCTACAGAAACCAAAGCTACTTTAGCTACCTTGCAAGCCCGGTCCATTGAAACCAAGAATACTTTAGTTAGGACCCAAACATCTTTGGCAGCGTTAGAAATTCAATCAGAAGATAACAGTAAAAGATTAAATGAATTTCAGGGTAACATAACCCTCCAGTTAGGCAAGCTCCAATCTGAGAATACAAGCATCAACTCGAACCTGGATGAGTTGAAAACAACTGTGGCAATGCTATAGATACAGGTGAATCAGAAAGCTGATCTTGTAAGGGCTGACATTGAAATTGATATTAAACATGTGGTAAGTGAAAGTGTTGATAAACTCAAAACTGAGTTAATTGAAGCCTCAGGCATAACTGTTAAAAGTTTAGAAGATGATTTCTCTAAAAAACTTGTAATGTCAGACTATCGTAATGCTAAACACGTTGCAGAAATTAGGAAAGACTCTATAGAGAGAATTCATAGTTTACAGAACATATTGTCAGTAGATTTAGAACCAGATCTAAGTGATAAGATTAATGAACGTATAGATGTTGGATTGAAAGATAAAATCTCCCATTTAAATAACGAAATCGAATCGATGAAAAGTAAAATGCAGGAGTTAGAAGTAGGCAATTCTCGCATTGTGGAGGATGTGATTAAAGGTCGGACTACTGAGTTAACTAACGAAAATACGTCAATGCCAGAACGAACAGAAAATAGTAGCATCAGAGAAGAACGGAGAATTTTGCAACAAAGAATCGAGAAATTAGAGGAGGAATTATTCCAAGCTAGGAGGTTAAATACACCGCAAGCTAGGGAGAATCAAGTACGATTTTCGACGCCTATAGAAAACATGTCACGTGGAAACACATCATCAAACATTCCAAACGTTATGATAATTCAGAATATTGACCAGAAACCACGCACGTTTCCAGGAAATGATGGAATAACACCAATAGAGTTTATTAATGATATCTCAGAGTACTTTTTGGAGAATGTTCCCGAAGAGAGAAAGTTACGATTGGTAGAGCGCTATCTAAGCAATAACGCACTTCAGTGGTTCAGAGCGTTCCGATGGACTTTTCTAAGTTTTGAGGACTTTGCTAATGCCCTCTTCAAACGATTTTGGTCGGTAGATGAACAGCACAATGTTAGAGCTGAAGCATACTCACGAAAGTACGCGGGTTCGCACAACACACGCTATGCTAGCTACTTCGCGACACAATTAGCACGTCTTCAATATTTGCAACCAGCACCGTCAGACGTAGAAATGATACAAACTATATCACGGCAATTTCCAGCGGATGTTAGGAGAAACATAATTGCATCTAGAGTATCAATTCTCCAAGAAATGGATGATTTACTGAGACAGCTTGACTACACTTCAAGTGTAACGAATTCTAATTTTCGTAGCCCAAGAACAGACATTCGAGAAGTCAATACTATAATGATTGACGAAGTGCAGCAAACGGAAGAAAATATCGTCGATAATAGGAGAGGAGGACCGGTAAGGAATGCTTATACTCAGAATCAGAGAAACGAGTATCAGAACCGAAGGCAACAGGATAACAGGCCATATCAGAGATACGCCAGAAATAATACTCAAACCAGAAGATCGGGTTATCAGTATAATAATAATTATCGCCAGAATAATTATTACCAGAGGAATAACAACAACGAAAATTACAATAATCGCCTAGGATATTCCCGGTACAAGAACTGGAATGACGATAATCACAATCGCCAGGATTTCCAGCAGAGGAGAAATCAAGAGAACCGAGATTATATCCGAGGTCAACAGGAGGAAAATCGGAGAAGCAGAGTAGAGAGACCGAGAGAGGACGAACCGAAACCAGGCACGAGTAGGCAAGAGAATAGAGGTAATAACGAGGACACCTCTAGACCAAAAAAAAACTTCAAATGGGAAACAACAATAAATGGCAGAAAAACTTCACCTACTAATGAAATCACGGAAAATGAGATATATCAGGCGACGGATGACGATTTGTTATTCGAGGAAGAGATCCCAGAGAAAGAGAGAATGGCTGAGTTGCCTATTATAAATATTGTAGTGGGAGAAACCACGTTAAAAACACTGTTGGATACGGGCGCGTCAATTTCGATAATTTCACAAGATTCCTATTAAAAATTAAAGACGGAGAAGAGATTACCTCCATGCCAGTCTCAAGTTTGAAAATACGAGGGATTTTCAGAAATAAGTCAGTAAAATATCGAGTCCAAGTTCTAATGGAATTCACCATTAATAAGCGTCGTTATGAACACATTTTCATTGTGGTAGAAAAGATTAATTTCGATGTGATCATTGGGATTGACTTTATCACAAAGGTAGGAGCGATAATTGACATGCGGAATAGAATAGTGAAATTCGATGACGAGATTGACACAGAAGAGTCTGAAGAACAGGACAAAGAAAACCTTCCATAAAAGGAACCAATAGAGATTATTTTGAATCAAGTCATTGCGGAAGTAGAAGCAGAAACGGGACGGTATGGATTGAAAGTGGATGGTTTTACAGAGTATGAAGAGATATTTGGAAATTCAATTCAGGAATACACAGATATATTTGATGATAAACCTGGATTAATCAAGGGATTTAAATACCACATAAGGCTTACTGATACTACTCCTTATCAGAGAAAACCTTACCCAATTCCAGAGAAGTATCATGACGAAGTAGCTGATATTATTCGGAAGATGGAAAAGGACGGAATAATTAGGAAACAAGCTACGTCATATATTAACCCCATCACTGTGGTAAAAAAGAATAATGGGTCAACTATGGTCTAATTCAGTGTTATAGAACACATTTCAAAAGCTTTGTTCCACGCTTTTCCAATGAAAAGTTGAGTGAGGATTGTACGCGTTTGGGGAGACGAGACAGAAAATTATACAAGTAGTGGAAAGTTTTCTAAATTAGCCCATGTTAAAATGTATCGATGCTGGAAGCGAACACAAAACTGGTTTGGTTAGAGAGTGAATTAACTGAGTTAATTCGGCCGGCCAATAGAAAATTAGTAGTCGCAAGGGGACTCGGAACAAGCTTCGTTAGGATGACTAAGAACCCAAGCACTCACGAGGACGCCCGAATGAAAAAGAATGGGGAGAGGAACTAAGCATCTGGCAAGAGAAAGAAGAGGGAGCCGACGCGAGACCGACACGTGACCATGACCAATGGGAAGCCGCCTATTAAAATTAACACCAACAGAGTAATTAACATATATAATTACTAGGACAAAGTTATTACATTAAACCATCATGAAGAGTGTTAAATGATAATTAAGAACGATTGAATATAATTACAGCCGAGTTCTTAAGTTATTAATGAAGAGTTTGATCAATTAATATAAGCAACCAATCAGAGCCATGGATTGAAAAGGACGCGGTTTTTGGAAAAGAGACGCGGAGAAAAGACGAGAGGAAGCGAGGCTCTTATCAACCACGACTTCGAAGTAGAAGGACGTTACAACGAACTAGTCTCCAAGTTGAACGAACGAGATAGAATTATTCATCGAAGGCACTCAGTAATGTGCATGTAATATTAACATAGATATTCAGCGAGGAAACAATATTAAATTTATACGACAAAGCTACAGCTTCAAGATGATAAAAATTCAAAAGTTGTGGGAGGAATTTCATGAAGATTCTACAGGCGTCGTGATGAACGCTTAAACAATTATGGGAACAACACTATGATGGCATCAAGAACATCCGAAATTACTTAACATCAATGATGATGATGATGATAATTGTTGTTTTAAGGGGCCTAATATCTTGGTTATCGGCCCCTGAGACTTAACATCAACATCTCGGGGGAGATTAACATCTCATCTCTCCCGTAATAGAAAGTCTACAATCATCAGTCATTTTACCATCTCAAATGACGATCTACAGGGAACTATGGGGGAAGAAGACTGCAAGTTATTCATGTACGAGGGCGACCAGGGAATTACCCGGTGCCGAAGAGAGAAAGGGCTATCCCATCTCAATCAGAAGAGTCATCGGCGGAAGTAGGACACAGCACGATGATGATCGAGTTCGAATCCCAGTACCTGACCGCACGAGATATTCGGAGGGAGATTTGGACAAGAATGCTGACCACCACGCAATCTTAAGCCTCTAGAAACATTCCGTTTCTAATGGGTAACCAAAGGGAGTCCACTTCATGTCAACTCTAACCCAGCACAAGGTAGTCCAAGGACCAACGCTAAATATCCCACTATGTAGAATTGTAGACCTTGAATATCCGACAACTATTGTTGAATGCCATTTTTCTATATTGTTTATTAGTTTATTGCAGTTTTCAATGTTAAATTTGTAAAAACATCATGCGGATGTTTGATAGTATTTTTCGACGACTTCGGAATTTTAGGGATTTTTCATTTCGATTTTCGATTTTTGCGATATTCGAAATTTGAAGGGAGATTTTATAGTTTAATTCAGATTTTATACTTTAGCTCAGGATTTTATAGTTTGTTCAGAATTGTTATTGTAAAGTTCAAACGTGTATTAAATCGAACGATATCTATGTTTTATCAATAAATGTAATAATGGAAATGTTTTCCAAGTTTGTGAAAGGAAGTATATTCCATAGAATGTAATTACGAAAGATCTATTGTAGAGATCTAGAGAAAGTCATGAACTGAGAAATAATGAAACGAATTTAGTGAAGAAAGTTTGTAAGTAATGTTTTTTTTGAAAGTATTAGAATTTGTTGAACAGACGTTGAAGAAAGAATTTGTGAAGTATTATAATGTGGAATTAACAGATGCGAACGAGAGCATATTTTGAAGTAAGAAATAACGTAATGATGAAATGGAAGAAATGTTACAGTTTGTTGAAAGAATTTTGAGAAATGTGAGTGAAGTAAAGAAATAAGATTGTATTTAAAGATTATCACTTTATCGCATTACCTATTAAATTGAGGCAGGGAGAGAACCAGTATTTTTATTATATGTTCATTAAGATTGTGATGACTGAAAGAAGAGTTTATTGTTGGAAAGTGTAGAGAAAGAAATGTTATGGAAGTTTGCGAAGTATCTCGATGGATGAGATTTATTATTCCCGTTGTAGACGGAGGTATTTGTTGTGAGACAATGAGCCAGTGTATAGCCATTGATCTATTTTTGAGGAAATGTCTGTAGGGACAGATGCATGTATTTCATGAAAGTAAGAAGTTATAAGAGAATTGTTACGGAAGTTTAGTAATTGTGGATGTTATTGAAATAGTCTCAATAGAGTTGCAACTCCTTGAAATTCACAGGACAGCGGATCCTGGATGAAGTTAAATCTGATAGAAATTATAGGGTTTAATGGATCTTTGTTGAAGTTGAGAGTAAACTGAGATCTATTAAATGGTTCTTATCCTAATGTTTGTCATTTATGGTAATTATTCAACGAGTGGAAATGTGTATTTTTATTAAGTATTTTTATTACATGAACAGATAAGTTGTAGGAGGTTTTTGAACTAGTCTCTACTTAATTGTATGGATTATGGAATGCCAGATGTTAACGTAAAACACGAATAAGACTAGGTAGAGTGAAGTAATATTTTTCTGAAGCCCGTTGAGATTTAGAAGTAATGTGGAAGGACAATTACATGTTGTATTGTCGGGAGAAAGGAACGAACGTGTTGTAAATATTTTATTTCTAAGTAAGTAATTGACGAACTACGACGTGATTGTTTTCATTGTATAGAATGTTATATTAAATGTATTTCAGATAAATTCGTAAATAGACTTAGGAGTGTTTTATATTTTAAATTTAAACTTTGTGTAGAGATTTTGCGCTTCTTAGAGGAAGAAATATTAATATTAGGGTGCGGGAGACGAATTGTATAGAGTAATGATTAGTATTTGTAATGACGGAGATCTACGTCATGGGTAACGTCATTTATTTTTGGGACTATTTAAATTTTTAACTTATAACATTTTTCTTGTTATAAACTCCCGTCACCTAGGGGACAGCAGTTGTTCGCTGTATAGAAGCTTATTTAAGCTTACACGTAACAATTTTTACGGTTTCTTAGCGAAACAATTTGTACTTGTATATGGATTAATGACGCTTAGTCATTTATTTTATATCATGGTTTATTTTCGAGAGCATTTAATCAAAGCTCGGTGACACGAGATGTGTATTATTTTTTAAAATAAATAGGCGGATTCGTGTTGACGATTTCCTGATTGTTTTATAGGAAACTGGCATTATACTTGTAGTTAGATGGTAGAGGAATGTGCTGTAGGGTGGAAGTTCCCTGGGGACTTAATCCGTATCCTTACGCCCGAGATTTTTATAGAGTTATTTTTTCTTTATCCTAAGTAGTTAGATGACCCTACTGTTCTGTAGTTAGATACTGCAGCACATTCCGTTTGAGAAAATATCTGTCCCTTATTCTGAGTGTTTTCGCCAAGTGGCACCATGTCGTTTTTAGCCGGGGCGTCAAGATGCTACAATCCCAGATTATTTCCAGCCGGAGGATATTGGTGGATCATCCAGATATAAGGGTACAGTACCTAATATAAGGCCACGGCCACTTCCCTCCCGATCCTAGCCACAATTACAAATACAGCCATCATAATTACATAGTTTATCAGACAAATCCTACACACACACACACACACACATCCAAGTACATGGGGCGGCATGATCACGATGTTATAAAGCCCCAAAATTAAGTAACAACGGCACTGATTCCGAGGGATTCCTGAGCTGGGTCAATCTTTCCCCCTTGATTATGGGGCAGGACCTCTAGTTTTCATTGCTCTACTTCAGTCCATGTTCCTCATTCTTCAAGGGTGGAGAGCATTTCATTACCCTATCTTTTATCTCCTCCATTCCCTCTTTGTTTATTTATTTTCTGGTATGTACAGAAAGTTATTTGTTAGTTATTCATTTGAGGGGCTTGGGACATCTTGATCATCAGGCCCGTGTAGTTGGGTGTGTGTTCAACATGTCTGAAAACTTGTATTTATGTGATGACTGTAGTAGTGTGTATTAGGGGCAGGGATGTGCTAGGTGCCCCGGATCTTGAAGTTAGGTGCTATCCCCGGCATTTGCCAGGAGAGATTGTGGTAGAACGCGAGAAAAAAAAACTCACTCGGTAAAGGCACTGTTAGCGCTGGGATTCAAACCTGGGATCTGCGGATTCTCTGCAGCTGCCCTTGCGGCCGTGGTGCACGATTCAACGAGCACCGCCACGCCGCGGGAATAGTTAGAATTAGTCTGTAGTCGTAGTAAGAGCCATATTCAGTAGTCTACTTTCGACATATGAAACAAGTAGTTCCGTGAAGAACTAAATATCCTATTTTCATATAACGTACGTATGTAACTTGCCTCCAACAATATACAAAATTTTAGTTTTATTGCTGAAATAGATTCGTAGATATCGATAACCGTCTAAATATTTCGGATGGTCGCCATGTTGGAATTATATATATAGGCCAGAGAATTGTGTACAATTACATGAAGATAATTACGTAGGTGAATTCTTCAAACTTCCATTTCATAATTAGGACACAAGAAATAAAAACGAAATTTTAAAATTTCGCACAGCCGCCATCTTGAGTTTATGAAAACAATTGAAATAAATTGGATGTCAGTGGATTAATATGTGTATAATCATTTTCCGTACCAAGTTTCACTGCGCTTGGATTGTTAAATCGCGAGAAATGTCCATTTAAATAAAGTGCGTGTCACCGCCATGTTGGATTTGTGCTCACCAGGTTACTGAAAGTCCCATAGGTGAACTTACGTTAATAGCCTTTAGCATGATACAAAATTTCAGATTATTAGGTATTGAGAACCATCTAAATATTTCAGATGGTGGCCATGATGGATTTTTATACATGTTGGCCATAGAGATATGTCCTATTAGATGACGATTATTGCTTAGGTTCATCATTCAAACGTTGATTTCGATCGCATGATTAGGACGCAAGAAATAAACACGAGATTTTGAAATTTCATACCGCCGCTATCTTAAGGTTATGTGAATAATTGAGCTAAATTAGATGTCAGTGCATTACAATATGCATGATCATTTGCTGTACTATATTCCACTGCGCTCGGTTGGTTAAATCAGGGGAAAAGTCTATTTAAGTGTTTCAACTTCGCTTGACCGTAATGTTCGTTTAGCACTTAACAGGGTTTTGAAAGTTACATAGGTAAACTTCTAGTAGTCCCCTTTATTACCGTACAAAATTTCAGGTTGATATCAAAACAGTTTCAGAGATATACTGTAGAATGCCGTTGAGATATTTCGCACAGCCGCTCTTGTTGGTTTGGTGAGGCGTAATACAATTTGAAGGTCGGGGTCGGATGACTTTCATTGAAATCGCTCTAGCCGTTTAGATTTATTTCGAGGGGGGACACACACACACGGACAAAAGGTGATCTCATAAGCAATTTTTTTCATAAATGAAAATAGGCTTATAAGATCGGCTTTTGTACCTGTGTGTGTTTGAATCCTCCTAATAAAATCTAAACGGCTGGAGTGATGTCAATAAAACTCGGTTAGAACATAGTACTATGTTGTCCGACACCGACGGTGTCTTTCAAACTTGTATATATTTCGCCAATCTAACAAGGCGGCCGCGTGAAATATTTTAGCAGTATTCTATATCCGAAACTATTACAGATATTATCCTGAAAAGCCCAAGCGGGATATATGAAAATAGGCCATTTAATTCTTCACAAATTACTTGTTTTATAACCATCCTTGTCAGTAGGACAGATGAACATGATTTCCCACATCCCGTTAAAGCACATCACCAATATCTAGTTTCGCCATGTTAAATTCTATGTACAAAAAAAATACTCACTCTATCAACACATAGAGAAGAGCAATTCTGTCTTAGGCGGATAATATTAACTATTCTACACAAATGTGTGAAACATAATAAAATTGCACACTTCACTACTTACAAAAATCAGAAGAGAATATGTTTCATTCTTTGTGCGAACATCTTCAGTTCCATGTTCATGCAATTAATCTGTATATATATAACTCGTCAGTATTATTAGCAAACAGTTGTAGCTGCCGTTACACTAGCCTTCCCACTCACTGTCTGTCATTTGAGCCTGTGCATTTTCCAACATCAATATTTTATAAAGTTTGTTATCTTTGGCATCTTTCCCACACAAATAAGTACGAAACATGAATATCTTGCACAGCAGGAGCGTGGCTAGCCTCCATTTGGAGCATAAAACAGTAACCTAACAGGTTGTCAAAGCGCTTCGCACCAAGCATGTTTAAACATGTGTAGAAACATTAGTGCTGACATTTACCTGAGTCAAAGTGCATGTTTTGTAATTAGGAAGGAGGCGGCCATGAACTAAAATTAGCCGCCACCAGCACCATGGAAAACTAATTAAAATAAAACATTATATGATGGCTGAGGAGGAACTAGAGCTCAACTCTGTTCAGTAGAGATCATGAACCTAACTGTATCCCACTTCCGTCCTCAAACCATATTTACATTCTTAACAGATCCGGGAATAGAACCTGGGACCTCTGGGATAGCCCGTCACTAATCAATGAGGTGAACAATATTGCTAGATATCTTTTTATCCCTAGAGTGAATACTTGTGTCCTTCACTCCTCCTTAAGGACCTTCGAGATCATTCCATATTTTGGTGCAATTACATAAAAGTTATTGGAAGTACTTCGTACAGTACTTGTAACCAGGAGAGCTAACAGCTTCCTTCTTACAGTAGTTGTAACCAGGATGAGCCAACAGCTACCTTCTTGCAGTACTTGTAACCAGGATGAGCCAACAGCTTCCTTCTTACAGTAGTTGTAACCAGGATGAGCCAACAGCTAACTTCTTGCAGTACTTGTAACCAGGAGAGCTAACAGCTTCCTTCTTACAGTAGTTGTAACCAGGATGAACCTGAGGGCTCCTGAAATAATGAAAGAGGTGAGAAGGAATGCAGCGACTCGCTGACATTGTCGGCATGGTCAGTGAAACGGTGCTAACAAGTTAGCTGACTGCGCGACCTAAGTGACACACTTTGTTCGCTTATTTGTTAGCGTATACATAGAGCCCTGGGCAGATAAACAAAACATTATTCGCATGCGCCCCGCATCCGCACGACTGGTATCCGCATCTGCCCCGCATCCGCACGACTTTTATTCGCATCCGTCCCGCATCCGCGTGGCTGTTATCCGCATCCGCCCCGCATCCGCATGCTTTTCTCCAAATCCGCTGATATTTCAATGTCATTTTTAATTTATTAGATAAAGCATAAAGTGTTACACCAACACATTTAGACATTTGAGGAGAAAGTCGTTCCTGGCAATTTGCTTCATTGCAAGGAACTTCAAGTTGGACGACACTTCAGGTTTCTTGACCTCCGCTTTAGACAAAAAACTGGTTATACTTTTTTGGCTACTTTTGCACTTGTTCCTCAGTAAGTTTGATGTGCCTGATTTGTGTCCTGAGTATGAATACACTTTATTACAGTTAAAACATCCTACTATATCGTTCACCTATTCGTTTCCATTGAAAACGTAACCAAATGTCTGCCATATCGTTGACTTGAGCTTATTTTCACGCACTATTGAATATTCACCTTGTTTTATTTTAATAGATAATTTATCCATGTTGGTGAAATGATGTTCATACTCACTGTCGCGGTAACATTCACTAATAAAAAGTGTCCACTCTCTACGCTTGGAGAAAGGGATTAATATTTGGCCGGAAATTCCAAGTCAGTCATCATCCATCTGCTTCTTGACCCATCCATGTCCGCATAGTTGATTTCATAACTCTATCCTTTGCAATATCACAGTCAGCGTGTTTCAGTGCCAAGTTGGAAATAAATCTACAGATAGGCTACACATGGAACCAAATCTTCCAGGATAGCTTAGACCGCGAAGTAGCTGACTTGAGGAATGTTAATGATGTCACCACGATGAACTAACAGGCTTATTGACAGCATTATATCTCGTACGTATAGTAATAATGACAGTGAGAATTGATGAGATGTCAAGGCCATCTACTCGAGTCTAAGCTGCGTGAACCTGAGAGGAATGTGCATCGCGGACTATGACAAACGGTGTTGACGAGTGATGAGGTTTCTCGGTCCGTGCATAGTACAGAACCAAATACATTGGTCGGTGACTCACTGACTTATTCGTAACACCACAATGGTTTCAGAGAAGACCCTATGTTAGCAGTATTGGAATAGACGAGCATGTCAAGTAACACTGCGGGCTGTTGACAGGCCCTTCTATTCTCGCCTGACCCTTCCCTGCTCTTTCTCCTCATCCCGCAAGTTCATAGAGCTTGGACTCGCATAGTACTACAAACAGACGGTACTTAATAAAATGTAGTTGAAAGCATATGAGTAAACTATTTTTTTTTTAGTAATCTTTTCGTGTACATACGTGCCTGAATATTTCGTACGCAATAGGCTATAAGAGTATTCCTCTTTTAAGCATGAATCAGTCGATTGGCATATCAAATATGTAATACACACATCAAAAAAGTTTTGCATCACCTCGGTTCCCAGATCTCCGGCATATAGACGTTGACTGTGTATATTGTATCCAAGATACAGTCCCTTTGACTGTTCATAGATGTCACTAAAACTGCTCAAAGATGTAAACAACCATGCATGAGCAGGGCCTATTAGACGGAGGGGGTACGACAGCCGATCAGTTCCAGTCATTCCACCAGGACGAAGGTACGCTGCTCATGTTGTCTGTAGTTCTACCATGCCTAGAAGGTCAATACCGCAGTTCGATCGCGTCCGCATTGTTACTTTGTGTCAAGAAGGGCTCTCAACAAGGGAAGTTTCCAGGCGTCTCAGAGTGAACCAAAGCGATGTTGTTCGGACATGGAGGAGGTACAGAGATACAGGAACTGTCGATGACAGGCCTCGCTCAGGCCGCCCAAGGGCTACTACTGTAGTGGATGACCGCTACTTACGGATTGCCGCTCGGAGGAACCCTGACAGCAATGCCACCATGTTGAATAATGCGTTTCGTTCAGCCACAGGACGTCGTGTTTCAACTCAAACTGTGCGCAATAGGCTGCATGATGCGCAACTTCACTCCCGACGTCCATGGCGAGGTCCAGCTTTGCAACCCCGACACCATGCAGCGCGGTACAGATGGGCCCAACAACATGCTGAATGGACCCCACGGAATTGGCATCACGTTCTCTTCACCGATGAGTGTCGCATATGCCTTCAACCAGACAATCGTCAGAGACGTGTTTGGAGGCACCCTGGTCAGGCTGAACGTCTTAGACACACTGTCCAGCGAGTGCAGCAAGGTGGTGGTTCCCTGATGTTTTGGGGTGGCATTATGTGGGGCCGACGTACGCCACTGGTGGTCATGGAAGGCTCCGAAACGGCTTTACGATACCTGAATGACATCCTCCGACCCATAGTGCAACCATATCGGCAGAATATTGGAGAGGCATTTGTCTTCATGGACGACAATTCTCGACCTCATCGTGCACATCTTGTGAATGCGTTCCTTCAAGATAACGACATCGCTCGACTACAGTGGCCAGCATGTTCGCCAGACATGAACCCTATCGAACATGCCTGGGATATGTTGAAAAGGGCTGTTTATGGACGTCTTGACCCACCAACCACTCTGAGAGATTTACGCCGAATTGTCGTTGAGGAGTGGGACAATTTGGACCAACAGTGTCTTGATGAACTTGTGGATAGTATGCCACGGCGAATACAGGCATGCATCAATGCAAGAGGACGTGCTACTGGGTATTAGAGGTAGTGGTGTGTACTGCAATCTGGACCACAAATGCTGAAAGTCTAGCTGCATGATGGTACAACATGCAATGTGTGGGTCTCATGAGCAATAAAACGAGCTGAAATGTTGTTTGTGTTGATCTCTATGCCCTTTGTATTTAACGGTTCCGGAACTCTTGGAACCGAGGTGATGCAAAACTTTTTTTGATGTGTGTATTATCGTAAGTTTGTATTCTAAAAACTATCCGCAAATTTACTCGAAACATTATCCGCAGCGTATCCGCTATCCGCACAGCCATGCAAACTATATCCACGTGGCGAAAAATTTTGCAGATATCCGCGGGTTTATCCGCGGATATTCGCATCCGCGCAGGGCTTTACGTATACAGTGACTCCATTTCCGTTGTCATAGTCGTCGATTCATTTGTATCGTGTCATGTATCCCCGTATACTTAGGTGTGTGTTGAAGCATTCTGATAACCTGCGTCATTGCGACGACTGTACTGGTGTGTGTGTGTGTGTGTGTGTGTGTATGTATGTATGTATGTATGTATGTATGTATGTATGTATGTATGTATGTATGTAACTGGGGCTAGGATTTTGCCTAGCAGGCAGTCGTCGCCGTAATTTAGGTACCATCCTGGCATTCGTCTGGAGTAGAAGTGGGAAACCATGGAAAAAAAACAGATCCAGGATGGCTGAGGTAGGATCGAATCAACTTCTTCTCATTTCTGCCTGACGAAGTTGAGTGAACTCCGTCCTAGCCCTCAGACCTGAATTTAATTTTGCAGCAGAGTCGGGAATAAAATCTGGACCTCCGTGGTAATCGTCACGTTTTCTGGACTCTATTTACAATTTGGTTGATACTGTGTGCATTTTCTGCGCATAGAGACTTAATCTCTATGAAATTCTCTGCCACAGCATTAACCCTGCGGTTATTTGACTGATATCCATGACAACGTTTCCTTCCCATTTTAAAGAAATCGAAAGGACTTGTGAAAGTCTTGAACTTCTCGCAGCTTGCACGGTTTGTAGTTTCATTGTAGGTCATGAACGGGTAGGTTATGCTCTTTGTTTTTGATAAATTTGTTCAAGTATTTCTTGTTGACATCAGACATCATCTGCTTCCACCTACTACATTTTTTTCTTTTTCGTGTGTATATTTTCCATACAGAAATGAAGAAATGTGATGGGTTCTGCATATCATACCCAGTTCAGTATGTGGCCATATTACAGGAAGTAAGACGTTCAAATACGGTTGTGAAATGTATATCATCAATTGAGGTGCCAATTCTTCTAGACCATGGCTCTCCAGGTCGATTGCCCGCTGGCAAACACGGAGCTGATCATTTGTGAGTCCTCAGTGCGATGGTGTGTGTCGGACTCATACTGTGAGCTACTCTCGCCTGGCCAGGAAGAATGGACTGCCCGGAGTCGAGCACTGCGGCCACACCAGGTTGCGATAGTCCTCACTGTTCAAAGAGACTGATAGACCTGTCCACGATGTGCCACAACTGAATATCAGCTCACTTACGTACCTGAATGTATTTATAATAGGCGTTCTGGGGGCAACTTGGAGTGTGACTGATTTGCCCACTAGCACTGTCACTTATCAGTTGTGAAGTTTTCACGGAGTACCAAGGCAACACTGAAAATATGGCTTCGAATATATCTATGATGTGTACTTGTTTGAACGCTCAGCAAGACTGGAAGTTTCTCATGCTGTGTCTGAAGTTCAGCCATGCGACCAGCTACACATGTCAGATAAGCCTCGGGCAATCAGGCAGCACTCGGAGTTGAGGTTGCTATATTTGCACTTAGTTCAAACCTTCCTAATGCATTACTATTTTTTTAAGTAAAAATCAATCATTGAGGAGTCATAGTGTTACACAACTCGGAAGATCGAATATGTTTGATCTAAATGTGGGTTAGTAACAAACTGAGTGTAATTAAAATGATCTTACTGATATTACGTTTAGAATTGTCCCGGATAATTTGTAAATATTTATGCTAAAAATCCATTCTATAATCGAATGGTTACTCCGAATAAAGATCTACCCAAGAATAGAACATTATTGACACAGGGAAAAACTCATTGATTTTCATTTAAATCTCATAAGTAAATCATTTGTTTTTCAATCTTCTATGCAATATAAAACAAATGTAGGTCACACATGAGGGGAAATACTACACACATATCATGATTCCACTGTAAGCTCAACTTTCAATTTCTTGTGACTTCGATCCTCATTCGGGATAACCATTCAATAGTACTTTGTGTTACGGTCCGAAGCATTACTTTTTGTGTCACTGTGAATCATTTAAACCATGCCCTCATGCATGGCCCATGTCACATGTACTGTCCAGTCACAGTATGTGACCACCCGGCAATAGTTTGCTGCGTGGATCGCTGCGAGACGTGCAGGAAGAGAGAGATCACCTTGGGAATGCCATGAAAACATTCCCCACACCATAACGCTCCCTCCTCTGGTCCGTCGATTGTTGCAGGGTGTTTGCGTTCAGACGTTTCACGCCGTATACGCCAACGGCGTATGGAGAATAAAACGTGATTGATCGGAAAAGGCCACCTGTCGCCACTCAGTGGACGCCCAGTTGCGATATTGGCGTGCAAATTCCAGCCTTCGTCGCCGATGAACAGCAGTCAGCATGAGTGAATGAACTAGGCGACTGCTGTGCAGGTTCATACGCAGCAACGTTCCCTGATCGGTCGTTAGGGAGACACGGTTGGTAGCCCCGTAGTGCATCTGGGCGGTCAGTTGCTCTACAGTTGCACGTCTATTCACCCGGATACATGTCCACAGCCGTCGTTCACCCCTCTCTTCTATGGCCCGTGGTGCACCATAGCTGCCTCGGTGCCGGTTTTGAATAGCGCAATTTTTCCTTACACGGAACACTTTAACCACGGTGGCACGCGAATAATTTTCAAACGTAGCCGTTTCGGAAATGCTTCCGCCCTTGGCCCGAAAGCCAATGATCATGCCCGTTTGGACGTCAGATAAATCGCTCCGTGTCCGCATTGCGACAGCAACTGCACTGTATTCAGCTCCTTTATAATAGGAGGGGAAACAGTACCCGCACCCCCTGCGTGGCAGCCGACCTTACTACTGCTGCCTCCGACATGCAATTAAACTACGATAGTAGAAGAGAAAGCATAGGGTTTAGGATAGGAAGGAGATGCCTTTGTGGGGCATCACGCCAGTCCCATTACAGTTGCAATCTAGCTGGCATCATTAAGGATATTAACATGGTGAATTTATATATGTGTATATACTGTATGTCCATTCGACACGCTTTATATACCTTCCACTACTAGTGCTGACACCTGACGTATGTGCGGGGCTATTGCACGTTTACATCGAACATTAGAGGTGGTCACATTAATGCACAGATCAAACACATTTAATGTTTTGAAATATATAACTGACTACGATTCTTAAGGATAAATGAAGCTTTTCACTAGGGATGTCCGGCCGCGATTCATGCATTTGACGTCAAGTCACGACAGGAGATTTTTTAAGTTAATAATTCAGAACCTGATGGCGATCAAGTCTGTTAATAACGAAAATATAACTGTTGGAAAGAGAAATCTCCCAAAGAAAAGGACTTTCTTTCTACGTGACCGAAGACGGGAAGGTCATGTTGTTTTACGTAATTTTAATATCGGATATGTAATCAACGACTTCAAAAACCCTTACATACAAGTAGGTGATTGAATTAGATCTAATTTGGAGGCATGGCCATGTTTCCGCGATTTGGCCATTCGATACGGTGGAAGGATTCAATTTCGTAAAATATCAAAAACGAAATCCATAGTGTACATTCATGACGCAAACTATACTCATATTTAATCATGAGGAATTGCCTCTTTCCATACTTCCACCAATACGTACCGAAAATAATGTAAGCCTCGAACAACTGTATTAAAAAAGTAAGACATAAAACAATTATTACGTTTCAAATGTTCAGCATATGCAGGTTATTTTCAAGCGGCACTGTACTTTTATTTGATAGTAGGTCTTAACTTGCAACTTTATAAACCCATGGCTCTCTTTATTTCCTCCTCTTTGCTTCGCTTCGTTTCTCTTCTCTTGTCTCAGTAAAATGTCGTAAAAGGCAGAGCATCTTTCCAACTCATCTGAGACAATTTACAGCGCAGCAATAATGTGTAACTCTTGAGTGCTGCTTTCTAGACATTCAGACACATGAATAGTAGAATTTGGACGGGAATAACTTATGAACTTATCTGGGAGGAGGAGATTCAAATAATAACAACTATAAAACATAATTATATTTCTACCCCTGATTATTCTCGTGTCTGCGAGGACAGGAATAACGTGATGCCCGATGACTCTTCTGACTCCAACCTCATTAGAGGAAATAATGAGAGATAAAATGAATAGAGGGGAATTGAACTGGCCAAAGAGTTGAAATGAAGTGGTCGTGACCTGCTAAAAGGTACCTTCCAGGCATTTTCCTGAAGCTGAAAATGAGAAACCACGGAAATCCATTTCGAGGACGGAAGACGGTGGAGCTCCAACCAACCAAATCATCTTCAGAGTCCATAGATAGCCTGACTGAATGGCCCTGTGCCTAAACACGCCTAGCTCCCTCGGTAATAATAATAATAATAATAATAATAATTAATAGAATTAATAGAAAGCCTCCGTGGCTTAGGCGGCAGCACGCCGGCCTCTCACCGCTGGGTCCGTGGTTCAAATCCCGGTCACTCCATGTGAGATCTGTGCTGGACAAAACGGAGGCAGACAGGTTTTTCTCCGGGTACTCCGGTTTTCCCTGTCAAAATATCATTCCAGCAACACTCTCCACTATCATTTCATTTCATCTGTCATTCATTTAATCATTGCCCCAGAGGAGTGCGTCAGGCCTCGGCAGCCGGCACAGTCCATATCCTCGCCGCTAGATGGGGGGCTTCATTCATTCCATTCCTGACCCGGTCGGAGACTGGAAGCAGGCTGTGGATTTTCATTTTCAATAGAATTAATAATACCTAGAAGACCCGTGCTGTTCCGCAACATTCATTTAAACAATCCTTCAGCACTTCTTTCAATAAGGTAAATCCAGTCAAGATCCCGCTGCAATACAGACGCCACATACACTGTAGCCATAAGTTCCCATCCTTGCAGCTAGATGGCAGTGTTTAAGCTATTTCGGTATTTAAACATTACCCACTGTCTGCGAGTATGGTGCAAGTTGCTCGCATATTACGCAAATTGTAGTCGATAACGTGAGGAGAGTCCATGTTTCCTCCTGACAAAGTATTTCCTTGTGATCATTTATTGTAGGTGTATTAAGTTGGTTTCAGATTGTCAACCCTATGTACTGTATGTTACTACTTCTTCACATTTATGATTTATTACAAAAATGAAATATCGGCCGGAAGAGAGACCAGGTCTCCAATAATCTGCTTGGTGGACTATAAACAATAAGCAGGACTACGACATCCAAGAGGACGACGCTATAGGCCGACTGACTTTGTGAATCCATCGCAGATTGGTTTGTTTCAGTGCTGTTTGAAAATCTACACGTGATAAAAGTTGAAATCTTGTGAGTTGACCTTTACAATTGCAATCTTATAACATACGGTTGACGAGTTAACGGATACATTGATTTACCGCAGTGCACGGATGGCTTGGATAAGAAGTACGGAATCCTTCCGAGTATGAAAGAATCGAGAGTTACCCACGCATGCAGAGCACGGGAGAACAATGCAGAAACGTGTGCGTGGTTCGGAGGGAAAATACTAACCGACAATCATTGAAGTAAAACAGCGCGTAGTAGCATAATATTACACCAAACGCGAAGTATTTGTTTGAAATATCATATCAGTGACTTATACGGTATATATTTTCACGGTTTAAATACCCTCTGCTTTCAATATCAGACTTCCATAACCTTACTTTATGAACCACGCAGGGCCGGAGCTATTTTTCCAATATTAAAATTATACATTTTGTTACACTGCGCATATGGCCTGCGACCAATCGCCTAAGTTAATTAGTGGCCCTTCATGTAAAATAGTTTGGATGGCCCTGGTCTATACCTCTGCAGCTCTGTGGACTTCATTGAGGGGACCAGTAATTTGGCAGTTCCACGATGTGAATCTTGGATTGTTGAACGAGTGAAGAAAGACATCTCAGCGGAAACGTCACTCCATAGGAAGCACGCAGACTTTGCAGTAGGCCTACTGTGGAGTTTACTCTCCCAGACCCTTAAAGTCGTCGCTCCTGGCGTATGAAAACGAGCAATAGTTAGTTTACGGCTTCTACTGTAGAAATATCGGCAATCTGGTGAGACAGTGTGACGCTTTCTAAAAATAAAACCCGTGGCACATTTTTACGCACGGTAAATGGACTGTAAGCATCTACTCACGTTTGAGTCTTTGACTACTGAAGTCTCTTGTGAATTGCCTTCCATCAGAATTTCTTTAGAATGCTAAAATAATTTGTTAGTTAAGTATTTATCAAAATGTAATGATTTTCATTCGGTAAACACCAAGGCAACACTGAAAAATGGCTTCAAACACAATAATGTTAAAATTCACTTTAAGAAAATCCTACCCAAGGAGAAAGAAGCTTGTAGTTTTTCGTTACCGTTAATCTCGCGTTCATGAGTTACGGGACCTCCATTTTTACGCGGATTCCGAACTACAGGACGTGATATTTCATTTCAAAAATTTCACATACATTGACCGCAAATACATTGAATCGAACCCAGTCCGCCTTGGTGAGAGGCTAACAGCTTGACCACTGCACCCAAGAAGAATGGACATTGATGTTTCAGCGACTTACACGAATCTGCATCTTATAGAGCAGTAAGTCTCTTATAAATTGTCTATAGCATCATGTGTTACGGATTTTAATGAGTTGGTCGACCCTTTCTTAACTCCAACCTCCTGTTCAGCCTACAGATTGCGAGGTGGACGGGTGGTCTCCTCGCCGAGTCCCCTCAGCTGTTCATCTTGGTTTTGTTGACCAGTGCGCTTCCTCTCTGCTACTCAATTACCCTTACTCACGTCAGTTCGTTAAATCTCTGCCGGAGCCGGGAATTGAACCCAGCGCCTCCGGGTGAGAGGTAGGCACACTACCCCAACACCACGGGGCTTTCTGAACTCCAGTATACAGGGTGAATTTTAAGTACACTGACAAACTGCAGGGAGGGTTACCTGACTGGAAATGGAGCAAAAAAAGTCCATATCAACATAGTCCGGAAATGCATCGTTGCCACGGTAGACATCATCTGGACTTCCTGAAGAACACGCTGCCACTATTGCTTGATAATGTGCTTTTGGCAACACGACAGGTCATGTGTCTACTGCACGATGAAGCGCTACCCCACTTCCGCATAACTGTTCGTCGACAGCTTGACAACACCTTCCCCAGACGGCGGATAGTACACGGAGGCTCTGTTGCATGGCCTGCTCGATCACCGGACTTAGACCCTCTGAATTTTTATTTGTGGGGGCATCTATAAAGCGTTGTGAATGGTGCACCCGTTCCCGATGTGCAGAACCTTCAATAGCGTGTCCGCGAAGTCCGTGATGCTGTTCAGGTACAGGCTGGAACATTCGAAAGAGTGCTGCACTCTATGATCCGACGTGTGAACTCTTGCATTGCATCCAATGGTGTCCACTTTGAACTCATGGATGAGCTTCAGACCGTGTACAGTGTACCGGGACTACTTGCTGTCGTCGCACACTCGCCGTCTATTTCCGGACATGTTGATATGAACGTCCTTGCAGCAATTCCAGTCGGGAAGCCCTCCGTGCAGATTGATTGTTCACCCTGTATAGGCTACTGTATAATGACAATGCGAAATACAAGTATAACCTTCAGAATGAAATGCCATCATATTAGTCAAATCGTTTTGTTGTTGCTAATTTATGTTAGGCGCTTGGGACATCTTGGTCATAAGCTCTATGTAATTAGTAATTTTAATAATGCTGCCAATGGCCATTTATTTTATTTTTGGAATGGGTTAGGAAAGGGATTTTGGAAGGAAATCGGTCGTAGACCTATTGATAGAAACCATCCCGACATTTCCTTGCTAGTGAAAATGGGAAACCACAAACACCATTTACAGGACGGCCGAGGTGGGATACGAACCCACGCTCTCCCGATGCCAGCAAGGTACGAGCTAGCGCGTTAACTCTCTCGGCAACCGAGGTCGGTAGCCCTATGTATTTGAATAGGTCTGACAATCTGTGTTTTTATAGTAACTGCAGTAGCGTGTGTAACTATAATTACTTGGGTTGAGTGTCGGGGAGGCGCCCCGAAGATTAGGCTATACTATGGCATTTGCCTGAAGGGAGTGAAGAAAATCCCGGAGAAACCTTAATCAGGATGATCACTCTCAGCGTCAGGATTCGAACCTCTATCTTCGTGTTTCTACAGCTAATCATCGTAGTAGTGCTGCGTTACGACGTGAGGTTCCCAATAAATTTCCAACCCACGATTTGTTTGGTCAAGAGCGTAGGTTCGAACCTGACTCAGGTAGGTCAAATATCCCCCAGGGTTTAATTCTGGCACCTCAGCGTCTGTAAAGGCGCAGCAGTTATGAGTTGATTACCGTAATTGTAGTTTCGAGAGGCCTAACATCTACGTCATCGGACCCCAATGGTCTGGTTGATAGCGAAAATGACAATATACTTACGGTATGTATTTTAGAGTGGAATACTTACCAGAGATACTTACAAAAAAAATTAGATTCAAAATAATCATAATATGTCGGCCCGCGATTCAAAATACTTAGGGGCCGATAACCTAGATGTTAGGCCCCTTAAAACAACAATTATCATCATCATCATCATCAAAATACTTACAAAATGCAATTTAGATCGAAAATACTTACAAAATGGAATTTAGATAGAAAATACTTACAAAATGGAATTTAGATTCAAAATACTCACAAAATGCAATTGAAATTCAAAATGCTTACAAATTGCAATTGAAATTGAAAATACTTACAAAATTGAATTTAGATAGAAATAACTTACAGCATGCAATTTAGATTCATGATACTCACAAAATGCAATTGAAATTCAAAACGCTTACAAAATGCACTTGTAAGTGAAAATACCGTACTTCAAAGCGCAAGTTAGATTGAAAATGCTTGCAAAATGCAATTTAGAATGAAAATACTTACAATATGTAGTTTAGATTCAAAATACTCACTAAATGTAATTTAGATACACGGGCAGCCAATTCACAAAACAGTGCGGGAATCTTTATGAGAAAATGAAGTATAATGAAAAGAAAAAGACGGTGGATCCCTCGAAGAATGAGGGATCAGGAAATATTGGAGGAGGGTGAATTAAGGCGGAAAAGGAAGACTCCCTAGGCCTCGGATACCCTAATACCGTTGGGGTCGGAAGGGAACAAGAGTTGACCAAGAGAGGTCGACAGGAAAGAAGGCGGAAAGGAGCCCGGCGGAAGTAAGTGGAAGCAATGCCGGACTCAACTGGGGTTCCGTGGTCGCCAACCCACGTCCCACTAGTCGTGATCCCCTGGGGGTGGGGGTAGGTAAGAGGGACGTTAAACCCAAGTACTAGATTTGAAGGAGCTCAGGAAGTCTCTTGTATCTTGAAACTATAGCCAACATGTCGGCATTTTATTTATCAATGATCTTAGATTCATATTGCATGGGATATTAAAGAAATTGCCTCTCGAAAGTTTTGATATGTGGTGGACAAACAGTTCCAAGCTGCTATTTGTAACTGTCAAAATAATCACCTACTTTCTAGTTGTATGTTTCCCAAACTCCTTTCTTCTTGATGGAGCACTCTGAAAGCAGCCACGTTCGCTCGGTAATAAGGGTAATTTCATTGCTCCCTAATGAGTATCGCGCTGTTTGCACAGTTGTGCTCGGAATATGCCGAGTAACTAAGGCAATTTACCTTCCCCGCGGTCCATACCGCTATACAAAATAGAAAAAGATAAAGGATAAAAGCGCAACACCAATTACTTGCTATCACTTTTAATATGGCCACACCTCTTCTAATACAGCGCTGAATAAACACGAATTCAGTTACAAATACTTTAGAGGATTGGATGGCATTTTATTATTGAATATAATCAGTGAGATAATAGAACGTGTGACATTTTCCTCGTAATATGCATGGTGAACTTGATTGTGGCACACAACAGTCTCCTAAAAGAAACGACCTCTCAAACTGGCTGTATGCGACCCTGTTAGTGATTTGTTATTTTCAGTCAATCAACCATTTCCACCAGGTAATCTCCCGTATGGCTTTAACATTACATAGCGCAGATATGTCGCACAATTTTACCTTAAGATACTCATATTCGAATACTAGCTAGTTATTTCTGTAGATGTTCTACTGTACATTCATGAACTAGAGTAATAGTCGGCACTCAGAACACGACAGAACTACAAAACTTCGATAACGAGCAAAGTTCAGTAGAAAATTTATACTGCTGTGTAACTAACTGAAAAGAAATTGCTAATTAGCTAATTAGTTGTTGCGGAATCACGTGGTGGATGCACAAAGTAACTCCTCGGAAATCCAGCAATAAAGCGTCATAACTTAATAATTGTCATCACGATACAAACATTTAGTCTCCTGGTGTAGCGGCAAGTATTCCTGGCTGTCATCCCAGAGATCCGCGTTCAATTCCAGGCACATCCAAATATATTAATTCAGGTCTGAGGGCTAGGACGGGGTTCACTCAGCCTTGTGAGGTAAAACTGAGAAGAGGTAGGTTTGATTCCCACCTTAGCCATCCTGGGAGTGGTTTTTCGTGGTTTCCCAATTCTACTCCAGAAAAATGCCGGCATGGTTCCCAACTTACGGGCACGGCCGCCTCCTTCCCGATTCTCACCTTACATATAAACACAATTACACAGATTATCAGACAACTTTTATAAATATTGTATTATGTATTTTGCCCGTTCAGACCGAAGTCCGGACGACCACATATGCATTTCACCAAAAATCAGTCAGCACGAGAATCAAAATATCCCGGGGCGCCAGATGGGTTAAAGTTGACTACAATAACTCAACAAAAAAAAATGCTTTACTGATTTTCGGCTCGATGCAACAATAAGGATAGAAGGAAATTTTCTGAAATGAATGCATCCGATAAAATTATCTCATTTTATTTAAAACTTTAAAATATTGACTGAGAGTATGCCAAAATGGCATAAAAGATGAACGATGAATCATATGTTATGTACAAAATATACAATTCCACCAACACATGAACACTTAACAATTGAGACGATAGTCAAAATAATAGTCCTGTTGACTTCACTCAAAAGAATTATTTACAGGAGTAGGGTTTTGTCAGTGCAAATTTAATTGTCTTTACTGATCCCTATATTGTTTGAGTATTCACATATTGAAAAATATCACTCGTGGAAAATATGTCACAGTTCACATTTTTCAAAATATCGTAGCAAATTAACTAACACTTCAGGATTCAGTTATATCAAGATTTGTTCAAATACAAAGTTATTAACAAGAAATAGAACACAATATCATTTACATGGACCTTGAGCATTTGGATTCGATGAACTTCGATAAACGGAAAATATTTATTGAACCATCTGTTCTCGATCCAAAGCCTATTCAGAGCTTTTGACTCAATCATAAAATAATTGTCAAAATATTATTATCAACAAAAGATAAATTCCATTCCATATGGATTCGACCATTTAATCAATTAATCATCACTTGGAAATATTATTTAGAAAATTGGAAATATTATTTAGAAAATGTATCATGAAACAATTTCATTTGTTATTATCAAATTTACAATAATTTGACAAAATGTCAAATATGTTAATCAACAAACTTATTTGCAAAATGTTTATATATTTTTACAGGATCACAAAATCCTCTCAGTTTGTAGTGGTTGTTAAAAAGTAACAGTTTTAAATAATTAATAGCATCGGCCCATTCGATTTAAATGCGACAAAATTACATAATCATAATTAGCATCTAGACAACGGCAAAGTTTTTCTCGTAATGAAAGGTACAAGTTGAACAATAACAATTTTCGGGTAAGCAATTACTAGGAATACTTCTCGAACACGTGGGTAAACTGTAAATTGAAAATGATGGCTCAACAAAATAACCTTTGGTTATATTTCGGCGAATGTGTGGCTAAACTTCAACTCCTCTACAAAATTCAAAGACATCCAACTTACAATATGATTGATGTTTCATTTCACACAACCTCATTCCTGCGACTTAAATGCGCACTGAGAATTGCATATTTAACTCTTTGCACACACAACAATTATTCTTCCCAAATTATACAGAATAATCAAGCCTTTGGTTGTTACGACAACTGGAAGATTTATAAATTGGTAAACCTCACAAATGAGTTTACTATAATAATTTTACCATCAGTTTAAAACATGAGTAATTCCCCACCGTGTCTATTCTTAGCCAAACGTTTTGAAAGACGTTGCTAGTAGGATATATAGGCCGAAGCTGGTGCAGGGGCTAATGCGCAAGATGGCGGCCGCGCGCAACTAGCCCTATGTTATTCTTATGGAAGGGCAGTCAGAGCTAGCACAGGGCCTAATGCGCAAGATGGCCGCCATACTCTGAGACCGTGCATGACGTCACAGGGGGAGTTCGACCGTGTAGTCGCTAAATGGAATATTTATTGTTTTTATTATTATTATTATTATTATTAATTTTATTAGGTAATTATTGATTGATAGCTTGCCACGGTGGGTGAGTGGTTATTGTGTCGGACTACCAACCCCAAGCTTGCAGGTTCGCTCTGGGTCGTGGTAAGAGATTTTTGAAAGGCGGCAAAACTTAAGACACGCATGTCATACGATGTTGGCATGTAAAAGAACCCAGGGAGAGGTCGGCTATGTAGTTGCTAAATGGGATATTTATTATTATTATTATTATTATTATTATTATTATTATTATTAGGTAATTATTGATTGATCATGTACAATCAAGATCAGACTTATATTGTACCCACTTTATGGTGTAGTGGCTAGCATTTTTAGCTGTTACTGTGGAGGCTCGGGTTCGAGTCCTGGCTCTGTCAAGAAATTTAATTCTAGGCTGAGGGTTGGAATGGGGTACACTCAACCTTGTGAGGCAAAACTGACAGGAGCTGGTTTTTGATTCATACCGCAGCCATTCTGTCTAACCCAACTTCACCTAACCTAACCTAACCTAACCTAATCAGATCCCACCTTACCTAACCTAACCTAACCTAACCTAACTTCAAAGTCAGAATGTACAATACATTTACTGTTTTTATACCCTCATAAATTAGATATAGAGAATGTACACTATGATTTAGATCCTCGAGCACACTTTCTGACATATCATTAAAACGTGTAGGAAGGAATGTATGAAAATTTTCACTAACACATAATACACGTTCACCATACATTGTGTCCACTTTTTGAATGTTAATGATACGGAAAAGAGTATGCATTGGTAATTCAGTGCGCTTCTTTCTCTCTAATCAACAGTTCTGCCCCCCATAGCATTGAGAATATTTATTGTAGTAGCCTATAAAGAAACAAAAAAATCATATCTATTACAGTTTAGCTATAAGTGACCAGAACCACTATAACATTTTATTCTAATAAGGAGATTTCCATATTGATAAGAAAAAATAAAAAAGCTTACCATAATGATGGATTGTGTAAGTAAACGTCTTTTGCTGCTTGACGCCTCTACTAAACTGATACTCATACAACGGACAAGTGAGTTCATGATTCGCTGACGTAATCGTATGTTCCCATGCACTTTCTGTGTTTTGCACGCGCCGTAGTGGCTAAATTTGAAACTAGATGAGATGATTTGCTGACGTAATCGTATGTTCCCCCGCACGCACACTGTGGACGGGTCCCTGTGGACGAGTCCCTGTGGACGGGGCATTGTTGACGGGTCATTGTTGACGGGTCCTTGTTGACGGGTCCTTGTGGACGAGCCCCTGTGGAAGGGTCCTTGTTGACGGTCCTTTTTGACTAATCCCTTTAGACCGATCCCTTTGCACTGGTCCCCAATGCTATGATGAAATTAAACGTTGTTCCACATGAAACGCAAGCGAAGAGCCGATCGCTACTATGAATTAACATGTTTTTTTTTTGCTTTTACACATGTGCACTTGGGTTTTTTGAAAGAGGGCGGGCTTTTTGAATACAGATTTATAGATGAGTTATTTTTTTTAAATTACCAAAAGATCCAAAACTAATAGGTCATTAGCTTTTTAATATTTCATGAACCAATAAGGCTAGGGACTTGTATGAGAGGTCGTTGGACTTGAGGTGACATTCTGTTTTTGAATGTATTATTTATTTTTTGTCAAAAGGGGCTTAACTACACTTTTGTTAATATCTCGTTAACTAATAATCAGAGAGGGTCAAGTGAGATGTCATGGGACTCAGGATAGTCAACCCTTTTCCATGGCCAATGAATTTACCCAAAATACCCAATACATCAAGGACATTGACTGAGATTTTATAAACTAATATTTGGATACGAACATGTGAGATGTTTACCATGCGTGATAAAACATAGCTAGGTAGAGAAAGAATTAGTGTAGGCTACATGTATGGTGACTGACAAGTCTTTTACCATTGAAACTTGTTTTCAGATCAAACTGCAGTATAGAGAGAGTATAGGTTGCAGGTATGGGTTAATAAATGAGAAACGGTGTACGCAAACTCTGATTTATCAAGAATTAAGAGTAGACTATCTTTAATTGATTGGTTAAAGATGATAGCTAAAACACAAAAATGCTCAGTGGTTACCGAGACAAAATGGTCGCTACACACAACAAGCTATAAATACTTGAGGCCAATAATCTGTACACACACACACACTCGCTTGTTGTAAACTAAACTGTGTTGCTGTCAGTGCTCAGACAGTAGGCTAATGACAAAATAAATTGCTAACAGAAATATAATCATTTCCGGTTGTCTAATGTTACCATTTATCCATTTTTTTGTGTTGCAGTGGTAAGCACTTTTAGCTCTTGTACTGGTGGTCTTAACTCGATTTCCAGGTCTGAGGCCTAGAACAAGTTGAACTAAGAAACAAGGGCATAGTGGTGCAGTGGTTAAGCTGTTAGCCTTTTCACCAGGGGTTCGATTTCAGGTTAATATGCATGTCATAAACATATTAAACAAAACAAAACCAAACAGAGATAACTTTTAAAACTGATTACATTTGTGTCTTTTCAAATTATTACTTGGATTACAAATACAAAGATGAACTGGGTTTGATATACGGTTAATGCTGTCATTCACACACTAGACTGTAAGAAAGCCAAAAGAGCAAAAGGCGTAGGTCGAGCAGTGGTAAAATTGCTATATGTAGAGAACTACCTGGCAAAGCTCTATCGCATAAACAGTGCAGGATACAATCCAGCAATCAAATTTGTATCTTGTGGAACAGAGAAATGCACTTACGTGAGAAAATGTAAGTTCATGTGTAATATGACCTAACACCCAAGTGTTCACCTGTGCACATGCATGATAAGAGCTAACAAGTCACATTCTGTTTAGTTCGTACGTAACGTTAGGTTAGGGCTACGAGGCACATGCCATTTGAGAGCAGGTCAAGGGATCTAGCTTGGTGAATGGATGTGTTCTAACGAGTCATTTGTAGTTGAAAGAGAATAATACTTGTTCTTAAAATGTTAAAACCGAGGAGATGGTACGTACAGTAAGACGTCTTGTTATTTCCTGTGTCATATTACAGACATGGCAGAGAGCACACAGTTCTGTTGCTATGACTAACGCTGAAGTAATTTGAAACCCCAAGTGTTCATCAAGACAATGGGTGATGATTATACCAAGTTAGCAGTCATTGGATATTACACAGGTGTTCCTTCCGGTGTCATGTTGCTGACATGGCAGAGAGCGAACAGTTCTATTGCTATGACTAACGCTGCAGTAATTTGACCCCCCCCCCCCCCCAGGTGTTGATCAAGACAATGGGTGATGATCATGCAAAGTCAGCAGTAATTGGATACCACACATCAACATGGACTAAATCATAAATGTGTTGTCATAACCTGCAGAAACCTCATTTAAAGATTTTAGATTTTACATTTTAAATTTAAGATTTTTTTTTATTTTTAGATTTTACTGTTTTACATTTTCCTAAAAGAGTAAACTACAAGGTCACATACCTAACCTCATAAAACCTAACTTTACCAAACCTAACTTAAGCTAATCCAAAGGCTAATGCACATACACAAAGTATATAAGGTACATGCAACTATTCTCATGCTAGTCTTACAGGTTACTGTACAACATGATCACTACCCCAAACGCATTTTTTTTATTTTGTTGTTTACACATATGTCAATTTTTCAATTTCCCATTTTCAGTTTTTTTAATGTCAGTTTTTAGTTTTTCAATTTCTTAATATGGAACACATGGATTCTGCATTTTGTTGTTTACACATTTATTAATTTCACAAATTCCCAGTTTCAGTTCTTAAAATGTCAGTTTAAAGTTTTTTTTAAGTTTTTTTTTTTTACAATTTGTGTTTTATATGTCATGCAACTATCCTTATGCTAGTCCTATAGGTTACTGTACAACATGATCACTACCCCCACCGGATATATTTTTTTTTCATATTGTTGTTTACACATATGTCAATTTTCCAATTTCCCATTTTGAGTTTTTTTTATGTCAGTTTTAAGTTTTTCAATTTCATAATATGGAAACATGGATTTTGCATTTTGTTGTTTACACATTTATCAATTTCACAATTTCCCATTTACAGTTCTTAAAATGTCAGTTTAAAGTTTTTCAATCTCATGATATAGAAACATGGATTTTCCAATTTGTTGTTTTCACATTTGTCAATTTATCAAATTCCCATTTACAGTATTTAAAATTTCAATTTAATGTTTTTTTCTGTTTGTCAATATGGAAACATGGATTTTTCCAATTTGTGTTTTACATGTTCATTTTGCATTAGGAGTGGAGAGAAGTGGGTAGTAATTAAAAATGTGCAAGCAGTGTCCATTGTTGACAGGTCATTATTGACGAGTCGTTCTCATACAACAGAAAAGTGAGTTCATATTTCGCATGCATTACCTAAAATGTAATACCATGCAAGTGTTTAACATTTTACAAATTAGCTTATGTATTAGTTTATGTGTGGGGTCTTATATTGGGCATTTTGTGTTGGCTTATTTGACAAGTTATTTTGTCAATGCATTTAGTGGATTTTTCTCTTGGTCTTGGAAAGTATATCAGTCCATTTTATCACAACATAATGCTTACTGCCATGTTTGTAAGCAACAACAACAACACACTAAACTTTCAAAAAAATCTAAAGTACTCTAAGGTACTCTCAACTCGTACTCTTACCTCTATCCCATGTCTAGTCAAGAACATTACTTTTTTTTTCAAAAAAAGGTGAATGGGGAAAGTAGACTATATGTTTAAACTAAAAAAATATCATATTAAGTCATAAGTTAACTCTAACACCTACGTTTATCCCATTCTTAGTGGAAAAATATTATATATTTTTTTAAATTTTTCTAAAAAATATTTGGAAAGTAAGCTATATTTTTGAAAACTAATCATCCTATTAAGTCATATATAGACTCAAACCAATGGCTTTTATATCCTTAATCGTTAGAACAAAATATGACATTTTTGACATTTTTGCAAAAAAGTTCATTTTAAAAAATGGGCTATATATTGGAAGCTAGGAATTTTTAAAAAAATAAGTGTGTTTGACATAAATGACAGGTATTTACCCCCCAGATCTCTGGGACAAAATCCAGAAATGTTTTAATCGAATCCTAGCTAACCTCACTTGACGTGACCATACCTGTTTGTAAGCAACAACAACACACTAAGATTCCATGAATTCCAGAGTACAATTTGCTGCTCGATGTCACTACTGAAGTGATAATGGGTTTTCCGATCCTATCACTATATATTCACTACCCCCGCTCTTATCTCGGTCTCGACAACAACCATGCTTATTTTATTATGTCAGATGATGTAATGTTCGGGTGCAAAGTGTGTGCAAAGTAGGTGTAAAAGTGAGTGAAAAGTGGGTGCAAAGAGAGTGTAAAGTGGGTGCAAAGTGAATGCAAATTGGGTGCAAAGTGGAGTGTAAAAAGTGGGTGCAAAAGTGGGGTGTAAAAGTGGTACCCTATTTGTAATGGCTTATTTGACAAGTTATTTTGTAGTACCCTATTTGTAATGGCTTATTTGACAAGTTATTTTTGTCAATGTATTTAGAGGATATTTATCTTGTTCTTGGAAAGTATCTCAGCCCTTTTAATGATAGCATAATGCTTACCGCCATGTTTGAAAGCAACAACAACACACTAAAATTCCAAGAATCCAAACTACTCTAAGGTTAATGATTGTCTCTCAACTCCATTCCACGCCTAGTCAAAAACATTATACATTTCAAATTTTTCAAAAAAAAAAACCAAAAAGGTAAATTGGGACAGTATGCTATATGTTTAAACTGAAAATCATATAAAATCATGTGCTAGCTCCAACACCTACGTCTATCCCACTCTCAGTCAAAAAAATAAATATACATATATATATATATATATATATATACTCTTTAAATTTTTCCAAAAAATATTTGGAAAGTAGGCCATATTTTGAAAACTACTCATCCTAAAAAAGTCATATATAGACTCAAACCAATGGCTTTTATGTCCTTAATCGTTAGAACATAACATGGAATTTTTGACATTATCCAAAAAAATATTCTATTTTTTTTTAAATGGAATATATTTTGTGAAAAATGAAAATCCACAGCCTGCTTCCAGTCTCCGACCGGGTCAGGAATGGAATGAAGGAAGCCCCCATCTAGCGGCGAGGATATGAACTGTGCCGGCTGCCGAGGCCTGACGCACTCCTCTGGGGCAATGATTAAATGAATGACAGATGAAATGAAATAATAGTGGAGAGTGTTGCTGGAATGAAATTTTGACAGGGAAAACCGGAGTACCCGGAGAAAAACCTGTCTGCCTCCGTTTTTTCCAGCACAGATCTCACATGGAGTCACCGGGATTTGAACCACGGACCCAGCGGTGAGAGGCCCGCGTGCTGCCGCCTAAGCCACGGAGGCTTGCGGAATATATTTTGTAAACTATGAAATTTACCAAAAAAAATGTGTTTGACATAAATGACAAGTATTTACTCCCTCTACCATAAAACCAAGTCCCAGGTCTCTGGGACAAAATCCAAAAAGTTTCAATTTTGAAAGTAGGCGATATTTTGAAAACTTATCATTCTAAAAAGTCATATATAGACTCAAACAAATGTTCTTTAAGTCCTTTAACGATAGAACAAAACTTAACATATTTTCAATTTTTCCAAAAAAAGTTCAATTTTCAAAATTGCCTATATTTTGGAAACTAACAATTTTACAAAAAAAAGTTTGTTTAACGTAAATGAAAGGTCTTTACCCCCTCTACCCCCAAAAATAAATTGTAGGTGCCTAGGACTGAAACTGTGCAGTAGTGTGTTTTGATCGGTTCTACAGCCTCCTCCTCCTCACCCTTCTCACAAGATGGCGGCCGTAGGTTAGCTTAACCTAGCCTAACCTAACAAGATGGCGGCCGTAGCTTAACTTAACCTAGCCTAACCTAAGAAAATGGCGGCCGTAGCCTAACCTAACCTAACCTAACCTACGAGGTGTGATCAAAAAGTTCCAAAAAGGTGGCTGCGACTTAACCTAACCTAGCCTAGCCTACCCTAACCTAACCTACAAAGTGTGATCAAAAAGTTTCAAAATGACGGCCGTAGCTTTACTTAACCTAACTTAACCTAGCCTAACTCAACCTAAATCTACAAGGTGCGAACAAAAAATTATCAAAATGGTGGTCATATCTTAACTGAACCTAGCCTAACCTAACCTAACCTAAATCTACGAGGTGTGATCATAAAGTTCCAAATGGCGGTCGTAGTTTAACTCAACCTAACCTAACCCTACGAGGTGTGATCAAAAAGTTCCAAATTGGCTGTCGTAGCTTAACTTAACCTTTGATTGATCCCTGTTGATTAACCCCTTTTGATTGATCTCTGTTGATGTATCCCTTTGGACTGGTCCCTGTTGACTAGCCCCTTTCGACGGGTCCTTTTTGAAGGGAGTCTTTTTTTTTACGGGTCCCTGTGGGCGGGTCCCTTTGGACTGAACCCTATGGACTGGCCCTTGCATTTTATCCAAATTATGTCAAAGGGACCCGACCACAGGGACCCGTCAACAAGGACCCGTCCTCCGGGACCCGTAAAAAAAAGACTCCCTTCAAAATTGACCCGTCCAAAGGGGCTAGTCAACAGGGAACAGTCCAAAGGGATACATCAACGGAGATCAATCAAAAGGGGTTAATCAACAGGGATCAATCAAAGGTAAAGTTAAGCTACGGCAGCCATTTTGGAACTTTTTGATCACACCTCGTAGGGTTAGGTTAGGTTGAGTTAAGCTACGACCGCCATCTTGGAACTTTATGATCACACCTCGTAGGTTTAGGTTAGGTTAGGTTAGGCTAGGTTCAGTTAAGATATGACCACCATTTTGAAAATTTTTTCTTCGCACCTCGTAGGTTTAGGTTATGTTAGGTTAGGTTAAGTTAGCTTAAGTAAAGCTACGGCCGTCATTTTGAAACTTTTTGATCACACTTTGTAGGTTAGGTTAGGTTAGGCTAGGCTAGGTTAGGTTAAGTCGCAGCCACCTTTTTGGAACTTTATGATCACACCTCGTAGGTTAGGTTAGGTTAGGCTACGGCCGCCTTTTTCTTAGGTTAGGCTAGGTTAAGTTAACCTACGGCCGCCATCTTGTGAGGAGGGTGAGGAGGAGGAGGCTGTAGAACCGATCAAAACACACTACTGCACAGTTTTTGTCCTAGGCACCTACAATTTATTTTTGGGGGTAGAGGGGGTAAAGACCTTTCATTTACGTTAAACAAACTTTTTTGTAAAATTCTTAGTTTCCAAAATATAGGCAATTTTGAAAATTGACCTTTTTTTGGAAAAATTGAAAATATGTTAAGTTTTGTTCTATCGTTAAAGGACTTAAAGAACATTTGTTTGAGTCTATATATGACTTTCTAGAATGATAAGTTTTCAAAATATCGCCTACTTTCAAAATTGAAACTTTTTGGATTTTGTCCCAGAGACCTGGGACTTGGTTTTATGGCAGAAGGAGTAAAATACCTGTCATTTATGTCAAACACATTTTTTTGTAAATTTCATAGTTTACAAAATATAGCCCAATTTTTAAAAAAAAATAACATTTTTTTGGAAAAATGTCAAAAATTCCATGTTATGTTCTAACGATTAAGGACATAAAAGCCATTGGTTTGAGTCTATATATGACTTTTTTAGGATGAGTAGTTTTCAAAATATAGCTTACTTACCAAATATTTTTTGGAAAAATTTGAATATATATATATATTGACTGAGAGTGTGATAGACGTAGGTGTTGGAGCTAGCATATGATTTTATATGATTTTTAGTTTAAACATATAGCATACTGTCCCAATTTACCTTTTTTTTAATTTTAAATGTATATTGTAATTGACTAGGCGTGGAATGGAGTTGAGAGACAATCATTAACCTTAGAGTAGTTTGGATTCTTGGAATTTTAGCGTGTTGTTGTTGCTTACAAACATGACGGTAAGCATTATGCTATCATAAAAAGCGCTGAGATACTTTCCAAGAACAAGATAAATATCCTCTAAATACATTGACAAAAATTACTTGTCAAATAAGCCATTACAAATAGGGTACTACAAAATAACTTGTCAAATAAGCCATTACAAACAGGGTACCAATTTTACACCCCACTTTAGCACCCACTTTTTACCCTCCACTTTGCACCCAATTTGCATTCACTTTGCACCCACTTTGCACTCTCTTTGCACCCACTTTTCACTCACTTTTACACCTACTTTGCACACACTTTGCACCCGAACATTACATCATCTGACATAATAAAAATAGGCATGGTTGTTGTCGAGACCGAGATAAGAGCGGGGGTAATGAATTTATAGTGATAGGATCGGAAAACCCATTATCACTTCAGTAGTGACATCGAGCAAAAATTGTACTCTGGAATTCATGGAATCTTAGTGTGTTGTTGTTGCTTACAAACAGGTATGGTCACGTCAAGTGAGGTTAGCTAGGATTAGATTAAAACATTTCTGGATTTTTCCCCAGAGATCTGGGGGGTAAATACCTGCCATTTATGTCAAACACACTTTTTTGTTGTAAAATTCCTAGTTTCCAATATATAGCCCATTTTTTAAATGAACTTTTTTGGAAAAAAAATGTCAACGTTCCATATATTGTTCTAACGATTAAGGATATAAAATCCATTGGTTTGAGTCTATATATGACTTTATAGGATGATTAGTTTTCAAAGATATAGCTTACTTTCCAAATATTTTTTAGAAAAATTAAAAAAAATATATAATATTTTTCCACTAAGAATGGGATAAACGTAGGTGTTAGAGTTAACTTATGACTTAATATGATATTTTTTTTAGTTTAAACATATAGTCTACTTTCCCCATTCACCTTTTTTTGAAAAAAAAAGTAATGTTCTTGACTAGACATGGGATAGAGGTAAGAGTACGAGTTGAGAGTACCTTAGAGTACTTTAGATTTTTTTGAAAGTTTAGTGTGTTGTTGTTGTTGCTTACAAACATGGCAGTAAGCATTATGTTGTGATAAAATGGACTGATATACTTTCCAAGACCAAGAGAAAAATCCACTAAATGCATTGACAAAATAACTTGTCAAATAAGCCAACACAAAATGCCCAATATAAGACCCCAAACATAAACTAATACATAAGCTAATTAGTAAAATGTTAAACACTTGCATGGTATTACATTTTAGGTAATGCATGCGAAACATGAACTCACTTTTCTGTTGTATGAGAAGGACTCGTCAACAATGACCTCTCAACAATGGACACTGCTTGCACATTTTAATTACTACCCACTTCTCTCCACTCCTAATGCAAAATGAACATGTAAAACACACACAAATTGGAAAAATCCATGTTTCCATATTGACAAATAGAAAAAAACATTAAATTGAAATTTTAAAAACTGTAAATGGGAATTTGGTAAATTGACAAATGTGAAAACAACAAATTGGAAAATCCATGTTTCTATATCATGAAATTGAAAAACTTAAAACTGACATTTCAAGAACTGTAAATGGGAAATTGTGAAATTGATAAATGTGTAAACAACAGAATGCAAAATCCATGTTTCCATATTATGAAATTGAAAAACTTAAAACTGACATAAAAAAACTGAAAATGGGAAATTGAAAAATTGACATATGTGTAAACAAGAAAATGAAAAAAAATCCGTTTTGGGTAGTGATCATGTTGTACAGTAACCTATAAGACTAGCATAAGGATAGTTGCATGTACCTTATATACTTTGTGTATGTGCATTAGCCTTTGGATTAGCTTAAGTTAGGTTTGGTAAAGTTAGGTTTTATGAGGTTAGGTATGTGACCTTGTAGTTTACTCTTTTAGGAAAATATAAAACAGTAAAATCTAAAAATCAAAAAAAATCTTAAATTTAAAATGTAAAATCTAAAATCTTTAAATGAGGTCGCTGCAGGTTATGACAACACATTTATGATTTAGTCCATGTTGATGTGTGGTATCCAATTACTGCTGACTTTGCATGATCATCACCCATTGTCTTGATCAACACCTGGTGGGGGGTGGGGTTCAAATTACTGCAGCGTTAGTCATAGCAATAGAACTGTGCGCTCTCTGCCATGCCAGAAACATGACACCAGAAGGAACACCTGTGTAATGTCCAATGACTGCTAACTTTGTATAATCATCACCCATTGTCTTGATGAACACGTGGGGTTTCAAATTACTGCAGCGTTAGTCATAGCAACAGAACTGTGTGCTCTCTGCCATGTCTGTAATATGACACAGGAAATAACAAGACGTCTTACTGTACGTACCATCTCCTCAGTTTTAACATTTTAAGAACAAGTATTATTCTCTTTCAACTACAAATGACTCGTTAGAACACATCCATCCACCAAGTTAGATCCCTTGACCAGCTCTCAAATTGCATGTGCCTCGTAGCCCTAACCTAACGTTACGTACGAACTAAACAGAATGTGACTTGTTAGCTCTTATCATGCACGTGCACAGGTGAACACTTGTGTGTTAGGTCATATTACACATGAACTTACATTTTCCCACGTAAGTGCATTTCTCTGTTCCACAAGATACAAATTTGATTGCTGGATTGTATCCTGCACTGTTTATGCGATATAGCTTTGCCAGGTAGTTCTCTACATATAGAAATTTTACCACTGCTCGACCTACGCCTTTTGCTCTTTTGGCTTTCTTACATTCTAGTGAGAGAAAGACAGCATTAACTGTATATCAAACCCCGTTCACCTTTGTATTTGTATTCCAAGTAATAATTTGAAAAGACACAAATGTAATCAGTTTTAAACGTTATCTCTGTTTTGTTTTGTTTAATATGTTTATGACATGCATATTAACCTGAAATCGAACCCCTGGTGAAAAGGCTAACAGCTTAACCACTCCACCACTATGCCCTTGTTTCTTAGTTCGACTTGTTCTAGGCCTCAGACCTGGAAATCGAGTTAAGACCACCAGTACAAGAGCTAAAAGTGCTTACCACTGCAACACAAAAAAATGGATAAATGGTAACATTAGACAACCGGAAATGATTATATTTCTGTTAGCAATGCATTTTGTCATCAGCCTACTGTCTGAGCACTGATAGCAACACAGTTTAGTTTACAACAAGCGTGTGTGTGTGTGTGTGTGTATAGATTATTAGCCTCAAGTATTTAAAACTTGTTGTGTGTAGCGACCATTTTGTCTCGGTAACCACTGAGCATTTTTGTGTTTTAGCTATCATCTTTAACCAATCAATTAAAGATTGTCTACTCTTAATTCTTGATAAATCAGAGTTTGCGTACACCGTTTCTCATTTATTAACCCATACCTGCAACCTATACTCTCTCTATACTGCAGTTTTATCTGAAAACAAGTTTCAATGGTAAAAGACTTGTCAGTCACCATACATGTAGCCTACACTAATTCTTTCTCTACCTAGCTATGTTTCATCACACATGGTAAACATCTCACATGTTCGTATCCAATTATTAGTTTATAAAATCTCAGGTTAATAACCTTAATGTATTGGGTATTTTGGGTAAATCCATTGGCCATGGAAGAGGGTTGACCATCCTGAGTCCCATGACACCTCACTTGACACTCTCTGATTATTAGTTAGCGAGATATTAACAAAAGTGTAGTTAAGCCCTTTTGACAAAAAATAAATAATACATTCAAAAACAGAATGTCACCTCAAGTCCAACGACCTCTCATACAAGTCCCTAGCCTTATTGGTTCATGAAATATTAAAAAGCTAATGACCTATTAGTTTTGGATCTTTTGGTAATTTAATAAAAATAACTCATCTATAAATCTGTATTCAAAAAGCCCGCCCTCTTACAAAAAAACCAAGTGCACATGTGTAGAAACAAAAACAAAAAAACATGTCAATTCTTAGTCGCGATCGGCTCTTCGCTTGCGTTTCATGTGGAACAACGTTTAATTTCATCATAGCATTAGGGACCAGTCCAAAGGGATCGGTCTAAAGTGATTAGTCAAAAAGGACCGTCAACAAGGACCCTTCCACAGGGGCTCGTCCACAAGGATCCGTCAACAACGACCCGTCAACAGTGACCCGTCCACAGGGACTCGTCCACAAGTACCCGTCCACAGGTGCCTGCGTGTGCGTGCGGGTTGAACATACGATTACGTCAGCAAATCATCTCATCTAGTTTCAAATTTAGCCACTACGGCACGTGCAACTCACAGAACGTGCATGGAACATACGATTACGTCAGCGAAACATGAACTCACTTGTATCAGTTTAGTAGTGGCGTCAAGCAGCAAAAGACGTTTACTTACACAATCCATCATTATGGTAAGCTTTTTTATTTTTTCTTATCATTATGGAAATCTCCTTATTAGAATAAAATGTTATAGTGGTTCTGGTCACTTATAGCTAAACTGTAATAGATATGATCTTTTTGTTTCTTTATAGGCTACTACAATAAATATTCTCAATGCTATGGGGGGCAGAACTGTTGATTAGAGAGAGAAAAGCTCACTGAATTACCAATGCATACTCTTTTCCGTATCATTAACATTCAAAAAGTGGACACAATGTATGGTGAACGTGTATTATGTGTTAGTGAAAATTTTCATACATTCCTTCCTACACGTTTTAATGATATGTCAGAAAGTGTGCTCGAGGATCTAAATCATAGTGGACATTCTCTATATCTAATTTATGAGGGTATAAAAACAATAAATGTATTGTACATTCTGACTTTGAAGTTAGGTTAGGTTAGGTTAGGTTAGGTAAGGTGGGATCTGGTTAGGTTAGGTAAGGTTAGGTTAGGTTAGGTTAGGTTAGGTGAAGTTGGGTTAGACAGAATGGCTGCGGTATGAATCAAAAGCCAGCTCCTGTCAGTTTTGCCTCACAAGGTTGAGTGTACCCCATTCCAACCCTCAGCCTAGAATTAAATTTCTTGACAGAGCCAGGACTCGAACCCGAGCCTCCACAGTAACAATTAAAAATGCTAGCCACTACACCATAAAGTGGGGCAATATAAGTCTGGTCTTGATTGTACATGATCAATCAATAATTACCTAATAATCATAATAATAATAATAAATATTCCATTTAGCCACTACATAGCCGACCTCTCACTGGGTTCTTTTACATGCTAACATCGTATGACATGCGTGTCTTAATTTTTGCCGCCTTTCAAAAATCACTTACCACGACCCAGAGCGAACCTGCAAGCTTGGGGTTGGTAGTCCGACACAATAACCACTCACCCACCGTGGCAAGCTATCAATCAATAATTACCTAATAAAAACAATAAATATTCCATTTAGCGACTACACGGTCGAACTCCCCCTGTGACGTCATGCACGGTCTCAGAGTATGGCGGCCATCTTGCGCATTAGCCCCTGTGCCAGCTCTGACTGGCCCCTCCATAAGAATAGCATAGGGCTGGTTGCGCGCGGCCGCCATCTTGCGCATTAGCCCCTGCACCAGCTTCGGCCTATATATCCTACTGTTGCTCCATAATGATTTTATTTGTATACAAACTCTAGCAAAAACCCTGTTTTATACATGCCTTTAGCTTCCCGTATCATTACTTTCCGTGTCTTCTCAAAGATTTAAATGCCTAGTGCAAGCGTGAAATAATTCTACTGAAATAATATGTTATTTATTTGTGGGCATGCGTTAACCACTAACCTTCGGAATCAGCAAGTATCCGATCTTAGAATATTGTTTCAAATGTCAAATGTATAAATCATACAACCTGAAAATGATTATTAGAAATCACAAATATTTGTTATTATTATTTCAGAAAATAGAAAAATAATAATAATTATTATTAAATCAACATTATTATTATTATCATTATTGTTTCCTCAACAAAAGGATTTAAAGTTGTTAAACTGTTCGGGGAATATCATCCTCGACTTCTAAATAATGGATAAATATCCATTCCTCAACTTAAATTTTATTATTAAATCTGTAGTTACTACGGCTGATGACCGCGATTATACAAATACCAAAATTAAATAAATGCTCGTTCTGCTCGTCCATAAATTTTGAATCATTGACTTCTGAGTGTAAAAACAACTCAGATCAAAACTTCTATTGCAAAAGAAAAATATTTGCAACAGCAAAAACATCTTGGTGAATAGAAAATATGTGTTTGTAAGACTGTAGAAAAATATGAGAAAATCCAGCTAACTACGCATAAAATAATGCAAATTGTAGCTTACATTCTTGTTGATCTTGATGCTTGTAATCTGGTCTGAAAAAGATTATTCAGTCTTCTTCTTGTCCCCATCAGGACACGTATTTATAATCTTGAATCGGCCTCCATTTTATACCCACAAGCTGTCTACACAGGCATAGTGGTATTCATTCTTGAAGCATTAATATCTTGATGAAAAATGTTACCAGCTTCAAACGCTGAAGTAAAGTTGACAGGGGTCTGATCAAAATGATCCATGATAAAAATTATTAACATGACCCAACTGTGATGTGTTCAGTACTCCTAATACGCTTATAATCATATTCAGCACGAGTACAAATTCTGTCGAGTTGGCTGGGCAGAGCTTCTCACTCTTCAGATCGCACAAGGCAAACCTGTATTCCCAATATCGGCTTCAGAATTGTACTGTGCAAGAATGGTAATAAAAGCACTGATTTATCTTGGCTGGTCTATTAACAAGACAAAAGGTTGTCCTCTGACTGTTGGATTAAATAATCCAGCTTTGAATAATTGTGGACAGAAGAAAGAAATGTAGACAAAGTCTACCATATGTCCAGTTGTAGCAGTAAATAATTACCAGGTGCCACAAATTTGTATCACTTCGGTGATAACGTTGAAAAGTTCGACGATCGCTTAAAATGTTTAACACTTTCCTAATACCAGTAACTATGTACTGTCGAAACACGAAGTCCCAGCAACTGTGCTTTAAATAACGAAGACTTTGCAACCATGTGCATGAAGATTATAACAGTGTTCGGAATCGTAGAGTGTTGAGCGGCTAGAGCGCTTACGTAGTACTGCACGTCCATAGCAACGGAGTGCTTATGGAGAAGTGAACCTACATTGCTCGGTCGGGCGTGCCTTATATACTCCTCGACTGGCTGCTCGAGGGTCACTGCAGAGAAAATGCTGGAACTAAAACATCTCATTTCTCAGCTTCCGCACAATCAATTTCCTCGAAATAAAGCACATTCTTCCTCCCTTGTCCGTGCCAGTGATCTGATATAGGTCTCAAGATTCTACTCCATCGGGAAATATTTAATGACATTTAGCCTCGACTATGACGCTCTCGGCTTACGTCACTTAACCACTTCTTGGCTGTCAAAACCTTCGAAATGCTTCTAAGAAGGTTCGGCGCGTGCTATTCAAACTTTCAATTCTGGACTTAGCATTGTGGCCTGTACCCTCAAATCTAGGCCACTGGATTTGGGCACAGTATACACACACACACGTACACAGGGCTAAAAGACCACGATGTCCAAGCCCCTGAAATGAAACAACAACAACAACAACAACTGTTAAGGTTGAATGCCGCAGTAGTTTCTAGGGCACGCAATAAGGTGAACTATCTATTGTGACTGATATGATGGATTGATGACTCTTATTAAAATTTGAAAGGTGACTTCGGGGTTGGACGGAGTAGTAGTGAGTCATAACTAAGTATCATTGGAATCATTCCATCTAATCGAAACTTATTAGGGAGACACATACAGACAATAGGTGATATCATAATCCTTTAATTCAAGTAATAACAAGTAGTTCTGTGAATAACTAAACAGCCTACTTTCATATATCCTACTTATGTTAATTGCCTCTATAAACATACAAGATCTCAGTTTTATTGCTGTAATTGATTTTTAGATATTGAGAACCATCTAAATATTTCGGATGGTCGCCATGTTGGATTTTATATACGTAGGCCATAGAGTTATGTTCTATTACATGATGATTATTGCGTAAGAGCATAATTCAAATTTCAATCGCATGATTAGGACACAAGAAATAAAACGAGATTTTAAAATTTTGCACAGCTGCCATCTCTTGGTTATGAAAACAATTGAAAATAAATTATATGCCAGTGGATTTAAATTTGTATAAGCATTTACAGTTCGGATGGTTAAATCACGAGAAATGTCCATTTGTATATTGAAATTTCACGTTACAGCAATGTTGGATTTGAGCTCACCAGGTTATTTAAAGTCCCACAGGTGAAGTTATGTTTATAGCCTTTATAAACAACCAAAATTTCAATTTGATTGCTGTCATAGATTAGTAGATGTTGAGAGCCATCCAAATATTTCGGATGGTCGTCATGTTGGATTTTTATTTATGTAGGCCAGAGAGTTATGTACCAATAGATGACGATAATCGCGTTGGTTCATTATTCAAACAGTTGGCTTCGAATCCATGATTTGGAGACAAAAAATAAAATATGGCACAGCCGCTATCTTGAGGTTATGTAAACAATTGAACTAAATTAGACGTCAGTACATTATAATGTGTATAAACATTTTCTGTACCATGTTTCACTGCTCTCTGATTGTTAAATCGCGAGAAAGAACTATTTAAATTTTTCAATTTCGCTTGGCCGCCATGTTCGTTACAGGTTTTTGAAAGTTACATAGTTGAACTTTTAGTAGTGCTCTTTAATACCGTAGAAAATTTCAGGGTGATATCGGTAATAGTTTCGGAGATACGGAATGCCAGTGAAATATTTCGCACAGCCTCCATGTTGGATTGGTGAGACGTAATAAAATTTGAAGGGCACGGTCGGGGTCAGACAAAATAGTACGATGACCTTACCGAGTTTCATTGAGATCGCTGCAGCCGTTTAGATTTTACTAGGGGAAGGGGGGACACATACATATTCAAACGCGGACAAAAGGTGATCTCATAAGCCTATTTTTTTTTTCATAAATGAAAATAGACTAATAATAGGCTAAAGGTATATTTCCAGTTAATAATCATATTTTGTTTCAATTTCTCAGTACTTTGGAGTGTTAAAAGTAGTAGCTACACGGCAAGCTATCGCCTCCTGGCACACTGCCATTAAGCGAAATCTTCACCTCGATATCTTAATCCGTGGTTGAACATTGGCGAGTCCACCCACTGTCTATAGGCTAGTACTGTACGAGGCGCGAATTTTATCGAAGTACCATTTCCGTATTTCCGGTGCAGCTCTGAGATTGCCATGTGAGGCATGTGCAATGGCTTTCTTTACCTGTTAACACGCCACGAGCAACGTTGGAGACATTCACAAAGTGTGGTCTTCTTGATGTAATAATAATGTTACTGGCTCTGCGTTCCATTTTACTGCTGTGGCCTTTAGAGACGCCGGGGTAACGGAATTTTGCCCCAAAGGGGATCTTTAACGTGCCAGTAAATCTACTGACGCGGCTCCCTCGCATTTGCGCACCCTCAAATGCCAACTGACTGGGCCAGGATTCAATCCTGCAACCTTGAGCACAGCAAGCGAGAACGTTACCGCTGAGTCACGCAGCCAGTCTATACGAGCTAGAGATTGCAATAGCTACAACCCCCTTACCAACTTCGGAATCCGGTTCACTTGTTCTTCCTTACAAAGAAATTAGTAATACATTTTTGTGTTAATCTTAAATCTTTTTAGCTCCTTGCATGTGAAATTGAATTTTACATCATCTTAGAAGAAGGCTCCGACTCTTGTTTCCATCCATGAAGTAGGAACGTGCAGAGAACCCTTTCAGAGTCAGGAGAAAGGGAGATAAACAGTGTACTCTCTCGCTGAAGGATATGGGTGATATCATATCAGCGTAACGGTCACTTCGCCACAGCACACAAAGACGAAAGCACAAACTGAGTTCACATAGCCTACATATCTGCATATTTTATTCCTTTCACATGTGGTATATTGTACGTGTAGAAAGCTGTTTTAGGCACAGTAAACTGTTATTATTGTATACTAGTGGGCCCGTGCGAGCTTTCGCAACGTGAATGTAGGTTTATGGGGTAGTAGGGAAGAATGTGGGAGAACGAAGTTTTAAATATTGAAGAAATGTATTTGTTGTTGTTAAACGGCATACGTACATGAGAAGAACACAAAAAATTATGTAGACAGGGTTTTTTACTTGTCACAGCACCTCTTTGTAGAAAATATTCGATGTTACAACGAATTCATCGGTTATTGTTTGCTCGGTAGTTTCTTCTACAGCAATTTTTACATTTGCAAAGGATTGAACCCTAGAGAAAGTCTTGGCGAGACCACACCGGGGCCATCTGCTGAGAGAATCCTCGGCTAGCAGTACGCCGCGCTCCCGCCAGATGGCTGCCGCCGCAACGCTGCCCTGCGCTCTAGCGGCAGGCTCGCCAGGTTACGGTGCTCCCATTATAAATGCACATTTTAAGGTATTTATTTAATTGTGAGGCATTTAAAGAGGAAGTGAGTGCGTTTCGGGCACACATGGGGTTATGCGGAACCATATGTGTAGGTTGGTGTTAACAGGACCTTATTTTCTGTACAAAACCGGAATGGGACCTTAGCAGAATAATATAGGGAGGATTCTGTATTTTACGTAATATTTATTATTTTAACAAAACAAAAGAAACAAAAGATAACAACAAAAAAGAATAGAAAGACAATAAACAAAACCATAAACAATAACATAGCTTACTCCAGATCAGGCATTCTCAACCTGGTGCTCGTGAGCACAAACTCCCCTGAGATCCATTCTTCAATTCAAATATTGTTGCTCGTACCGGAATAATAGTGTTTTCATTACACGTTCACAGTCAGAAATGTTATCATTTTGTGAAATAGTACTTCATAATGTACAGTAAAGATAATCATTGGACATCCCTGTTTTATAAGTAATGCGAAAGATGCTGATTCAACTCTACTGTCCACACGTATACTTGTCTTTCTGCATGATACATAGAAGCAGTTGCAGCATGACTGGTGAGTGGAGAATCCCTAGCTACCTCAGCACTTTAGAGGGAGAGAGAGGAAAAGGAAATAGAGGCGCATGATTGTTGCCTTGATCATTATCATTATGATTATCATTATCAATGGTGGCCGGGTACATGGTATGGAATGGAAGTGGTGCTCAGTCTCTATATGGTTGAGAACGCTGATAATGGGAACATTGTACAAATTTGCCATGTACGTCCAAAATTAAGTTAGTGAAGGAGGGTGACCACATGGTTGTAGCCTTCTGACCCTTTCCGATTGTTTCCCGTCAATTTCCTGATCATGGAGGCTCGGCATTCACGTGGCAGCTACGGGACTAGGTAAGGGCACATAGTGGCTTTCACACTCGATACATTGTAGGACGCAATATCTATTATGAAACATTCATTTCTCCTGTGCCATTTTGCTATATTAGGTAAAATACTACTCTCTGCCTTCTAAATTTTGTTGTATGAAATAATAGAAACCACCTCAAGAAAAATATAGGCCTATTAAATATTTCACATGTTTCATAACTGAACTCCTGATTCTTCTTTTTTGCTGGAGTCTTATCTACAAGAGCATTGAGACACACTTCAAGACTGAAATCGTGAGCTGCAATAAGCTAGGAAATCAGAGGGTTTAATATCGTTGCTTAAATCTTCTATTCTGAATGTGGTTTTCAACTGGTTAATTCACAGTCCTTCGAAGAAAATGGGCGGGCTGGTACATCCTTATAGTCCACGGGTACTTCCTGTCAAATCCTTACCGATTTCAAAAGCACAAACTGTAAGCAAAGAACGTTTTAAGATGAAGGAGGCTTTTCAGTTATTACAGTAGTTCGTGTACATGTCAATTATAATGTGTAAAGTAGAAAAAGGTTGACGGCTTGACTCGGGCTCCCGTGACACATTCTAACTCTCCACTTTTCATCTGGTGCTTATGGTCGTTGTTCTTAATTCATTTAGGAGCTTTGCAACATCGTAGTCATGCAACCCCGTGTACTTGGGTGTGTGTGGAATCTGTCTAATAACTTGTGTTATTGTGATGTCTGTGGTAGTGTGTGCATTTGTAACCAGCCTAGGATTTGGAAGATGGTGGCCGTGGCCTTAAGTTAGGAACCATCACAGCATTTGTCTGGAATAGAAAGGGAACCTATGGAAAACCATTTCTAGGAATGTTGAGGATGGAATCAAACCCATCTCTTCTCAGTTTTGCCTCATGAGGCTGAATATACCTCATTCCAACCCTCAGACTAGAATTAAATTTCTTGTTCTCAATACATAACCCGAGACCACAGAAAGCTATAACTGTATATGGTGTGTGTTATTAGCGCAATATACGATCGAATAGGACTCCTTGGCCATCAATGCGGCCGTAATGCAGTCTTGGAATGACTCTTTAACACTGATTAAATGGAAATGTTGAAGGAAATAAATTTCATTCCTAATACCTATTAGTCTGAATTACCTAACGTTCAGTTAGCAAAACTCCACTGATTTTATTGTGCCATTATTATTATTATTATTATTATTATTATTATTATTGCTGTATGCTATGTGCAAGCTGATGTTGGGCTACTTGATACCTGTCCATGATGAACAGACAGCTGGAATGAGGGTTCTTGTGGCCACACCCAATCCGTCCTGTGCATCCTACTGCATCAACATATCAGTAACAGATACGATCCACGTGTAACTCAACATCAGGTCGATTGCTAGAACATGCAGTACAATATTACACAAAGTGGAGCACTGTCATTCTGCTGAACATTAGACCCCAGAGGGCAACCTCTCAGTACTGGGGGATATGACCTCGCTGTTCCGCCATTCTCCCCCTTCAAAAACAACAATATAACCTCTCAGCACTCGACAGCTGCCATGGTACACCGAAGCGATCATGAGAGATTATGAAATTGTTAAGATCAATTCAAGCAACGATTAATACTCTATATGACGAGTAGGCCCTATACTTTACCAAGGTCTTAGGAGTTGACTCTTAATAATAATAATAATAATAATAATAATAATAATAATAATAATAATAATAATAATAATAATAATAATAATAATAATAATAATAATAATAGTAATAATAATATTTTAGGATCCTATTAATCACTGTAGCTTTACATCACGCCGTGGCGCTGAATATTGCCCTGTATGAGATCTTAGACTTGTCAGTAAATTTACTAGCACAAGTCTCGTGCATTTATTCAGAACCTGTTAAATAAGTCATATCCCCTCAACACAGCGCACACACAATTTACAACATAACAAAAAGTTGATTGTCCTAAGAACTGCCAGGCATGAAGGCCTTAATGTGAATTTGCTATTTAGCTGCTTACCACTGACAAACCAGTTATTAGTTGTGTTGATGACCACCCAAATTACATCCTTCACAGTCGCCACAGACTTCTACATCTCGAAAATAATTCAGAATACATTTACATATACTCACAAAGTTATAAAAACAATTCATAATCCTCCGGTATTTATTTCGGTGACACTAAATAAATAAAAAATAGCTTTGAAGGCATTTTTCGGTGTTGCCATATTAACAATTGATAGCTTTGAAGCCATTTTTCGGTGTTGCCATATTAACAATTGATAGCTTTGAAGCCATTTTTTTTCAGTGTTGCCATATTAACAATTGATATTCCTTTGTCATAGATTTATGGCATGTAAAAGATCTTTCCACTAACATAACTTGTGTGAAGCTAAATTTCTAAGTTAGATTTCGTTGTAATGCTCTTTTCAAAGTTCCAACGTTCACCACTAGGTGTCAGTGTGGTAGCGAAAGTTGGAACTACTTGAAATTGAACGGAACTTGTAGCTCACCCCCATTGGTGTCCGCTTGAAGCAGTTACAGACTCTGGCAAGCCAAACACGTCATCGGACACTCCCGGCACTAAAAGCCATACGCTAAATAAAATAAATAACAATTGATATTGTAGCTTTCAGTCGATCAACACAAACTAATTCAACATCTGGAATATGTGAAACAATAACCTGAAATAAATTACATGTGATTAAGATATACAATTGCTTGTACACCCTCCGTCTGAAAAGTTCGGTGAATGGACTACATTACGAACGGATTGTTGGCTTACCTGAAACAGCCGTTACTGTGCTTCGAAGTAATTCCCGTGGATGGTTATGCACTTCTGAGAACGACTGAACAAGTCCTGGAAACTCCTGGCATACTCTTTTTTAGGAATAGCCTTCAGTTTGGGTCGTCAAAACTCTAAATTGAAATCAAGAGAGAAGCGTGAATTTATGCAACCTGCCTTGCGCACCTGATAGACGGCCGACAGTGAGAAGGGTGAATTTATGCAACCTAACGTGCACACCTGTTCGACGGGTGGCAGTGCGAAGGGTGAATGTTCCGTGGAATGGAATGGTCCTGAAAACCATCGTCACGGGTGACGAGACCTGGTGCCTGAGGTACGACCTGGAAGGCAAGCGTCAAAGTATGGAGTATCGGGATCCAGGGTCGTTGAAAAGCCCTGAAGGGCCAGAGGTTTTCGGACATTTCGGGCATCCAACGTAATGTGACGACCCAACTGAAGGCTATCCCTCAGGAAGAATATGCCAAGACTTATACAGCCGTTCTAAGAAGTGCATAACCGTCCACGAGGATTACTTCGAAGAATAGTAAAGGCTGTTTCAGGTAAGCCAACAATCCGTTCGTAATATAGACCCATTCACCGAACTTTTCAGACAGAGGGTGTATAAAGGCTAATCAAATTCCTCGAAGTTACATTGTAATAGTTTATTAGAACAAGAGTGGTTGTCTATGCAGCCTGTAGACATTACACAATTCAAATAAGTGATCACATAAGATCATTCAACAAATTATTAGTGTACAGGCGCAATTTCGTGTGTTAGCATTTTACCATCATCACAGCAGAGTACTTGTAGGTCATTTCCGCAAATTAGTTTACAATTCTACAGTAGTTGGGCTTATTTTTAACGTGAATCACAGAAATAGTAGCTACACCTTCATAGATTAGTAATAATTACCACACTTACTAAGTATCTGGCAGGTTTCTGTTTTGATCTTTTTGATTTTGGAGGGCAGAGACTATATGTGGGTGTGTCTGTACGTTTAGTAGTGTTTTGCAGAGCCATTTGTCTTGCAAATGTTGATCTGATGATGCTCGCTTGACGAGCGAAACATGCCATCCCTCAGTCTTTCCCTTTATCAATAATCCATAACAAAAACCAGGTGAATCAGCTGCCCCTAATATTAATGTTTTATGCAGCCCAACTGACGCGTGTTATCAGGAAGGTCGATATTCCTTTACTTACATCCCGTATGGTACCAATGCACGTCAAGCATATCCCGCAAACAATACTGAACACTATTATTTTTCCCTCGTGTTCGTCTGTAGTCACATAGTACTATGACCATACCAAGTTTCATTAAAGTCGCTTCAGTCGTTTAGATTTTATTACGGGGGGTATTGGGGAGGGGGGCGAACACATACACAGACACATATACGCACACACACACACACACACATACATGAGGTGATCTCATAAGCCTATTTTTTTCATAAACGAAAATTGGCTAATCATTACGACAGGCAATTCACATTTTCAGTTGATGCCAAATACGTATTTGTTTTACATTACTTTTACAGCAGGCATTTATTACCGCGCTTGGGCCTGCGAGGACCACACGTATCGACCCTAGTAGTCATAGTGTTGCAAGCGTGATGACACCCTCAGCCACGGAGTACTACTTATGTCAAGCAGCTTCTCAGTTGTCCTCACGTTGCTGAATCATTCCAGCCTTCGCATCATATCTTAGAATCTCCGTTTGAATCGAACACGTGGCCTCCTATGTAAGAGGCAAGTTTGCTACTCTCACAACACGGGGCCGGCTGATTTACAACACCCGTGGCTCATGATCACGAGATTAACGGTCACGTAAAAATACAAGCTTCCGATTTAAAATAGTAATCAGAATCACCATTCCGTGGAATTTATTTGGTGGAAGGAGTTCAAAGAACTCCAAAAAGTCACGCAAATATGTTTTCCAGCATCTTGTATCATTTCGAAAATATTTTACGGCACTACGTTAGTTAAAGCACCCTGTACAGAAATATTTTGAAGCTTAATATAGACGGACACCCCTCTCTGTCGATGTGTTGTGATTGATCACCACACTATCATAATTCACTAACGTAACCTCGATATATACAGGTCCTCTGCAATCCCTTTCATTTGTACTGCTAATATTCTATTGACCGGAATTCACGTCACAGAAAAGCAGTGATTTTACATTATTGGAATACTTTCCTTGTTCTTTGCTAATAATGAGAAGAGATAAGCTGGTAGGACACATACTTAGACACCCAGGAATATCAAACTTAAACACATCCAGTGCCAAATGCTCCGGCACAACTCAACAAGATGACAGTGTTTCGCCCCGGTGTGCCATTGGGCTCCTCAGTTGGTCAAAGCACACCTCACCAAGACACTGTCTAGTGCACACCGGGAAGGCCATTGCAAGACGTATTTGATACATATGTATCCGCGTCACGAGCAAGCCAATGCACTATGGGAGTCGAAACTCCATTCCATGAAAGTTGTATATTCGGTGCCAGGGTAGGGTTGTGATTGCTTTGGAATGGAGTTTCGACTCCCATAGTGCACTGGCTTGCTCGTGACGCGGATACATATGTATCAAATACGTCTTGCAATGGCCTTCCCGGTGTGCACTAGACAGTGTCTTGGTGAGGTGTGCTTTGACCAACTGAGGAGCCCAATGGCACACCGGGGCGAAACACTGTCATCTTGTTGAGTTGTGCCGGAGCATTTGGCACTGGATGTGTTTAAGTGTATTGTGGCTCAGCGGACGGTGCATGTTTTCTTATGAAAGTTGTATAATATCAAACTTAGTAATGGAAGAAAGGGTCAAGGACAAGAACTGTATGGGTAGACCAAGGTTAGAATATGTTAAACAAATTGTCTCGCATGTAAGGTGAGGTAGCTATGTAGAGATGATAATAATGTTATTGGTTTTACGTCCCTTTTAACTACTGTGGCTTTTAGAGACGCCGGAGTGCCGGAATTTTGCCCCGAAGGGGACCTTTAACGTGCCAGTAAATCTACTGACACGGCTCTCTCACATTTGCGCACCCTCAAATGCCAGCTGACTGCGCCAGGATACGAACCTGCAACCTAATGTAGAGATGAAACGACCAGCTCAGGACAGGGATTCATGGAGAGTCTCATCAGACCAAGACTGAAGACTCAAACAACAACAACAACAACAACAACGACGACTGATCCATTGGCACAGTGAAGATGACACGAGTTGCTCTTCTACGCTGGGTCACTCTTGAATTAGGAAACGAAGTCTACGCCAAAGATAAAACTGAGAATGTGACTGAAAAAAAAACAATAATAAATTCTGCATTCAGTTGAATGGAAGCGCAAGGAAAAAAAAGTCTTCGAAAGACGTCTGTGATTTCCAGCCATTTCAATCGGTTTCTACCGCTGTCCGTATCTCGAGAGAATTCGTTGCGTGTAGAATTTAAGATTATGTTTCTCGATTAACCCGATGTTGAGTAACAATCCTCACCATGGTTATAAATCGAACAGAAAGAATTGACACGCTAACATTCAATGTTTCCAATCTCGAATGCTGCTTCCATCTACCTTTGAGCAATACATTACATTGTGCCTTCAGTGGAGACAGGCTGCGTTCTGTATTGGCTGACTGTAGTGTACTACATTGGAATGAATAATGAACAGAGCTCTTGTTTAAATTACATGAGTTCTCCATTCGTCTGTTCGACAAGGACAGACTCTCAAAGTAATGGAGCATTACAGATTGAGAATCTGCTTGGTGTGCATTATCGCTGCACCTAGGAATATCAGAGTAGAGTTTAACGTGTCTTTTAATGTCGTTGTGGTAAAGAGACCTTGAGGTGCTGGAATTTCACTCTGCACGGATTATTCATCGTGCAAATGAACTGTTAGGCGTAACTCTTCAATCGGTCAACACGAATTTGCCCAATAACATAACTAACCTTACAACGAGATTCAAACTGCTAATCGTATTATAAACACCAATTAATCGCACTTCGATTTTTGCACTTAGATAATACATTTGTGAATAAATTAAAACCTCAACACAATGATCAGGATCTGATGATGACCGCTTGAAGGTTGAAACGCGTAATCCTAAAATTGTCCCACTATAATAGTAATCATAAATAATATATGCATTTATTTCCGAGGAGTGTTATTTACATATTAGATACATTGTACCCCGACCAGTAATTGGGCAAATTAGTGTTGACCGACTGAAGAGTAACAAAGAACAGTTTGTATAGGCAACACTGAAAGAATGGCTTCAACACTTCATATTTAGAAAGATAAGTTTAGTGCTTTTCAGTCGGTCAACACGAATGTACCCAAATAGAGCTGGGGTATGCCCTAATCCTGAAATAAATTACATGAGATTAATAAATACACTAGGATGTACATATTGTAAATATTTTGACCTGAATTTTCAAACATAGACTTTATAGCCTAAGTGTAATGGATCTGATGATGATCGCTTGACGATCGAAACTGGTCATCCTAGTGTATTTATTATCTCATGTAATGTATTTCAGGATTAGGGCATAACCCAGCTCCTTTGGGTACATTCGTGTTGACCGACTGAAAAGCACTAAACTTATGTGTACTAAGGCAACACTGAAAAACGGCTTCAAACCCCACAAACTTCATATTTACGCACAAATAAATATACTTGCGCGGGTTCCTCAATTTTAAGCACTCTCAAATCCCAACTAGCGTTATCGGGATTCAACACCACAAATATGCACACAGCCAGTAAGTCGCTTCAAATCATGGCCGTGGTGGCACAAAAATCATTGATATACAGCAGTTACAAATGTGCATATTTGAATTTCTACTTTCTTAGTCATATTTACAACTGCATAATCATTGATTAAAGTTACAATTTTCCTTTACATGAGGGTATATAGCACCACCACACCCACTACCAGTAAACAAGGATACATCACAATAAGATCCTTCAATAAACGAGTGTTCAAGTTCTACGTAGAATCAAGAAAACGTTAATTCAATCAAAATAGTGGTAGCTACAAAGAAGCCGTAGTGTTATGGTGTGTGTTCATAAAATAATCCCACGTACTCAGCACCAACAACAGAGCCTCCGTGGCTCAGGCGGCAGCACGTCGGCCTCTCACCGCTGAGTCCGTGGTTCAAATCCCGGTCACTCCATGTGAGATCTGTGCTGGACAGAACGGAGGCAGACAGGTTTTTCTCCGGGTACTCCGGTTTTCCCTGTCAACATTTCATTCCAGCAACACTCTCCACTATCATTTCATTTCATCCGTCATTCATTTAATCATTGCCCCAGAGGAGTGCGTCAGGCCTCGGCAGCCGGCACAGTTCATATCCTCGCCGCTAGATAGGGGCTTCATTCATTCCATTCCTGACCCGGTCGGAGACTGGAAGCAGGCTGTGGATTTTCACTCAGCACCAACAACATAAACCGAGAGCTCGTAATGTACCAGAGCAAGAGTAAGAACTCGTAACAAAACTAAAACTATACCAAATTGCAAATTTCGCTAGAAATTAACTTTGTAATTGTTGTTTTAGCATATTGTTACACGGGAATGTTATGCTCTACAGACACGATGTTTCAATTTATTAGTCTCTTATCCCATGGTGCTCCTTAAACAAGTAGCACAATGGTCATCAGCCCCATGTACTTGTTTTATAGCCTGTGATGAGTGTTTGTAGTAGATGTCACTTTCATTAGACTATAAGTTGTTGATTCTTTTAGAGGCTTTACGACATCATAGTCATGTAGCCCCGTGTACTTGGGAGCCTCCGCGGTGACAGTCAAGAATGCTAACCACTACACCACGAGGTGGACACTTTAATTATTAGGGTCTGAGATTTGGGTAAGTGCCTTGGGACTTGAAATACAGTATTGTTTGGGCTTTTACCAGGAGGGAGTGTGAAAAAAGCTATAGGCCAATATAGATGGCCGCTCTCCACTTCCACTTCCCCATTGCAGTCGTGGTATGCGACTTAACTTGCATGGCTATATTGCAGAGATAAGTAAGTATCTGTCGATCTGTTTCATTTTATTGCAGCTACTTCGACCTGAGGCAACAGAGACCCGAGAGTTTAGGAATAACCTCAACGAGAATCAACAATACATTCATTTTTGTAGGTCATAATGAATATGGTCGCTTCGTGGGAGGACTTGATTCTAAAAATAAGTAGTTCCATGAAGAATTAAGTAACCTATTTTCATATATAGGCCTACTACTGGCATTTCTCATTTCAAAGCTCCCCAACCAAATAAATGGGGGTTCCATGCAATGGACTAAAAAGCATTAGAAATGATCTACATTAAGATAAAATATAGGGCAACAATTCCAAAATCAAAATTCAATATCCTGACATTTTAGTCATTTTAGATAATAAACAAGAAATAATATTTTAAGATAGTAAAATGGTCTCGATGAGTTCTCAGTTGCGATCTACAGTAGTTTGCAAGAAGAAAGTTAGTGAAGTCACAAAACTCTCCCTACATCGCTCAGTATTTAGACCGACCTTGCTGTATGGAAGTAAAAGCTTGGTAGATTCAGGGTATCTGATACATAAGCTAGAGATAACTGATATGAGGGTAGCACGAATGGTCGCGGGGGAAAATATATGGGAGCAATGGCAGGAGGTAACTCGTAATGAGGAGATAAAGGCCAGGTTAGAAATGAACACGCTAGGTGAAGCTGTTCTTATGAGCCGACTGGGATGGAGGGGCCATGGGATGAGGTTGGGGGAGGAGAGATTACCTAAGAGGTTAATGAGTTCTGCTGTAGTGGGTGAGAGAAGATTACACGAGGTCTGGACAAGCAAGGAATAGAACCAGTTTAAGGAAGATAGAAGTGGGGATGTCAGCTTCCATTTATGAAAGATCCAATAATTCATTTATAGGCTAAGCTGCGTAGCAACTCAATGAATGAAGTCACGTCACTAATGATAAGAATATGCGAAAACGCGGACCACATATTATTTTCTTCCCGAAAAGAATGATCATCCCCTTGAATAAGGAGGGTCTGGTAAGCAATGATAAATCATGGACTGTTGTTCACTTGTTGTTTTCGCTGTATTGATGCTAAATTAATCTCCCTACGAGACAACTGAAGTTCAATTTCTTTCTTCTCTTTGTTCCCTTAAAGTCAGTGGCTAGGAAGCAATTCTGGGGTAAGACTATGGCCTCAGTAGCAGCACTGTCTCTCATGGATAGCAACGTTCTCACTGGGCCGTGAATATTCCTCAGTGACTTGTCAAACATTACGCCATCCCTTCGGAGATATTGACTAACGCAAACCGGATACACCAGCGGCATGTATTCTAACTCAACATTGACGGAGGGTAACACATGGCTCATAATACCCCAGGTTATTTGTCTGGATCGAACTCCTTTATACTCCTCAGTCGCATTGCCTTAGACATTGCCTTAGCCTTCTAGAGTTTTAACATCACCTAATTTCTGCAGAATAGCTTCTATTAGACGAAGGTGTGTATTATCATTAACTACGAATAAGTCAAGAAGGCTCCAACATTTCAGGGCCTCCTTTGCCTCCTTCAAAGGCTCTGGCACCTTATGGTGGAAATTAGTTGTTTGAAAAGGTCGTACGTTAGAATACGTTCTCAGATTAACAATGCTGCATACCTCAGGTCTTTACTACATTTTGTTTTCATGCTACAAGGAATAGAGCATCCACCTTTTAAATTCCTTCTCTTACCGTATGGCATTAGCTTTTCTTATGCACACCCACCCAGTAGTCAGGTAATGTAAGCAATGGGAACTGTGAACTACAATTTTCCTTGCCTGTACATGCAATGGGCAGCTGATTCACCTGGTATACTACTGGTACTTATATTTATATGTACTTATAACATAATTATTGGTTAAAAATTATACCAGGTTGATAAGCTGCCTCTAATAATATTGTTTTATGCAGTCAAACTAGCGATGTTATCAAGAAAATCGGTATTTATCTGCTGCATCCCGTATCATGCTGATCCACTGCAAGCATATCCCGCAAACGTTACTGAATACTGTTATTTTTCCTGTATGTGACTACAGACAAATACGAGGGAAAAGTAATAGCGTTCAGTATCGCTTTCGGTATATGCTTTCAGTGCATTAGTACCACACGGGATGCAAGCAAAGGAATATCAACCTTCCTGATAACACGCGTTGATTGGGCTGCATTATTATTTAGCGTATGATGAATACAATATTATATACAATATATACAGTACAACTACCATCTCAAGTTCATAACTAGAGTTCTATGTTTAAATTTGAGAGCCAGAGAAGGGCTTCGCTTGAGACACAGTGTAAGTCTTCTATAGAGCCTCTATATGCACGTAAATGACACTCGAATGTAATGTGGCCCACTGTCTGTTCCTCTTCTCCGCAGTCACATTGAGGTGATGCCTTCCATATTGGGCTGCATACATCAATATTATTAGGGGCAGCTGATTCACCTGGTATATATTTTATAATTATGATGATTCAATGCATATTAAAGAAGAAACGTTGAGTTATTGCTGAATGTTATACAAATCATAGACTACTCCACTGTCGCATTATAGTATTTAAACGGATTAATGCAATTATACCAGCGTAATAACCGAATAGCAACTTGTAGACATCGTGGCCATGTAGCCTCATGCATTTAGTGTGCTGAATTTGTCTGATAACCTGTGTCACTTATTTTATAAGTTAAACAACTAAAAACAAATCCACAACACGAAATAATAACAAGTAGTTGCGTGAAGAACTAAAAAGCCTACTTTCATATATCCTACTTATTTTAATTGCTTCTATCAACATACAAAATCTCAGGATGATTGCTGTAATAGATTCGTCTAAATATTTTGGATGGTCGCTATGTTGGATTTTTAAAAGGCCATAGAGCTGTGTAACATTAGATGAAGATTATTGCGTAGGTTTATTATTCAAACTTCAATCGCATGATTAGGACACAATAAATATAAACGAGATTTTAAAATTTCGCACAGCCACCATCTTGAGGTTATGAAAACAATTGAAACACATTAGATGTTAGTGGATTAAAATTTGTATAAGAATTTACCGTACCAAGTTTCACTGCACTCGGATGGTTAAATCGCGAGAAATGTCCATTTAAATATTTGAAATTCGCTATGTTAGATTTGTTTGCTCACCAGACTATTGAATAACCCATAGGTGAACGTATGTTAATAGCCTTTAACAACATACAAAATTTCAGTGTGATTAATGTCATAGATTAGTAGATATTGAGAACCATCTAAATATTTCGGATGGTCGCCATGTTGGATTTTTTATATGTAGGCCATAGAATTATGTACTATTAGATGACGGTTATTGCGTAGGTTCATTATTCAAGCGTTGACGAGTGATTAGGACACAAGATAAACTTAATTTTGAAACTTCGCACAGCCGCCATCTTCAGGTTATGTAACCAATTCAATTAAATTAGATGTTAGGGCATTGCAATATATATTAACATTTGTTCTCCCATGTTTCACTGCGTTCGTGGATGGTTAAATCACGAGAAAAGTCTATTTAAACGTTTCAAATTTGCTTGGCCGCCATGTTCGTTTTGTACATGACAGGTTTTCAATAGTCACATAGATGAACTTCTAGTAGTACCCTTTAGCACCGTGCAATTGTTCAGTGTGATATCTGTAATAGTTTAGGAGATATAGAATGCCGGTGAAATATTTCGCACAGCCGCCATGTTGGATTGGTGAGACTGATAAAATGTTGAGGAGCACGGTCGGAGTTTGACAAAATAGTACTATGACCTTACCGAGTTTTATTGAAATCGCACCAGCCGTTTAGATTTTATAAGACACACACACGTACAGTACACATACACGGACAAAAGGTGATCTCATAAGCCTAATTTTTCTTAAATGAAAATAGGATAAAAAACAATAACATCGGACGATTCATTGTTAGTTTTAACTATTCAGTCTGTGAGCACAAATGACTGGGCGGGTTACAATGTATATAATACAGGGCGCGCGAGAATGTTCTCCGCAGTGGGTACGTGCAGCTGCGAGTGGTTGAGTCATAAGTTTAGTTGGCTGCATTGTGTCCTTGAAAGGGGGACACCCGCGTGTGGGCTGCCAGTGTGTATTGAGTAGGTAAGATAAGCCGAAGCTGGGACAGGGGCTAATGGGCAAGATGGCCGCCGCGCGCAACCAGCCCTATGTTATTCTTATGGAGGCGTCAGTCATAGCTGGGCCAGGGGCTAATGGGCAAAATGGCCGCCACGCCTTGAGACCGTAAATGACGTCACAGGGAGAGGTCAGCCGTGTAGTTGCTAAATGGAATATTTACTATTATTATTATAATTATTAATACGTAATTATTGATTGATCATGTACAATCAAGACCAGCCTTATATTGTCCACTTTTGGTGTAGTTGCTAGCATTTTAGCTGTTTCCCTAGAGGTCTGGGTTTCATTCCCGCCTCAACCAAGGAATTTTATTCTGGGCTGAGAGCTGGAATGGGGTACACTCAGCCTCATGAGGTGAAAGTAAGAAAATGTGGGTTTCATTCATACCTCAGCCATTCTGCCTAATCCAACTTTACCTAACCTAACCTAACCTAACCTAACCTAACCTAACCTAACCTAACCTTACCTAACCTATCCAAATCCCACTTTACCTAACCTAAGCTAACCTAACCTAACTTCAAAGTCAGATTGTACAATACATTTATTGTTTTTTATACCCTCATAAATTAGATATAGAGAATGTCCACACGATTTAGATCCTCGAGCACACTTTCTGACATATCATTAAAACGTGTAGAAAGGAATGTCTGAAAATTTTCACTAACACATAATACACGTTCACTATACATTGGGTCCATTTTTTTATGTTAATGATACGGAAAAGAGTATGCATTGGTAATTCAGTGAGCATATTTCTCTCTAATCAACAGTTCTGCCCCCATAGCATTGAGAATATTTATTGTAGTAGCCTATAGAGAAACAAAAAAAGGCTATTACAGTTTAGCTATAAGTGACCAGAACCACTATAACATGTTATTCTAATAAGGAGATTTCCATAATGATAAGAAAAAAAGCTTACCATAATGATGGATTGTGTAAGTAAACGTCTTTTGCTGCTTGATGCCACTACTAAACTGATACTCATACAACGGACAAGTGAGTTCATGTTTCGCTGACGTAATTCACACGCACTTCCTGTGTGTTGCACGCGCTGTAATGGCTAAATTTGAAACTAGATGAGATGATTTGCTGATGTAATCGTATGTTCCCCTGCACGCACACGCCGGTCCCTGTGGACGGGTCCTAATAAGGAGATTTCCATAATGATAAGAAAAAAAATGCTTACCATAATGATGGATTGTGTAAGTAAACGTCTTTTACTGCTTGATGCCACTACTAAACTGATACTCATACAACAGACAAGTGAGTTCATGTTTCGCTGACGTAATCGTATGTTCCCACGCACTTCCTGTGTGTTGCACGCGCCGTAGTAGCTAAATGAAACTAAATGAAATGATTTGCTGACGTAATCGTATGTCCCTCCCCCGCACGCACACGCAGGCCCCTGTGTACGGGTCGTTGTGGATGAGTCCCTGTGGACGGGTCCCTGTGGACGGGTCATTGTTGACGGGTCATTGTTGAAGGGTCCTTGTTGACGGGTCCCTGTGGACGGGTCCTTGTTGACGGGTCCTTTTGGACTAATCCCTTTAGACCGGTCCCTTTGGACTGGTCCCTATGGACTGCCCCCATGACCCCTAATGTTATGATGAAATTAAACGTTGTTCCACATGAAACGCATGTGAAGAGCCGATTGCTACTATGAATTAACATGTTTGTTTTTTGTTTTTACGCATGCGTACTTGTTTTTTTTTTTGTGGTAAGCGGGCAGGCATTTTGAATAATGATTTATAGATGAGTTATTTTTTTTAATTACCAAAAGATCCAAAACTAACAGGTCATTAGCTTTTTAATATTTCATGAACCAATAAGGCTAGGGACTTGTATGAGAGGTCGTTGGACTTGAGGTGACATTCTGTTTTTGAATGTATTATTTATTTTTTGTCAAAAGGGGCTTAACTACACTTTTGTTAATATCTCGTTAACTAATAATCAGAGAGGATCAAGTGAGATGTCATGGGACTCAGGATAGTCAACCCTTTTCCATGGCCAATGAATTTACCCAAAATACCCAATACATCAAGGACATTGACTGAGATTTTATAAACTAATAATTGGATACGAACATGTGAGATGTTTACCATGCGTGATAAAACATAGCTAGGTAGAGAAAGAATTAGTGTAGGCTACATGTATGGTGACTGACAAGTCTTTTACCATTGAAACTTGTTTTCAAATCAAACTGCAGTATAGAGAGAGTATAGGTTGCAGGTATGGGTTAATAAATGAGAAACGGTGTACGCAAACTCTGATTTATCAAGAATTAAGAGTAGACTATCTTTAATTGATTGGTTAAAGATGATAGCTAAAACACAAAAATGCTCAGTGGTTACCGAGACAAAATGGTCGCTGCACACAACAAGCTATAAATACTTGAGGCCAATAATCTGTACACACACACACACTCGCTTGTTGTAAACTAAACTGTGTTGCTGTCAGTGCTCAGACAGTAGGCTAATGACAAAATAAATTGCTAACAGAAATATAATCATTTCCGGTTGTCTAATGTTACCATTTATCCATTTTTTTGTGTTGCAGTGGTAAGCACTTTTAGCTCTTGTACTGGTGGTCTTAACTCGATTTCCAGGTCTGAGGCCCAGAACAAGTCGAACTAAGAAACAAGGGCATAGTGGTGCAGTGGTTAAGCTGTTAGCCTTTTCACCAGGGGTTCGATTTCAGGTTAATATGCATGTCATAAACATATTAAACAAAACAAAACAGAGATAACGTTTAAAACTGATTACATTTGTGGCTTTTCAAATTATTACTTAGATTACAAATACAAGGGTGAACTGGGTTTGATATACAGTTAATGCTGTCTATCACACACTAGACTGTAAGGAAGCCAAAAGAGCAAAAGGCGTAGATAGAGCAGTGGTAAAATTGCTTTATGTAGAGAACTACCTGGCAAAGCTATATCTCATAAACAGTGCAGGATACAATCCAGCAATCAAATTTGTATCTTGTGGAACAGAGAAATGCAATTACGTGAGGAAATGTAAGTTCATGTGTAATATGACCTAACACACAAGTGTTCACCTGTGCACATGCATGATAAGAGCTAACAAGTCACATTTTGTTTAGTTCGTACGTAACGTTAGGTTAGGGCTACGAGGCACATTCCATTTGAGAGCAGGTCAAGGGATCTAACTTGGTGGATGGATGTGTTCTAACGAGTCATTTGTAGTTGAAAGAGAATAATACTTGTTCTTAAGATGTTAAAACTGAGGAAATGGTACATACAGTAAGACGTCTTGTTATTTCCTGTGTCATATTACAGACATGGCAGAGAGCACACAGTTCTGTTGCTATGACTAACGCAGCAGTAATTTGAAACCCCACGGGTTCATCAAGACAATGGGTGATGATTATACAAAGTTAGCAGTCATTGGATATTACACAGGTGTTCCTTCCGGTGTCATGTTGCTGACATGGCTGAGAGCGCACAGATCTATTGCTATGACTAACGCTGCAGTAATTTGATACCCCCAGGTGTTGATCAAGACAATGGGTAATGATCATGCAAAGTCAGCAGTAATTGGATACCACACATCAACATGGGCTAAATCATAAACGTGTTGTCATAACCTGCAGAAACCTCATTTAAAGATTTTAGATTTTACATTTTAAATTTAAGATTTTTTTGATTTTTAGATTTTACTTTTTTTTACATTTTCCTAAAAGAGTAAACTACAATGTCACATACCTAATCTCATTAAACCTATTTTTACTAACCCTAACTTAAGCTAATCCAAAGGCTAATGCACATACACAAAGTATATAAGGTACATGCAACTATCCTTATGCTAGTCTTACAGGTTACTGTACAACATGATCACTACCCCAAACGGATTTTTCTTTCATTTTGTTGTTTACACATATGTCAATTTTCCAATTTCCCATTTTCAGTTTTTTTAATGTCAGTTTTAAGTTTTTCAATTTCATAATATGGAAACATGGATTTTGCATTTTGTTGTTTACATATTTATCAACACAAAGTATATAAGGTACATGCAACTATCCTTATGCTAGTCTTACAGGTTACTGTACAACATGACCACTACCCCAAACGGATTTTTTTTTCATTTTGTGGTTTACACATATGTCAATTTTCCAATTTCCCATTTTCAGTTTTTTTAATGTCAGTTTTTAGTTTTTCAATTTCATAATATGGAAAACATGGATTTTGCATTTTCTTGTTTACAACATTTATTAATTTCACAATTTCCCATTTTCAGTTCTTAAAATGTCAGTTTAAAGTTTTTCAATTTCATGATTTAGAAACATGGATTTTCCAATTTGTTGTTTTCACATTTGTCAATTTACCGAATTCTCATTTACAGTTTTTTAAATTTCAGTTTAATGTTTTTTGTTCTATTTGTTAATATGGAAACATTGATTTTTTACAATTTGTGTTTTACATGTCATGCAACTATCCTTATGCTAGTCTTATAGGTTATTGTACAACATGATCACTACCCCCACTGGATTTTTTGCATTTTGTTGTTTACACATATGTCAATTTTCCAATTTCCCATTTTTAGTTTTTTTAATGTCAGTTTTAATTTTTTCAATTTCATAATATGGAAACATGGATTTTGCATTTTGTTGTTTACACATTTATCAATTTCACAATTTCCCATTTACAGTTCTTAAAATGTCAGTTTAAAGTTTTTCAATTTCATGATATAGAAACATGGATTTTCCAATTTGTTGTATTCAGATTTATCAATTTACCAAATTCCCAATTACAGTTTTTAAAATTTCAGTTGAATGTTTTTTTTCTATTTGTCAATATGGAAACATGGATTTTTCCAATTTCTGTTTGACATGTTCATTTTGCATTAGGAGTGGAGAGAGGTGGGTAATAATTAAAAATGTTCAAGCAGTGTCCATTTTTGACAGGTCATTGTTGACGAGTCCTTCTCATACAACAGACAAGTGAGTTCATGTTTCGCATGCATTACCTAAAATGTAATACCATGCAAGTGTTTAACATTTTACAAATTAGCTTATGTATTAGTTTATGTGTGGGGTCTTATATTGGGCATTTTGTATTGGCTTATTTGACAAGTCATTTTGTCAATGCATTTAGTGGATTTTTCTCTTTGTCTTGGAAAGTATATCAGTCCATTTTATCACAACATAATGCTTACTGCCATGTTTGTTAGCAACAACAACAACACACTAAACTTTCAAAAAAATCTAAAGTACTCTAAGGTACTCTCAACTCGGACACTTACCTCTAACCCATGCCTAGTCAAGAACATTATTATTTTTTTTTCCAAAAAGAAAGGTGAATGGGGAAAGTAGACTAAATGTTTAAACTAAAAAAAATCATATAAAGTCATATGTTAACTCTAACACCTACGTTTATCCCATTCTTAGTCGAAAAATATTATATTTTTTTAAATTTTTCTAAAAAATATTTGGAAAGCAAGCTATATTTTTGAAAACTAATCATCCTATAAAGTCATATATAGACTCAAACCAATGGCTTTTTTATCCTTAATCGTTAGAACAAAATATGGAATTTTTGACATTTTTTTCCAAAAATGTTCATTTTTAAAAATGGGCTATATATTGGAAACTAGGAATTTTACAAAAAAGTGTGTTTGACATAAATGACAAGTATTTACCCCCCCCCCCCAGATCTCTGGGACAAAATCCAGAAATGTTTTAATCTAATCCTAGCTAACCTCACCTGACGTGACCATACCTGTTTGTAAACAACAACAACAACACACTAAGATTCCATGAATTCCAGAGTACAATTTTTGCTCGATGTCACTATTGAAGTGATAATGGGCTTCCGATCCTATCACTATCAATTCATTACCCCCGCTCTTATCTCGGTCACGACAACAACCATGCCTATTTTTATTATGTCAGATGATGTAATGTTCGGGTGCAAAGTGAGTGCAAAGTAGGTGTAAAAGTGAGTGAAAAGTGAGTGAAAAGTGGGTGTAAAACTGAGTGCAAAGTGGGTGCAAAGTGGGTGCAAATTGGATGCAAAAGTGGGGTGTAAAAGTGGTACCCTATTTGTAATGGCTTATTTGACAAGTTATTTTGTGGTACCCTATTTGTAATGGCTTATTTGAGAAGTTATTTTTGTCAATGTATTTAGAGGATATTTCTCTTGTTCTTGGAAAGTATCTCAGCCCTTTTTTATGATAGCATAATGTTTACCGCCATGTTTGTAAGCAACAACAACTCACTAAAGTTCCAAGAATCCAAACTACTCTAAGGTTAATGGTTGTCTCTCAACTCCATTCCACGCCTAGTCAAAAACATTATACATTCCTAATTTTTCAAAAAGAAAAGGTAAATTGGGTCAGTATGCTATATGTTTAAACTAAAAATCATATAAAATCATATGCTAGCTCCAACACCTACGTCTATCCCACTCTCAGTCAATATATATATATATATTCTTTAAATTTTTCCAAAAAATATTTGGAAAGTAGGCTATATTTTGAAACCTACTCATCCTAAAAAGTCATATATAGACTCAAACCAATGGCTTTTATGTCCTTAATCGTTAGAACATAACATGGAATTTTTGAAATTTTCCAAAAAAATGTTCATTTTTAAAAATGGGCTATATTTTGTAAACTATGAAATTTACAAAAAAAATGTGTTCGACATAAATGACAGGTATTTACTCCCTCTACCATAAAACCAAGTCCCAGGTCTCTGGGACAAAATCCAAAAAGTTTCAATTTTGAAAGTAGGCGATATTTTGAAAACTTATCATTCTAAAAAGTCATATATAGACTCAAACAAATGTTCTTTAAGTCCTTTAACAATAGAACGAAACTTAACATATTTTCAATATTTCCAAAAAAAGGTCAATTTTCAAAATTGCCTATATTTTGGAAACTAAGAATTTTACAAAAAAGTTTGTTTAACGTAAATGAAAGGTCTTGACCCCCTCTACCCCCAAAAAAATTGTAGGTGCCTAGGACAAAAACTGTGCAGTAGTGATTTTGTAGGGGTTCTAAATCCTCCTCCTCCTCACCCTCCTCACAAGATGGCGGCCGTAGGTTAACTTAACCTTGCCTAACCTAACAAGATGGTGGCCATAGCTTAACTTAACCTAGCCTAACCTAACAAGATGGCGGCCGTAGCCTAACCTAACCTACGAGGTGTGATCAAAAAGTTCCAAAAATGTGGCTGCGACTTAACCAAACCTAGCCTAGCCTAACCTAACCTAACCTACAAGATGTGATCATAAAGTTCCAAAATGGCGGCTGTAGGTTAACTTAACCTAACCTAACTTAACCTAAACCTACGATGTGCGATCAAAAAATTTTCAAGATAGTGGTCGTAGCTTAACTGAACCTAGCCTAACCTAACCTAGACCTACGAGGTGTGATCATAATGTTCCAAGATGGCGTTCATAGCTTAACTCAACCTAACCTAACCCTACGACGTGTGATCAAAAAGTTCCAAAATGGCTGCCGTAGCTTAACTTTACCTTCGATTGATCCCTGTTGATTGACCCCTTTTGATTGATCTCTGTTGATGTATCCCTTTGGACTGGTCCCTGTTGACTAGCCCCTTTTTGGGCGGGTCCTTTTAGAAGGGAGTCATTTTTTTTACGGGTCCCGGAGGACGGGTCCTTGTTGACGGGTCCCTGTGGGCGGGTCCTTTGGACTGATCCCTATGGACTGGCCCATGCATTTTATCCAAATTATGTCAATGAATTGATAGTGATAGGATCGGAAAACCCATTATCACTTCAATAGTGACATCGAGCAAAAATTGTACTCTGGAATTCATGGAATCTTAGTGTGTTGTTGTTGTTGCTTACAAACAGGTATGGTCACGTCAGGTGAGGTTAGCTAGGATTAGATTAAATAATTTCTGGATTTTTTCCCAGAGATCTGGGGGGTAAATACCTGTCATTTATGTCAAACACACTTTTTTGTAAAATTCCTAGTTTCCAATATACAGTGTGGTCCACCAGCCCCTTATTTTTTTTGGAGGAAGGCAACCCAACTAACGCGTATATCACAGTCATCCTGAAAACATTAGAACCTGCTCCTTTACGTCCATTGTACAACTTTAACGTTGAGTACATCCTCGCGAATATAGTAGAAATTAATAGTGGCAGTGTTCTTTCAATGACCTCAAATATAATTCATGATTGAAACGATTAGACCTCCGAATAACACTTTCTTACGTTTGGACAGGAAGTGTCTACGAATAGATTCAATAAGTGCCAGCAATACACCATGGCTCTCGGTAGCTAAGGTGGCTAAATCAAGAATTGCTTGAGTAGCGTCAACGAAGTCGCATTGTAGTAGGTTCGAACCTTGAACTAGTACATTTTTTTTTTTGCTTAATGTCGTTTATTGTGGATGTATTATGGACGCATATCTATCTGTTCCAACGAGTGATTTTTTATTTGGTCCTCAAAAGCACCGTACTTATCCGATGGTATGCAGCCAGATTGGACGACATAATAATCTGTAGAATGAAAGCAAGGTATCCTGTATATTCAACGTAGTTCGAAATTTTGACCACCTTTGTTTAAAGAAAAACTCTGACTCAGACGACAAATAGATTTGTTATGTGGGTAGGCTCACGAATAAATATATCTGACCGAAACTATAATTTCTTTCAACGGAGTCTGTGCGAAAAGCGCTAGCTATACACTTACAATAATAGTTAGTGAGGTTTTAAGGGGCGGAACTACGAGGTCATCTGCCCCAAACATGCAGTAAATACAGATAATTATAACATTATTGGTTTTACGTCCCTTTTAACTGCTCTGGCTTTTTGATACGTCGGGGTGCCGGAAATTTGCTCCGAAGGGGATCTTTAACGTGCCAGTAAATCTCAAATGCCAGTTGACTGCGCCAGGATACGAACCTGCAACCTTGGGCACAGCAAGCGAGAACGTTACCGCTGAGCCTCGCAGCAAGGCAGTAATTACAGAACGTGTCATATTATTATAAATATTGAACTACAGTGGAACTTGGATAATTCGAACCTCAAGGGACCAGTAAACAAAATCGAATTATACAAAAATTCGAATTAAGAGAGTTCTCTGAAAAGGGTGGAGAAAATATATTGTATTACGTTTACATAATGATTTACGTTCCACAAAGCAGATTAACAGACAACCTCAAAAGTTTCAATTCTTACCTGTTTCCTACAATTAAATCTCTCAGCAATCACAAAAGAATCTAACAAATTTGAGGAACGGAAATCAGAATCACTTACGTCATTTCTACTTAAAAAAAGCGCTTAAGTTCTGTGATGTGGTTTGTTGCTTGGGCTGCACTCGGAACAGTTTTTTTCGGGAACTTCCCTAACTGTTTGGCTTCCGATCGGCTTTTTACACTAAAAGCTTCGAATTATCCAAAATATAATTCGAATTAACCACGATTTTTTAGCATTGATTGTATACAAAATGCTAGGGACCAAGAGAAAAATTCGAATTAAAGAAGTTCGAATTAGCCACGTTCCACTGTATTAAAATTCTAATTATCACGAATAGAGTCGCCTCCGTTGCGTAGTGGTCAGCGTGATTAGCTGCCACCCCGGACGTCCTGGGTTCGATTCCCAGTTCTGCCACGAAATTTGAAAAGTGGTATGAGGACTGGGACGGGGTCCACTCAGCCTCGGGTGGTACAAATGAGTAGAGGGGGTTCGATTCCCACCTCAGCCATCCTCAAAGTGGTTTTTCGTTGTTTCCCACTTCGCCTTCGGGCAAATGCCGGGATGTTACCTACCGTACGGCCACGGTCGCCTCCTTCCCTCTTCCTTGCCTATCCCTCCCGATCTGCCCCTCCCTTCCCATCCCTCAAGAGGACCCTGTTCGCTTTGCAGGCCGCTGATCCCACCTCCCCTGTTGTATCCCCCAGACGAGATGTTTCAAGCTTCAGGACACTGCCCGTAGAGGCGGTAATGATGGGATCCCTCGCTGTGTCCGTGGGAAAACCTAACCTGGAGGGTAAAATCAACTAAAAATATAATAATTATAACGAATAGAATCCATCCATGGTTTTGAACAGTATTTAGGGAAAATAGCCATTTAAATGAGACAAGAAAATAACTTTCCCTATCGTCTTCGTAGATAATGTGAACAAACCCCAGTTGAAATCCTGCTGTACGAGGTATGACAAAATAGTTAAAAAGAATTTAAAAGATCTACCGTTAGATAGTCATGAACCCGGGATCTTCGAAAGAGCGAGCGGACGCAATAACACTTGCACACATTTCCAACACACTCTGGTGGTTTTTATTGCGCTTCTTATTAACGCGTATGGTAAAATAATCAATTATTACAGTTTGATCTTAAATATTGATTGGAATGCATTCATTCAGTACCTGGCATGTTTTCTAATTTACTTAAAGTAAGTTTCGCGACCACTTTACGTTAATAAGGCGACATAACTGCAAATAATGCCCTCAAACGACAGCCCTTCGGTTTTATTTCATACAACTTAGCGTCCAAAATGCTAGCGTGTGATACACTTCGGTCATACAAGCAGGTGTACTGACGAAGAGAACAGAATCATACAGGATTTTGTACCAGCGATCACAGCAGCTTCCTTGCCAGCGAGTGTCGTGTGATAAGGGCCTAAATATATGCTATGACTTTTTGTTAAAATTTCATAACAAAACAAGATGTTCGGTAAAGAACGTATTGCCTACTTTCTCCTAAATGCATGGGTATTGTTATAACTCTTTGTCCTTTCCAAGGAGTATAATTGAATGTTGGTTGTAGTGGCTTCTTGAAATACAACGTGCTATACGGGTATTATACATGAATATGATGTGCCATTTGCTAGTGCTACCTCTGTAAAAAATGTCATTCAATTCGGTTTCACTGTGTTTGAATTTATGTGAGGAATCGATTTGCACACATACATGGCCACTATCTGCAAACTATTGGACTGATGACCTTGTAGTTCAGTCAAAAGATGCTTCCCACAAAAAGGTATGTTGAAAAATTTGGTAGAGATCAAATGATTAGGTTGGTTGTAATTTGATTTAAGATTTTACATTTGGGTGGCCGTCATTCCGTTTCCGTCAAGATGGCGGCGATATAAAACATGACACTGAGGTGGCCTTTGCTAGTGCTACCTCTGTACCAAACTTCGTTCCATTCGGTTTCACCGTGTTTGAAAAGCTAAGGGGAATCGATTTGCACACATACAAGGCCGCTATCCGCACATTATTGGTCTGATGACCTTGTGGTGTGGTCAAAAGATTTACTATACATTAAGGTATGTTGTTGCAAAATTTGGTAGAGATCAGATTATTAGGTTGGTCGTAATTTGAATCAAGCTCTTAACATTAGGATGGCCGCCATTACGTTTTCGTCAAGATGGTGGCGATATAAAACATGACACTGGAGTGCCCTTTGGTAGTGCTACCTCTGTACAAAATTTTGTTCAATTCAGTTTCACCGTGTTTGAATTGATAGGGGGAATCGATTTGCACACATACATGGCCGTCATCTGCAAACTAATGGACTGATGACCTTGTAGTTCAGTCAAACTACGCTCGCCATACAAGTATATGTTGTTGCAAAATGTGGTAGAGATCGGATGATTAAGTTAGTCGTAATTTGATTTAAGCTTTGAAAATTTGGGTGGCCACCATTACGTTTCCGTCAAGATGGTGGCAATATAAAACATGACACTGAGGTGTTCTACGCTAGTGCTACCTCTGTACCAAATTTCGTTCAATTCGGTTTCACCGTGTTCGAATTGATAAAGGGGGACAGACATTCAGAGTACGCTCACTCAGACACACACACACAGACACACACACACACACACACAGACACACAGTCACACACACACACAGACACACAATTTTTGGCCATGTGTAGATGTCATAAGTCTACTTTCATCTTTTGCAAAATTCGAAAGTATGCTAATAATACCATGGGAATTTCTAAGGAATACGTATACTTCGATGCAAGCACTGGTGATCAAAATATCCTTCGATATGTTGTTGTTTTGTTTCATTTGAGGAGCTAGAACATCGCGGTCATTTAGCCCCGTTTACTTGGGTGTGTGTGTAGAATTTGTCTGATAACCTGAGTTATTGCGGGCTTGTAATGATGTGTGTATTTGCAATTAAGGATTGGGAAGGAGGCAGCCGTGGCCTTAAGATAGAATCCGTCCCGGAATTTGGCCGGAGTAGAAGTGGGAAACCACGGAAAACCATTTCCAGGGTGGCTGAGGTGGGAATCAAACCCACTTGTTCTCATATTTGCTTCACGAAGCTACGTGTACCCAATTTCAGCCCTCAGACAAGTATTACATTTCTTGGCAGAGCTGGAATCGAACCCGGACCACCGGAGCAACACTTCGATATGTTATGTTAATATTTATGCCAGTTTTTTAGTTTTCTGCCATTGCAGGTCACGTGGCATATCGTACCAATTCGATCGTATTTTCTTTATAAATCATCAAAATTCAACGTACTCTTCACAAAAATACGTCTTAAGGCAATAAATGTGGCAATGTAGTTACATCCCGACTAAAATGGAATGTGGGATTTCGTTCAAAAAAGTATGCCTACTACTGGATTCGAAGCACCGATCTACCCGCTCGCGCCCACCACGTACGGTCAGGCTTTAAACCCCTCAGCCACCAACACATGGGAGATACCGCACGCTAAACGTGCAGTTGTTACTGTAGCCGTCCCACCTCAAACGTTTAAGTCCATGTCAAAGTCTTCAATCACGGTTTATGGTGTTGATTTAACTTTTTACTATTACAGATCACGTGGCGTAAGCTATTACTTCGATCGTATTGCGTGTGTGTGTGTGTTATTTCAAGGAGCAGTAAGTCATATGTTAGTAGAATGGGCCATAGTATCTGGCGGGGAAAAGTTTAAGGTCCGTTTTTCTTTGCTAGAGCCATGACCCAATTACATTGCTGTCACACAGTCAGAGCGCAGAGCAATATCGACCATCGGGAGAATTGAGAAGTTAGTTGGGTTTCATAAAACTAAATAATAAGGGGCGGGTGGACCACACTGTATAGCCCATTTTTTAAAATGAACATTTTAGGAAAAAAAATGTCAAAAATTCCATATTTTTTCTAACGATTAAGGATATAAAAGCCATTCGTTTGAGTCTATATATGACTTTATAGGATGATTAGTTTTCAAAAATATAGCTTACTTTCCAAATATTTTTTAGAAAAATTTAAAAAAATATAATATTTTTCGACTAAGAATGGGATAAACGTAGGTGTTAGTGTTAACATATGAATTTATATGGTTTTTTTAGTTTAAACATTTAGTCTACTTTCCCCATTCACCTTTCTTTTTGGAAAAAAAATAATAATGTTCTTGACTAGGCATGGGTTAGAGGTAAGTGTCCGAGTTGAGAGTACCTTAGAGTACTTTAGATTTTTTTGAAAGTTTAGTGTGTTTTTGTTGTCGCTTACAAACATGGCAGTAAGCATTATGTTGTGATAAAATGGACTGATATACTTTCCAACACCAAGAGAAAAATCCACTAAATGCATTGACAAAATAACTTGTCAAATAAGCCAACACAAAATGCCCAACATAAGACCCCACACATAAACTAATACATAAGCTAATTTGTAAAATGTTAAACACTTGCATGGTATTACATTTTAGGTAATGCATGCGAAACATGAACTCTCTTGTCTGTTGTATGAGAAGGACTCGTCAACAATGACCTGTCAACAATGGACACTGCTTGCACATTTTTAATTACTACCCACCTCTCTCCACTCCTAATGCAAAATGAACATGTAAAACACAAATTGGAACAAGAAGTTCCGTGAAGAACTATACAGCCTACTTTTCATGCCAATGATTATTCTACAGTATATGAGCCTATCTAGAATAATTACGAAATTAAGTTGGTAATATCGAAATATCTAATTAGTTCAAAATATACCTGATATAATGTAGCCTAATAGAGCACTACAGTTGGCAGTCCTGGTGACTGAATATATTCTTAGTTCCATCTCTTAAGGTACAGAATACAAAATTTGGTTGAAGTCCAATGGACGTTACATGCAGTTAGACACTGGATCCATCAGCACACGTAAAAGCATGTTGCCAACAATACCATGCGTGTGCTGGTCAGAAATAATCTGAAATATTATGATATCTTGTTGTGCCAATTTTGTATGGAATCCATTTGTTGGTATAGAAGTTACATGTATTTTAAAATTGAACATATCAGCAGGCATAGAATCATGTTGGCAGCACTGCCTTGTATTAATTACTCCAAATTAATCTAGAATGTCAGGTGCTATACGTGTGCAAAGTATAGAGCTGTTGGCTTGCATACTTTCTGATATATCGATATTAGGGTAAAAAAAATATAGACAGCATTTATTAACAGCTGGCAGCCCTGATTGATCTTAACAATACATATAGTCATATCTGTTATGGTACGCATAGCACATACGAAATTTGGTTGAAATCCAACTGATAGTATAGAAGTTACATGTATTTAAAAATTGGTACTATCAGCACGTTTATAATCATGTTGGTAGAACTGACGTATATAAGTTACTCCAAATTAATCTAAAATGTCAGAATATACGTGTGCATAGTTTAAAGCTGTTGGCTTGCATACTTTCTGATATATTGGTATTTTGATTTAAAAAATAGAGAGAGAGCAATTATTAACAGTTGGCAGCCCTGGTGGTTCCTAAGAATACGCTGTCATATCTTTTTATGTACAGATATTACATACAAAATTTGGTTGAAATTCAATTGATAGTGTAGAAGTTATATGCATTTAAAGATTGGACCTACCAGAAGGCTTAAAATTATTTTGGCAACACTGTCATGGTTGGCGTCCTGGAAATTAAACTGAAATACTATTATCTACATGTGTGCCTATTTTGGAATAGCTCCCATGCATACCTTGCTTGATATCTAACATGGAGCTCACATTTCTAGTGTTTTTTTCAGCAGTTGGTAGCACTGACATCATTTTCAAATATGGACGTGAGATATTCCGGTGCACATCTTTACTCATACTAAATTTGGTTTTGATTGCTGCAGCCGTTTAGGAGTTGATAGGGGGGGGGGACACATACTCAGCCAGACAGACAGACAAACACACATTTTCCCGGATCGATCTCATAGTCTACTTTTTCCTCATTTTTGCAAAATGTAAAAAGTAGGCTAATAATCCATGATTCCATATTGACAAATAGAAAAAAAAACATTAAACTGAAATTTTAAAAACTGTAAATGGGAAATTGTGAAATTGATAAATGTGTAAACAACAAAATGCAAAATCCATGTTTCCATATTATGAAATTGAAAAACTTAAAACTGACATAAAAAAATGAAAACGGGAAATTGGAAAATTGACATATGTGTAAACAACAAAATTGAAAAAAAACATCCAGTGGGGGTAGTGATCATGTTGTACGGTAACCTATAAGACTAGCATAAGGATAGTTGCATGACATGTAAAACACAAATTGTAAAAAATCCATGTTTCCATATTAACAAATAGAACAAAAAACATTAAACTGAAATTTAAAAAACTGTAAATGAGAATTTGGTAAATTGACAAATGTGAAAACAACAAATTGGAAAATCCATGTTTCTATATCATGAAATTGAAAAACTTTAAACTGACATTTTAAGAACTGAAAATGGGAAATTGTGAAATTAATAAATGTGTAAACAACAAAATGCAAAATCCATGTTTTCCATATTATGAAATTGAAAAACTAAAAACTGACATTAAAAAAACTGAAAATGGGAAATTGGAAAATTGACATATGTGTAAACAACAAAATGAAAGAAAAATCCTTTCGGGGTAGTGATCATGTTGTACAGTAACCTGTAAGACTAGCATAAGGATAGTTGCATGTACCTTATATACTTTGTGTATGTGCATTAGCCTTTGGATTAGCTTAAGTTAGGGTTAGTAAAAATAGGTTTAATGAGATTAGGTATGTGACATTGTAGTTTACTCTTTTAGGAAAATGTAAAAAAAAGTAAAATCTAAAAATCAAAAAAATCTTAAATTTAAAATGTAAAATCTAAAATCTTTAAATGAGGTTTCTGCAGGTTATGACAACACGTTTATGATTTAGTCCATGTTGATGTGTGGGATCCAATTACTGCTGACTTTGCATGATCATTACCCACTGTCTTGATCAACACCTGGGGTTTCAAATTACTGCAGCGTTAGTCATAGCAATAGAACTGTGCGCTCTCTGCCATGTCAGCAACATGACACCGGAAGGAACACCTGTGTAATACCCAATGACTGCTAACTTTGTATAATCATCACCCATTGTCTTGATGAACACGTGGGGGTTTCATATTACTGCAGCGTTAGTCATATCAACAGGACTGGGTGCTCTCTGCCATGTCTGTAATATGACACAGGAAATAACAAGACGTCTTACTGTATGTACCATTTCCTCAGTTTTAACATCTTAAGAACAAGTATTATTCTCTTTCAACTACAAATGACTCGTTAGAACACATCCATCCACCAAGTTAGATCCCTTGACCTGCTCTCAAATGGAATGTGCCTCGTAGCCCTAACCTAACGTTACGTACGAACTAAACAAAATGTGACTTGTTAGCTCTTATCATGCATGTGCACAGGTGAACACTTGTGTGTTAGGTCATATTACACATGAACTTACATTTCCTCACGTAAGTGCATTTCTCTGTTCCACAAGATACAAATTTGATAGCTGGATTGTTTCCTGCACTGTTTATGCGATATAGCTTTGCCAGGTAGTTCTCTACATATAGCAATTTTACCACTGCTCTATCTACGCCTTTTGCTCTTTTGGCTTTCTTACAGTCTAGTGTGTGATAGACAGCATTAACTGTATATCAAACCCAGTTCACCTTTGTATTTGTAATCCAAGTAATAATTTGAAAAGACACAAATGTAATCAGTTTTAAACGTTATCTCTGTTTTGTTTTGTTTAATATGTTTATGACATGCATATTAACCTGAAATCGAACCCCTGGTGAAAAGGCTAACAGCTTAACCACTGCACCACTATGCCCTTGTTTCTTAGTTCGACATGTTCTAGGCCTCAGACCTGGAAATCGAGTTAAGACCACCATTACAAGAGCTAAAAGTGCTTACCACTGCAACACAAAAAAATGGATAAATGGTAACATTAGACAACCGGAAATGGTTATATTTCTGTTAGCAATTCATTTTGTCATTAGCCTACTGTCTGAGCACTGACAGCAACACAGTTTAGTTTACAACAAGCGAGTGTGTGTGTGTGTGTGTGTGTGTGTATAGATTATTGGCCTCAAGTATTTATAGCTTGTTGTGTGTAGCGACCATTTTGTCTCGGTAACCACTGAGCATTTTTGTGTTTTAGCTATCATCCTTAACCAATCAATTAAATATAGTCTACTCTTAATTCTTGATAAATCAGAGTTTGCGTACACCGTTTCTCATTTATTAACCCATACCTGCAACCTATACTCTCTCTATACTGCAGTTTGATCTGAAAACAAGTTTCAGTGGTAAAAGACTTGTCAGTCACCATACATGTAGCCTACACTAATTCTTTCTCTACCTAGCTATGTTTTATCACGCATGGTAAACATCTCACGCGTTCGTATCCAATTATTAGTTTATAAAATCTCAGTCAATGACCTTGATGTATTGGGTATTTTGGGTAAATTCATTGGCCATGGAAAAGGGTTGACTATCCTGAGTCCCATGACACCTCACTTGACCCTCTCTGATTATTAGTTAACGAGATATTAACAAAAGTGTAGTTAAGCCCCTTTTGACAAAAAATAAATAATACATTCAAAAACAGAATGTCACCTCAAGTCCAACGACCTCTCATACAAGTCCCTAGGCTTATTGGTTCATGAAATATTAAAAAGCTAATGACCTATTAGTTTTGGATCTTTTGGTAATTAAAAAAAATAACTCATTATAAATCATTATTCAAAAAGCCTGCCCGCTTACAACAAAAAAACAAGTACGCATGAGTAAAAATAAAAAACAAACATGTTAATTCATAGTAGCAATCGGCTCTTCACATGCGTTTCATGTGGAACAACGTTTAATTTCATCATAACATTAGGGGTCATGGGGGCAGTCCATAGGGACCAGTCCAAAGGGACCGGTCTAAAGGGATTAGTCCAAAAGGACCCGTCAACAAGGACCCGTCCACAGGGACCCGTCAACAAGGACCCTTCAACAATGACCCGTCAACAATGACCCGTCCACAGGGACCCGTCCACAGGGACTCATCCACAACGACCCGTACACAGGGGCCTGCGTGTGCGTGCGGGGGAGGGACATACGATTACGTCAGCAAATCATTTCATTTAGTTTCATTTAGCTACTACGGCGCGTGCAACACACAGGAAGTGCGTGGGAACATACGATTACGTCAGCGAAACATGAACTCACTTGTCTGTTGTATGAGTATCAGTTTAGTAGTGGCATCAAGCAGTAAAAGACGTTTACTTACACAATCCATCATTATGGTAAGCATTTTTTTTCTTATCATTATGGAAATCTCCTTATTAGGACCCGTCCACAGGGACCGGCGTGTGCGTGCAGGGGAACATACGATTACATCAGCAAATCATCTCATCTAGTTTCAAATTTAACCATTACAGCGCGTGCAACTCACAGGAAGTGCGTGTGAATTACGTCAGCGAAACATGAACTCACTTGTCCGTTGTATGAGTATCAGTTTAGTAGTGGCATCAAGCAGCAAAAGACGTTTACTTACACAATCCATCATTATGGTAAGCTTTTTTTTCTTATCGTTATGGAAATCTCCTTATTAGAATAAAATGTTATAGTGGTTCTGGTCACTTATAGCTAAACTGTAATATACATTTTTTTTGTTTCTTTATAGGCTACTACAATAAATATTCTCAATGCTATGGGGGCAGAACTGTTGATTAGAGAGAAATATGCTCACTTAATTACCAATGCATACTCTTTTCCGTATCATTAACATTAAAAAATGGACACAATGTATAGTGAACGTGTATTATGTGTAAGTGAAAATTTTCAGACATTCCTTTCTACACGTTTTAATGATATGTCAGAAAGTGTGCTCGAGGATCTAAATCGTGTGGACATTCTCTATAACTAATTTATGAGGGTATAAAAAACAATAAATGTATTGTACATTCTGACTTTGAAGTTAGGTTAGGTTAGGCTAGCTTAGGTTAGGTATAGTGGGATTTGGATAGGTTAGGTAAGGTTAGGTTAGGTTAGGTTCGGTAAAGTTGGATTAGGCAGAATGGCTGAGGTATGAATGAAACTCACATTTTCTTACTTTCACCTCATGAGGCTGAGTGTACCCCATTCCAGCTCTCAGCCCAGAATAAAATTCCTTGGTTGAGGCGGGAATGAAACCCAGACCTCTAGGGAAACAGCTAAAATACTAGCAACTACACCAAAAGTGGACAATATAAGGCTGGTCTTGATTGTACATGATCAATCAATAATTACGTATTAATAATTATAATAATAATAATAAATATTCCATTTAGCAACTACACGGCCGACCTCTCCCTGTGACGTCATTTACGGTCTCAAGGCGTGGCGGCCATTTTGCCCATTAGCCCCTGGCCCAGCTATGACTGACCCCTCCATAAGAATAACATAGGGCTGGTTGCGCGCGGCGGCCATCTTGCCCATTAGCCCCTGTCCCAGCTTCGGCTTATCTTACCTACTGTATTGCGATAAGCGAGTGAGCCTGTATGTCTTCAGTGTGTATTGCAGTAAGCGAACGTTCAGAAAGATTATTGGAAGAGTGCAACAGTATACAGGCGGTAAGGTATACTACTGAAGAGAGTGTTTTTTTTTTTTTTTTTTTTTTTTTGTGGAATACGTTTTTCGCGAAGGCGATCGGTTTACAGAAAATGTAAAATTAAGATTTCAGGTGCGGAGTCCTAATTCAAAGTGTCCAAACCGTGATACCGTTCGGGATTTGGTAAGTAAATTTCGTGTGACTGGTTCAGTTCACGATGTACCGGGAACAGGCAGGCCTACGCTTTTAACAGACGGAAAACTTGATGAAATCTCCGATATAATGCTGCGTAGTGCAAGTAAATCAACACGAAAATTAGCTCAACAAACAGGAATCACTAAGTCGACAGCACATACAGCTGTAAGAGACAAGCTTCAGTTGTTCCCTTATAAAGTTACCGTGGATCAAAAATTAAAACAAACTGATTACGGAAAAAGAGTGATATACTGTGAATGGTTCCAGCATCTGTTATGACTGGCTGTGGTGAGTACAAAGTTTGTCGTTTATTTGTTATGATGGAACCGGCAGCCGTGCTACCAACATAACTGCTGTAGCTAGCTCTCGCAGACGCATGTTGGCGCTGCGGAGAACATTCCCGGACTCACTGTATAAGGATCAATAAATAAGTAAATAAACACGCCTGAAAAAGTACTTGTAGGCTATTAGTTATAATTACTATTAAATAATAGGCAATTTAGAATTACGAGTTTTCACCATCAAGTGGTCATCAAATCATGATCACTTGGGTGTGCATGTTGTGCATGGTTGTATCCATCGACCTATTTCTGTAAAATTCCAAGAGAAAAGGGGTTGGATACCATATATTACCTAATAGAAGGAATAATCCGAAAAAAAAAGTTAATGACATCAACTTCGAACCTACGAAGCATGGTTTTGTGAGTTCAACGCACTTCCTAGATGATTATGATGAACTTTACTGGATTAAAAATCGAAATAAATCTTCAAGACAAAAAGAATACGAGTGTTAAAAAATTCTGCTGTGCCAACTTGAAACTGATATGGGGGTTCAAGTGCAATGTGCGAAATGTCAGTCCTGCAACATAACGAAAATAAATGTGAATGAAGCTCCTCAATATGTTTCAGTTAATGTTTTGTTGTTGTTGATTGATTTATAGTCTTTTTACATCGTGGCCTTGTAGTTCCATGTGCGTGGTGTTTAGAATCTGTCTGTTAACCTGTGTCGCTGTAATAGATGTACGAGTGTGTGTATTTGTTATTGAGGCTAGAATTCGGATAGAAGGCAGCCGAGACCTTAAGTAAGGAACCATCCCGGCATTTGCCTAAATTAGAACTGAGGAAACAACAGAAAACCGCTTCCAGGATGGCCGAGGTGTGAATCTAACCCACCTCTACTCAGTTCTGCCTTACGAGGCTGAGTGTACCCCGTTCCAGCCATCAGACCAAAATAATATTTCTTGCCAGAGCCGGGTAATGAAGCCGGACTTCCGTGGTGGTAGCCAAGAATGCTAGCCACTACACGAGGAAGTGGACTGCTGGTAAAGTAGGACGCAAAATGGAAGAGGAAGTTATTGTTGATGAAAATGATATACGGTACAACGAAGCAGTAAATTTAGCGAAGTTGGAGTAGGTCTACAGTGCAAAATGGGCGTGGAAAGCTACAGAAGCATGGCAAATCAGATAGCTACATTGAACCCATAGGAGGTTCTACATTATAGCCGAATTTCTCAGGGACTAGTCAGTGCCAATGATCACTACTTTGTTTCTGAGTTGCCTCAGAGCACAGGCCCGTTAAGCCACCTCTCTCCATTTCACGATATTTCAAGAACATTGAAACATAACCCCTTAGCTGCAAGATATGATCACAATTTAGTAAATTGTATTTACCGACAAATAAATTCTTTTCATTTCTCAATCTTCAAAATGTATATAAGACATAATCAAATATAAATAACCATTATTTATAATCTTTGTCCTTGAATGACAGAATGTTTAACGTTTAGTATAATCATTGTCATTGGACGACAGAATGTTTAACATTTAGTATACCGTAATCATCATCATTGGATGGCTGAATGTTTAACATTTAGTATAATCATTGTCATTGGATGACAGAATGTGTAACATTTAGTATAATCATTATCATTGGATGGCAGAATGTTTAACATTTAGTATAATCATTATCATTGGACGACAGAATGTTTAACATTTAGTATAATCATTATCATTGGATGGCAAAATGTTTAACATTTAGTATAATCATTATCATTGGATGACAGAATGTTTAACATTTAGTATAAACATTATCATTGGATGGCAAAATGTTTAACATTTAGTATAATCATTATCATTGAATGACAGAATGTTTAACATTTAGTATAATCATTATCATTGGATGGCAGAATGTTTAACATTTAGTATAATCATTATCATTGAATGACAGATTGTTTTAACATTTAGTATAATCATTATCATTGGATGACAGAATGTTTAACATTTAGTATAATCATTCTCATTGAATGACAGAATGTTTTACATTTAATGGTTCTAAATTTATATGATATACACTAATCCTATTTTAAAATCTTGCTAATGTACTGTAAGTGCTGCGAATATTCACCCTACTGTCAAACTAATCTGATTCTTGTCTTCAACAGCTTGCGCTCCAACGTAAATTCCTTCATTTTGTGGATAACATTCTTGAATGAAGTTTAAATCACAAGCTGAAACAACTCTTCTTGTCTTCTTTCCTCTCCAAGTGGAGTCCACGAACACTACATGAACTGCCCATAGGCCAAACTTCGATATGTAGCACTATGCTTTACATGAGCACTATTTGATTTATCCTATTGAAGTTAACGGGTGACAGTTGATACATTCGAATTTATGATTACATCGTTAAACTATTCCTGCCTTTCAATGCAAGTTGCCCTTCCATGCATTTCAGAAATTGTTTCGCAGAAACTTTCAGCCACGGTAAGCATAGCATCACATTCCTCACTGTCCATCTCCTGGTGTATAGCAGCAAGCGTTCTTGGCTGTCACCCCGGAGGTCCGGGTTCGATCCCCAGCTCTGCCAAGAAATTCAATTCTAGTTTGAGGGCTGGAATGGGGTACATTCAGCCTCGTGAGGCAAACCTGGGAAGTGGTGGGTTTAGATTTCCATTTTCCATCTCAGCCATTTTTGAAGTGATGTTCCATGGTTTCCCACTTCCACTTCAAGCAAATGCCGGGATGGTTCCTAACTTAAGGCCATGGCCGCCTACATCCCAATCCTCGCCTGAATTACAATTACACAGGGTATCAGACAAATTCTATGGGCTACACACACCCAGGTACACGGGGCTAAATGACCACGATGTCCAAGCCTCTGAAATAATAATAATAATAATAATGAGAGGCCGAGTGCAGGTCTTTCTAGTTGACGCCCGTGAGCGACCTGCGCGTCGTAATGAGGATGAAGTGATGATGAAGACGTCACATACACCCAGTCCCCGAGCCACAGGAATTAACCCCAGGATATTAAAATCCCTGATGGCTTGGCCGGGAATCGAACCCGGGGCACTTCGGGCCAAAGCCTAGCACGCTAACCACTTAGCCAGAGAGCCGGACAGCCTCTGAAATTAAACAACTACAGTACTAACCGTGGCGTATCTGTGCGCGTTAAATTGCTCTCCACGGCCGTGACGGGGAACTGCAGCAAGTCCGGAGATCGGTGGTTCGTATTCCGGCAATGACATCAGTTTCTCTCTGGATTTCCCAAACATCCTCCAGGCAAATGCTGGGATAGTACCTTAACTCTAGTCCCTACTCTATCCCTGTCCCTAGTACAGTTACACATACCCCTACAGTCACCGCAAAAACAGGGATTCATTAGACAAATTCAATGCATACCCAAGTACACGGGGCTGATGACCAAGGATGTCCCAACAACATCTTTCCTCCTTTCAAGTGGGTTCATCTACAGACGTATAGTTAGATTTGTGTTGAAATTGGCAAGGTTTAACTTTATCTGGCATGATTAACCAACAGACCTGCTGACAAATTCAGAATTTTGAATCGCAACAGCAGCTGGCTGCATCGCGGCTTACCCCACGGCTCTCCCACTCCGTAACTTTCCAACTCAATAACTCTTAAACAATTTGAACTTTCGATAAAGGGGTTTCCCCTTTCCATTCGATCACTTGTAATTTATTAGAACACCATAAAATAGAAAATTTGAATGTATACATTGACAGTGCACACCCAATAACCTCACTCTCTTGCTGGATGTGGCAGTCGTGCGCAATCGAACAAAACTAAATACAGTATACAGTACCTTTTGTACATCATTCAATAATTTATTTGTGTATTTTTCCAGCAATGATATCAAGGAATTTGCTCCAAGTTGTGAGAAATTGCAGCCTTCCAATTCACTTTTCCAGGTGGTGTCTTCGACATCCATCATTTCGCGAGTTCCTAAATCGATGGAAAATGAATATATAATAATGCTAGAACACTGTAGGATATACTTGGGTAAAACATCTGCCCTATCAACTCAAAGGATACGTCACGGTTATGAACTAGCAGCTCAACTTAGTGGACTACAGAACAAAGAACTGTCAGACCACCCTTTGTGCATGTCTGCTTGCCCGTCATCGTCGCACCAGCGCCGCCTTTCTGCCACACATTTCCCTCTCACAGTTGCCTCATCCCCCTCAACCATTGCCCTTGTTCATGCACACTTATCTGAATATTCGTAAAGTAATTCTGAGTTTGTCAGCAGGTCTGTTGGTTAATCATGCCAGATAAAGTTAAACCTTGCCAATTTCAACACGTTTCTTCTCAATAGAATAAGCGCTAACGCGGGCACCAATATCCCAACTTCCTAATTTCCATTCGCACACAACAACTGCTGTCTAGTCAAGAGAAAACCGGAAATGCATAGTTACGCGGGAAGTTCCAGAACTCAACATCCTTACTGTAGAGAACAGTAATATAACTGAATACAAATGCATATGGAACCAAATGAATTGGTTGTTATTCAACACCCAAATATGCATTTTGCTAGTCTTGTAGGTCTATGCTCGAAGCTTACTCAGTGTGAAGACACAATAACTGCACTACTGCAGCATTTCTGAGTTCTCGTCGAGACAAGTGAGACACTGACTTAGCAGCCTACACTTGGAGGATGCGAACAATGTGTGTCCCTCCACAGTGAAGAATGGAAGAAGGTGCCTTGGGTATGAATTCAATATTTCTGTAAGCTAAGGGAGATCCAAGAATAGCCGTACTTAAGATGGTCCCTAATTCATCCTAGACACATCTAGAAAGGGGATGAACAAAAAAAATATCAAAATTATACTAAACAACTATTTCAAGTTAGTAGGAGTGGGTAGATAAGTGTTATTCTCCGCCCAATCTAACTGGGCACTTTAGCGTGTTTACCGACTGAAAAGCAAATATTGTACTAGTTTGCACAACAGGTCTGATACCACAATATTTCTAGTAAGCAGTTGCAACAGAAACAATGAATACCGTACCATCATGTTTCAACTTTCTCGACATATGGAGCTTCTTATGGCCAGGTTTGTGGCACAGTTGGTGCGCAGTGCGATATAGGTACCCATGTTGGTAGATCAACTGCCATGTTAAATCACCTATCTGGGGTAACGCTTCAGTATCCCGGCATCCCTAAATCTAAAATAGGTCAAAGAAACATGAGGCATTTATAATGATAATAATAATAATAATAATTATTATTATTATATTATTATGAACGCACAGCGCTAGGCCATTGAGCCTAGGTAGGCCCTGTCTGTGAACTCGGTAGACGTGGGTTCGAAACCCTCCATCGGCCGTCCTTGAAATGGTTTTCCATTGTTTCCCATTTTCAACATCCGGCAAAAACCAGGACGGTACCTTCTAATGTCATCCCCGACTCTTAGGCCAGTCACCGCAGACACAAGAAACGCGTTAGGTCGCAAAAAATTGCAAGGTTCTGATTTTTAGGATAGATACCAATAGTGTATAAAATCAAGTTTGCAACTTCGAAAGATATGTGATAATTTCATGGTGCTCGATAAACCTCGAAATTTTCAGACTTTTTCAGTTTTTGGCTTACAACTTCTAAACAAGTGCATTCTACGGCAAAGTCATTCATGACAGTTTAAAAGAAGACAAAATTAGCGACAATTTGAGCGCCTTATAGATCTCGAGATACAACACTTCTAAAATGGGCCATTTCTTTCCCAAAAAGTTAGACATTTGTAGTAAGCTAGTCATTCGAAAAAAGTTCCGTCTAACATACATACAAGGCAAGTCATGATACGTCAAGTTGTAAATCAGTTATTTAGCTTTAATTTAAGCATAATAAAAACGCTTTAGGACCAACGTTTCTTATGTTATCAGGTAAAATATAAAATAAGGAAATCGGATTTTTCAAGAAATACAGCTTCGTATGTAAATTGTTATAAATATTGCACAGTTATCTATTAATGTCATATTTTTTGTGGGTTGGGTGCCTGGAAGAAATCGATCTTAGCTATACCGTAAGGCCGCCCATTGCAGTTAATATTATACCTACTCTTTGAGTAAAACTCACTGTACTTTTATTTATGTTATGTTGATTGCAATAAAGTGTTTCTAATCTAATCTAATGTATGTTTGTGATAATTATTGCTACTGTCATAGAAATTGGATGTAATGGAGTCAAAGAAATAACTGGAAATGAATTTGGAAATGTTAAATTTAAAAGGAAAAACAAAGTACGACCATTGGCAGCAGCCACAGTTAAGGTGCACAACAAGCAGGTTGCTATAGACCCTCTCACAATATTCTAACGGCTCTGTGTAACAAAACAGTCTGAGACCGACCTAAAAAGCCACTTGAAATACGAGTTGGCCCCATATCCCATGGCTCTATTCTCCGAAGAGGGAATGCGAAATGGAACTAAGTCACAGTTCTACGCGGCCTTTACACCCCTCCCAGAAAACGTCGGCGTTTGGGAAAGAATGTTTGTTGTAGTGGACGGAGGATAATTGCTCCATAAGGTTATATGGCAACGGAACAGCTCAGAGAGGGAAATTGTAGCTGCTTATATTACCCACACGACCAACCATTTAGGAAAAAATGTCTCAGTTGTATTCGATAGCAACCCAAAAGAGGGGGCTGTTAAGGGCACAAAAACAGCAGAATGGCTACGACGTTATGCAGCCTCAGCGTGCAGCGATATTTTTTTAAAATACAATCGACACTGATCTAAGTGCCCCAAGAAAAGTTTTTGTCCAACCCAAAAAACAAGCAGCGCCTGATCAATTTTATCTGCACTGGACTGGATATACAAGGGATCGAAACAAAGCAAGCTCCAGAGGACGCCGACTGCCTCATTGTGAGGACAGCATTGGAGAAGAGCGAGGAGTACGAACACGTCATAATCGCTGGAGAAAATGTCGACCTCTTGGTGCTCCTAAATGGATTGGGCCCCAACAAACAAAATGTTTCCTTCCAGAAAAGTGCAAGGGGTGGAACAGGTTGCAAGCAGTTCTTGTCAACATCATTCATTCGAGGAGATCTCTCACTCCCCCTGGAATAGAGTTGTTCCTCCACACCTTCAGTGGTTGCGACACCACCTCTGCTATTTTCGGGCAAAAGAAAACGAAGATATTGGGCGTCCTTTCAAAACAACCAGACCTTCTTGACGAGCCTACCACTTTTCTCAACAATAACGCCACCCATGAAGAGATAGCCTCTGCTGGTAACAAATGCCTTGTGGCATTGTCTGTCGGTGGAAAAGACGATTCTCTCCACGCCTTGCGTTACGGGATATTTGTCCGATCTGCTGCCAGCGCAAAAGTCAACCTCGGTCGTCTGCCCCCAAGCGAAGAGGCTGCTGCCCAACATTCCTACAGAACCTACCACCAGATGCAGCAGTGGTTGGGGGTTGAGAAAGAGCCCACCAAGTGGGGATGGACAAGGAGTCAGCAGGGGCTGACACCTGTGACCTCAAACAAGGAACCAGCGCCGCAAACTCTGCTCAAACTTCTGTCATGCAGGTAAGGTAATTCATTCGTATTAGGTCGGTCCTAGCCAATGCCCACTGTTGGATATAGGATTTTTTTATGATTGAAATTAAAACATTTGAATCTATTGTAACCTGTATAACTGCTGAAATTCTGAAAGAGTGCGGAGCAGGGCGATGCTCCTGCCGGAGTGCTCTCTGTAAACTTTTCGGGGGAAACCCTGCCTTAATTCTCCTGCCCTAGACATGACAGAGTCAGATGAAGACGACTTCGACGACCCGCTTTTACATCCATATCCAACTTCAAAGGAGTCTCTGGAGCCCCAAGAAGAGCCGTATGATGAACCTGGGCCTTCCAAAAGAATACTACTGTCTCGCTAAGTGCAGAAAAGCCTAGCATTACAAACCTACCATTTTATTATAATGTATTAATAAATAGTAGGTAATTGACGTGTTGCATGTTTCTGTCGTAGGTGTAAGCAGAGGTCCCTCCATCACTTCGCCACTATGACTTCAATATTGATTAGAAATTACACATTATTATTAATTGTATTCAATTTCATTTTGCATGATAAACAATTTTCCACTGATTGATGACTTTCTTATCCTTTAAAAGTGTCCTACAATTCATCAGGCTACATTTTTTGAAAAATCCGATTTCCCAATGTTTTACCTGTTAACAAGAGAACGTTTTACTTATGCTCAAATTAAAGCTACATAATGAACCCTTCAGAATAGCAGTGTTTTATGCAAGAATCTTGATCAAGGGGTCGCGCTCAGTTCATAGTGTGGTGTTTACGTCCGCCAAACAACGTGCTTTACGGAGGCAAGGGTCATAGGATAAAACTGTAATTAAGAAAGTAAGGAGACAAGACGTAAGATAATAACAAGATTTAATAACTAATTGTGCATAAAAGAAAATAAACAAACAATAATAAAAAAAAAATATCCTCCCTGAATTTTTCCCTGACAGGAATATCTAACACTTTGAGGAGTCAGATGGATCTCCCCCTTTTTAATAAAATTGTGGATCCTAGTTCCACTACCTTGCATTTGAGTTTTATGTGCGCGTGATGACTAACTACGAGAAAATGAGTACTTGGATGACCGTTCGTTTACAACGGGTTAACAGCCACGGTGCTCACGAACAATCATCACGTAAATCAACGTTTATGGATATGGGCATGACATTAATAAAAACCCTTAAAAATTCTAGTGCTGACACACACTACAAATCTATTATTTACAGGAATCTGTCTGAGATCCTCATTAGCGCGATGACGCACTTAACAACATGAGCTACCAACTGGCCAATTGCTCAATACACACAAGGAAAGACAGCATTGCACGTGACTCACGGGTCACTGAAATGAAAATAAACCTGGAATAAACCAACAACAACAAAAGCCTGACCGGCTAAGATTACTTTATATGAACGAAACTGCATGTTAAGGTAACGCTTCGGAGATTATCGTGATTCGTAGGCAACTCCCATTTATTTCAACAATTTTTACCATTGATCAGTTCTTATCTGAAATTCAAGTAATTAGAGAGCCAACGAGCACTCCTCACTAATGACCATGCTTTGCACGTTCAGACAGCCTTGTGAAACATCTCCCCCTTTCCTCAAATACTTGTCGTGTCCCAGTCCAGTGTATATAAATAGCCGACCAGCTGTTCCGTTACCTCACGGAATCAACAGCAACAAAAATCTCATCCAACTCAACATATGGTCAGACATAATCACATATCCACAATTGCCCTCGCAAGGATACAATATGGACCGGGTACCAAGCTGACAGAAATCAGTCTCAGCTGAAATTCCCGCTTGTAATACCACAAAAATACACACATACACACATCTGGGACCGACATGACGCTTTCCACACAGGTCTGCTGAATAGGTGCTCACAAACATTAAACACAATATTTAAACCTACGATAGAGCTGATTATTCTTCGTCACAAATTACATTGCTCCAATCGGCAATAGTCACACTGAATCTGATCAATAATAAATCTTAAACAATTTTAATTACCCTCCAATCTACTGTATAATTACATTAATTCAGTCCTACTTCTGAAACACAACAGATCTCCGAGAGACGTTTTTAACCGCATTGCGTAACGTATGCAAACACGGCCGTTCACATAGCTACGTTAGTTAACACAATACAAAAACAAGAACCTTCCACTAACTACATTCGTGCGAGCTGCTTCCATACAAAAGTGTGTCAGACCAAAACTAAATATACTACGTTAATCACACAAGCAATGTATTTACAAAAATATGTCCCATAAACCATAAGTTAATTTATCAAATAATAAAGAATATTATTTTGTACTCATCTCTCTTGTAGTCACCCGTCAAAGAACGTCTGCTGCCATTTCCCAACTGAATGGTTCTATCTCATCTCAGCCATCTGGACGGAGTGTTGAGAATTCCAAACTTCCTCTGTAGTCGTCGGTGTCATCTCTGGCGCTGCTTCAAAAATTAAATTATTAGACACTTGATATCTGACTACTAAATTCGCTGTTCAGGTACTACTTTCCCTGTCACAGTTCGTTGGCGAATTATCGACGATACTGCCCCTACAATATAGTACTGTGACTATCTATCACTGAATTTAACTCTTTACAATAATTTCTGTGTCCAAGACACACAAAATAAAAACCAACCTGTGTCCACGACACACAAAATAGAAGTCGTTCTGTCCGCAGACGAACACAGTAATAAGACGACTACGCCCGTAGACGCACAGAATAATAGTCTACGTCCTCAGACGAACAGAATATAAGTCAAAGTCTTGGCTCTTCATGCCACTTAAAAGAATTGGCCCTAGGTCTCGATGGGGGGGGGGGGGGGGAATTTATGCAAAAATTTCTCGAAATAATTGTGGTACAGGAATGAAATAAATATCACTGAACTCGTAACATTGCACAGGTCAAGAATATGCTCATTAATCCTAGAATCGATCGTAGAGATTTTGTCTAGGCGATTTCCCGCGTGAATGCTAGCCGAGCGTGCCCACGCTAGACCTGCCGCGTTAACTAGGCATTCTTCTCTCATTGGTTCTAACATTTTCTGTAATTTGGCGGTTCATAGCAGATCTTGGCGTCGTAGGAGTGTCCAGCCTGCTCATCAGCCACTCACATTACTGCATCATATTTCTTCTAGGCGCGAATATCACAATGAACATACTAGCAGCATGCCTCACTGCGCGTCGCTTCTATTTGAGGCGGCCCACCTGTCCTTCTGACACATCGCTATGCTATTTCCTTTCACAGCTAAAATATTTAGCCTATTGTCAACCTGCTTCAGGTATGTCCCCGCTGTCTCCAACCAATGCTTGAAATTTCCTCATCTCCGTCTGGCTACTTTCATGATGCTGGTTGAAATATTTATTAATTTGAAGAAATAAAACATAGAATCATTTATCCAACAGAGGATAAAAGGGTTCACAAGTCTCCCACTCACAAAATTTCGAACTTAGGAATAAAGTCGACAATTTTTAAAAGACTTCCGTAGGCCAAATTGTTTTATTTCAGAATCACCCCTTTTCTATTACTGGTCTAGTCGCTCCTGTCTTGAATGGCATTTACTCGTTTTCATTTCCTGCTCGTATCTCCCCTCTCAGTCTGCTTGCATGACGCTCTGGTGCCTGAGGCAACACTCTGCTCGTCTCGTTAATGTTTGTCAACAACCACTCTACTTCCTGGTTTACGTGCCGTACTCAACTGCTCCTCGTGCACTTTGTTGATATTAGGACGTCCATATATTCAAACTGCATCATTAATTTTGGCGCTCCCATGGCTCACTTCGACGATACTTTTTTAGGTTGGCAGCGTTGTAGACTGACATTGTTCCTGTGCTCAATTCTTTCACTCTGTAAGCATTGTTTCCAAGGTTTCTTACGATAGAATAGGGTCCTATGAACTTTTCGCAGAATTTACTGAAGATTTTCTTTTCTGGGTCCGATGCAGCAGGTCGTTTCACCAAAACTAGCTGGTTGATTTCAAGATCCCTGTGAAATCTCTTATTTCTCACTCGCCGTAATCTGCGGTCTGCTTGTTTTCTCATGTAGGCTCTCGTCCTCTCAATTCGCAAGTCAGGTGCTATCATTGGATCTTGTGGACAGTTAATGATGCTTTTCCACGTTCTTACTGGATACTCGTTCTTGTGTAGGACCATAGGGATTTGTCCTGTTGACTCGTGCCTGGTAGAATTCATGCATGTCTCTACATCCTTAATTTTATCGACCCATTTGTTGTGTTCGTTCGGAATGAAGATCCTCAAATATGAAGTTACACACTTAATTGCTCTTTCACTTGGATTTGCTTGAGCATGTCGGATACTGCTTAAAACGTGTTTTATACCCATATCTTCCATACCTTTCTTGAATTCGGCGCTTGTGAAATAACTGCCATGGTCTGATAATATAAACTCTGGTTTTCCAAGGATTGGAATAACTCTATTTCGAATGCGACTGAGTACCTGCTTCGATGTCGTTTTCTGAATAGGGCATAGTACTACGAATTTAGAAAATACATCAATGCACACTAGCAAATGACGGCAACCTCGCCTTCCCTTCGGGATTGGACCGAAACAGTCGAGTGCCAGTAGCTCACATGGTTTCTGAGGTAGCAATGGTCTGGGATACTGCCTCATTAAATAATTATTGGGCTTTGTCCTCTGACACGGATCACAAGTTGTAATGACGTCACATATAGTTGTTCTCATACGTGGCCATGTAAATGTCTCTCCTATCGTCGCTTCGCACTTATCTACGCCCACATGACCGTAACTTTCGTGCGTATGCCATGTCAATCCTCGTTGTAACGATGCAGGTACTAATATGCGTAACTTGGTGTGGTCATTATCTACCCATTTGTGCAGCAAATTGTTGACATAAACATATCTTCCTTCTTTGGCTTTCGCTTCTCGAAATGCAGGTGTTCCTGTAGGTAGTTGCTTTCTGAAGTATTGAATTAAAAGCATCATCCATGGTTCCGCTTCCTGTTCTCGCTGTACCTCACGTAACTCCTCCAAGAATTCCCGGTCCTTCGGTGTTAACTCCAAGTGTTGTACCATCGCTGTTCCTTCATTATCAGGCTCTGGGTTCCTGCTGAGTGCATCCGGTAGTAACTCTTCAAATTGTGCATCACTGTTATCTCCTGTTAATAAAGACCATATCTCCTGGGATTCACTCTCCTCATCTAGTTCCACAACAGCTCCTTCTATGATGTTATCTTCTGCCTTTCGTACCTCCTCTTCCATCTCTTCCGATATTGCTTCCAATGCCCAAGAATTTACATCTCTTCCGGTAGTGATTTCATCCATATGCAATCCCACATTTTTCAGCTGATCATACTCTCTAAAACTGACAGTATTCTTGTGCAAATCTATCACTGCTTGATAGTCACAAATGAAATTCGCACCAAGAATTATATTGAAATTCATCTTTGCCATGATAATGAATGTTTGCCCAAAAGTGTGTTCCAATATGTTCAGCTCTAAGTATGCCTGACGTTTACAAGTGACGGTGCGTTCAGGAATAACACCCCTCACTTTGAGCTGTGGTACCGGAATTACAGGAATATTCTGACTCCGTCCCAACTCTCGAACCAAGGCCTCCGATACCAGACTGATCTGTGACCCCGTATCCAATAAACATCTTATATTAATTCCACCAATCCTCGCGTAAATAATGGGTAATTGCCTAATTTCATCGTTCCGTGGTCTCACCGTCTCCTCCAGGCAGTCTTCTGGCAAAGCAATCCATTCTTGTATGTTCGCTACTATCCATCCATCTTCAACTTCCGACTGTTGTGTTTGTAGCCTGTCTCCTTTATCCAAATTTAACATTTTTTTTAGCTCCATTGCGACTCCCATCATCCTTCTGTCGCTCATGTCCTTGATATCCCTGTTGTCTCAGTAGACTTCCAGCTTCCTCAGTATGTGTATCAGGATTCTTCATGTTCCCAATGGCCTTTTCCCATCTTCCTAGCTCTCCACCTTGACTAGCGTGTAACTCCTCTAAGTAATTTTGCGATTGAGCGTGCCTATCATCCCAGTCATCTCGATAGTTACGTGGCTCTCCTTGATTTTGATCTCTTCTTCCTTTCCATCGTTGATTGGCATTGTAATCACCGTATCTTCCATAAGGCCTGTCATTCCTTCGATTTTCACGCCATTGCTGATATCCTCTCTGTTGGTATCTATTGTTACCTTGGTATGACCTATTGTTGTAATGATTTTCGTTACGCTGATATGGTCTGTTTTCTCCTTCTTCCTGGTTTCGCCTAGGTGTGGAAGTGCTTGTATTAGTGCCCTGCGTTTTGGTGTTTGCCTGTTTTGGTTTGATGACCTCTGTAGTATTTACTAACTCCAGCTGTCTTCCTCCTCTATAATGACTATGAGATGTAGTCTCATCTATTTGCCGTAGTATCTGCTCTGCATGTAGGGCCGTACTAACGTTCGCTGCGACTAGTACTTGTTGTACGTTTACTGGCATTTGTCTCGCTATAGTCATCACCAGATCTGCTTCATTTAATCGGTAATCAAGGTCACGAAATTTTAACATTTGCATGTTAAAGAAATCTGAGTATTTTGTTTGCTGGGTGGTTTGATACTTCCTAGAGTAAAGCTCCATCCTTAGACTCTGTTGTGTTGCGGGCGACCAGTATTTGCGCAGAAACGCTAAGTTGAAATCTGACATGTTTCCAAATGTATATTTGAAGCTTAAAAACCATGTGAGGACATTTCCCGATAAAAATCTCTCCATCATCCTTAATCTTCGTGCTTCAGGTACCCCAGTGTCATTGAAATGGTCTTCCATCTCTTTGATAAAGGCTTTAGGTGTCACCCCTGAATTTTCCGTGTATTTCTGCGGTTTGTAGTCATTTGAGCGAATTACTTGAATAAGTTGTGTGGCCTGATGACCGTCTTGTGGTGTCGAGCTCCTATCGACATTCTTACGAAATCCTTCCGTGTTTGTTGTTAATGGGCTGTCTGCCTGAGTCTGACTTCCTGCTGTGCTGGACTCTGGACTATTTGAGTTATCCGGCTTGTCTTTCACTGTTCCCGTTCTAAATATAGATGATTGTTCTAATGAGCGGAGTTCGGCTTTAATGATCCTATCCGTCTGCTCTTTAAGTTTATTTTTCACCTCTTGCTCCAAAGCTTGAATACGCGTGTGATTTTCGCCTACTGTTTTTAGAATGGTGGATCTTTCCTCTTTAGAATCAATATTCATTTTCTTCCAATCTTTCCTTATTTGTTCTTTAATCGTGCTTACTTGCCCTTCGATCTGGCTTTTGGTGTCATCCTGATTACTTTCTATCTGGCTCGGCCTTTCGTCTAATGTACTCTTAAATTGCTCTTGCTCCGATTTTAGGCTTTCCCATTGTTCCGCTGATTTTATCTCGAGACGGTCCATATCTTTAATTATGCCGGATATGTTTTCATCTACTGCTGATAATTGTTGTTGAATGACCCTGCCGCTTTTCTCCATTTCCTTAAATCGTCCTTCCAATTTATCCTGAGCTATTTTGACCTCGCTTGTATTCATTGTGCATGCTATTTCAATTTGTTCTAATTTAGCCAACACCGTTTCATCCAGAATGCTAAGTTTTTGATCAAAAATATCTTCCATTTTTTTAATCTGCTCTAATTGTTTCTCATTATTCTTGCTAACATCTAGGGCCAGTAATATCATCTGTTGATTAGTGTGATCTTTCATTTCTGCGGTTAACGAAGCTAATTGGTTCGTGTTTTTAATATTTTGCGCCTCTAACTGCGAATTGATAGTGTCATTAATTTCACTCTTTAATAACCTAGCTTGTTCCGCCTGATATTCATTTTGTTCAATTCTACTGTTATTTAATTGTGTCCGCAATGATTCACTTTGCTCGGGTAATTTGTTTATGGACTCACTTTGTTCTAGCCTACTATTGTTTAATTGTGTCCGCAATGATTCACTTTGCTCTGATAGTTTAGTGTTTATTTGTTCAGATAACTTCGTGTTTAGCGATACGCTTTGTTCCGCCAATTTAGTATCCAACAATTCCTGTGTTCTCCTCGCCGCACTCTCAATGATGTCCTGGATCTGCTCCACCGTTGCCATAATACACAATTTATATGAGACATTAGGGAAATGGCATAAAGCAATGCCCTTTGACACACACATAAAATCCAATGCACATTTACTTTCTTTATCCACATCAGTTCATTTATTTTACATTTACTCCCACTAGTCAATTGCATCTCTGAGTGGTTCTAGTTTTACTCAATTTAATTTTAAACCCAAGCACATATTTAGTCATTAAATTGTCATCCTGATCTGATATTAACACTGACTAATTAACAAAGTATTAATTGTCATTTTAGGCTACAGCCTCCTAATATTTCCATGAGTTTGACTTTCTAAGCAAATCTAGTTTTAATTTTATCATTGGGCGCCCGGTATCACATATTAATTTTACTTTAATTTAAAAGACAAAAACGTGAACCGTATTTTACTTTGCAAACTCTTGATTTTAATTTATCTTTCACACATTTGGCGGTATCCACTTCGCCTCAATTACTTCTAATAAAATATCACTTCCCGGTGATTAAATACTGTCATATCTGCCTGCACTTGCGGCATGTCAGTTTTACTCAAATACGCCACTATTGACATGTGTAATCTCCGCCGTTACACCACAGTGAATGGCCCCACGCTTGGCCGCGCCAGTTTTATCCCTATGACCCCTTCAGAATAGCAGTGTTTTATGCAAGAATCTTGATCAAGGGGTCGCGCTCAGTTCATAGTGTGGTGTTTACGTCCGCCAAACAACGTGCTTTACTGAGGCAAGGGTCATAGGATAAAAACTGCAATTAAGAAAGTAAGGAGACAAGACATAAGATAATAACAAGATTTAATAACTAATTGTGCATAAAAGAAAATAAACAAACAATAATAAAAAAAATATCCTCCCTGAATTTTTCCCTGACAGGAATATCTAACACTTTGAGGAGTCAGATGGATCTCCCCCTTTTTAATAAAATTGTGGATCCTAGTTCCACTACCTTGCATTTGAGTTTTATGTGCGCGTGATGACTAACTACGAGAAAATGAGTACTTGGATGACCGTTCGTTTACAACGGGTTAACAGCCACGGTGCTCACGAACAATCATCACGTAAATCAACGTTTATGGATATGGGCATGACATTAATAAAAACCCTTAAAAACTCTAGTGCTGACACACACTACAAATCTATTATTTACAGGAATCTGTCTGAGATCCTCATTAGCGCGATGACGCACTTAACAACATGAGCTACCAACTGGCCAATTGCTCAATACACACAAGGAAAGACAGCATTGCACGTGACTCACGGGTCACTGAAATGAAAATAAACCTGGAATAAACCAACAACAACAAAAGCCTGACCGGCTAAGATTACTTTATATGAACGAAACTGCATGTTAAGGTAACGCTTCGGAGATTATCGTGATTCGTAGGCAACTCCCATTTATTTCAACAATTTTTACCATTGATCAGTTCTTATCTGAAATTCAAGTAATTAGAGAGCCAACGAGCACTCCTCACTAATGACCATGCTTTGCACGTTCAGACAGCCTTGTGAAACATCTCCCCCCTTTCCTCAAATAATGTCGTGTCCCAGTCCAGTGTATATAAATAGCCGACCAGCTGTTCCGTTACCTCACGGAATCAACAGCAACAAAAATCTCATCCAACTCAACATATGGTCAGACATAATCACATATCCACAATTGCCCTCGCAAGGATACAATATGGACCGGGTACCAAGCTGACAGAAATCAGTCTCAGCTGAAATTCCCGCTTGTAATACCACAAAAATACACACATACACACATCTGGGACCGACATGACGCTTTCCACACAGGTCTGCTGAATAGGTGCTCACAAACATTAAACACAATATTTAAACCTACGATAGAGCTGATTACTCTTCGTCACAAATTACATTGCTCCAATCGGCAATAGTCACACTGAATCTGATCAATAATAAATCTTAAACAATTTTAATTACCCTCCAATCTACTGTATAATTACATTAATTCAGTCCTACTTCTGAAACACAACAGATCTCCGAGAGACGTTTTTAACCGCATTGCGTAACATATGCAAACACGGCCGTTCACATAGCTACGTTAGTTAACACAATACAAAAACAAGAACATTCCACTAACTACATTCGTGCGAGCTGCTTCCATACAAAAGTGTGTCAGACCAAAACTAAATATACTACGTTAATCACACAAGCAATGTATTTACAAAAATATGTCCCATAAACCATAAGTTAATTTATCAAATAATTAAGAATATTATTTTGTACTCATCTCTCTTGTAGTCACCCGTCAAAGAACGTCTGCTGCCATTTCCCAACTGAATGGTTCTATCTCATCTCAGCCATCTGGACGGAGTGTTGAGAATTCCAAACTTCCTCTGTAGTCGTCGGTGTCATCTCTGGCGCTGCTTCAAAAATTAGATTATTAGACACTTGATATCTGACTACTAAATTCGCTGTTCAGGTACTACTTTCCCTGTCACAGTTCGTTGGCGAATTATCGACGATACTGCCCCTACAATATAGTACTGTGACTATCTATCACTGAATTTAACACTTAACAATAATTTCTGTGTCCAAGACACACAAAATAATAACCAACCTGTGTCCACGACACACAAAATAGAAGTCGTTCTGTCCGCAGACGAACACAGTAATAAGACGACTACGCCCGTAGACGCACAGAATAATAGTCTACGTCCTCAGACGAACAGAATAGAAGTCAAAGTCTTGGCTCTTCATGCCACTTATAAAAGAACTGGCCCTAGGTCTCGATGGGGGGGGGGGGGATTTATGCAAAAATTTCTCGAAATAATTGTGGTACAGGCATGAAATAAATATCACTGAACTCGTAACATTGCACAGGTCAAGAATATGCTCATTAATCCTAGAATCGATCGTAGAGATTTTGTCTAGGCGATTTCCCGCGTGAATGCTAGCCGAGCGTGCCCACGCTAGACCTGCCGCGTTAACTAGGCATTCTTCTCTCATTGGTTCTAACATTTTCTGTAATTTGGCGGTTCATAGCAGATCTTGGCGTCGTAGGAGTGTCCAGCCTGCTCATCAGCCACTCACATTACTGCATCATATTTCTTCTGGGCGCGAATATCACAATGAACATACTAGCAGCATGTCTCACTGCGCGTCGCTTCTATTTGAGGCGGCCCACCTGTCCTTCTGACACATCGCTATGCTATTTCCTTTCACAGCTAAAATATTTAGCCTATTGTCAACCTGCTTCAGGTATGTACCCGCTGTCTCCAACCAATGCTTGAAATTTCCTCATCTCCGTCTGGCTACTTTCATGATGCTGGTTGAAATATTTATTAATTTGAAGAAATAAAACATAGAATCATTTATCCAACAGAGGATAAAAGGGTTCAATAACTGCTCTGCAACTTTATTTCTCATAACGTTCCTCGTAGAATGAGGATCATAAACGATATTTTGTTCGAAATACTAGCTAACTACAAATTTCTAACTTTTTGAAAAACATGGCCCATTTTCGAAGTGTTGTATCTCGAGATCTATAAACCATACAGAGCTGAAGTTGAGCTCAAATTGTTGATAATTTTTTTCTTCTTGAAAAGTCTCATGGATGCATATTCCGTAGAATGCATGTTTGTAGACGTTAGAAGCCAAAAAATGAAAAAAGTCTGAATATTTCTAGGTTTTTTCGAGCACCACAAAGTTAGCACAGGTCTTTCGAAGTTGCAAACTTGATTTTACACTATTGGTATCTATCCTAACAACATCCCAAAAAAATCAGAACCTTGCATTTTTTGCGACCTAGAATGCTTTAGATGACTGGCCTATCTGTTAAACACGGGAATAATAAGGGGTGCACACACATCTATCTATATATATAAAAATCAATCTTACGTGATAGTTTGTCTGTGGGTGTGTGTGTATGTCTCCTATGCATTCATATACCACTCAACCGATTGCGATGAAACTTGGGTGAGATGTTGAGTACACTCTAAGGAAGGTTTCTGTTCTAGTAAATCCATTTTACAATAGGTAGCGCACGCGTAGATTCAACAAATGAGCGACGATGCGCGAAGCATTTCAAAAAAGTCTCGTATGTGTTCATATACCATTCGTCCGATAGCGATGAAACTTGGGTGAGATGTTGTGTTCACTTACGTGAAGGTTTCAAAATTAGTGAATACATTTCACAGTAGATAGCGCACAAGTAGATTCAACAAATGAGCGACGACACGCAATGCGTTTCAACAAAGTCCCGTATGCATTCATATACCATTCGTCCGATAGCTATGAAACTTGCGTAAAATGTTGTGTACACTGCAGGGAAATTTTCTGGCTTAGTACATCCACTTTTCAATAGGCAGCGCACGAGTAGATTCAACAAATGAGCTACGACGCACGAAGCATTTCAACAAAGTCACGTTTGCGTTCATATACCATTCGTCCGATAGCGATGAAACTTGGCTGAGATTTTGTGTGCACTCCAGGGAAGGTTTCTAGCTTAGTAAATCCCTTTAAAAATAGGTAGAGCACGAGTAGAATCAACAAATGAGCAACTGCGCGCGAAGCGTTTCAACAAAGTTCCATTTAATTTCATATACCATTCATCCGATAGCGATGAAACTTGGGTGAGATGTTGTGTGCACTCCAGGGAAGGTTTCTGGCTTAGTACATGTTACAATAGGTATCGCACCAGTAGATTCAACAAATGAGCGATGACACGCGAAGCGTTTCAACAAAGTCCCGTATAAAGTCATATACCAGTCGTCTGATAGTGATAAATGTTTGGTGAATTGTTGTGTACACTCCAGGAAAGGTTTCTGGCTAAGTAAATCCATTTTACAATACGAAGCGCACGTTTATATTCAACAAATGAGTGACTACGCGCGAAGCGTTTCGACAACGTCCCGTATACGTTCACATACCATTCATCCGATTGCGATGAAACTTGGGTGAGATGTTGTGTACACTCCAGCGAAGGTTTCTGGCTGAGTACATCCATATTACAATATGTAGCGCAAGAGTAGAATCAACAAATGAGCGACGACACGCGAAGCGTTTCAACCAAGTCCCGTATGTATTCATGTACCATTCGTCCGTAGCTATGAAACTTGGGTGAGATGTTGTGTACACGTCATGGAAAATTTCTGGCTTAGTAAATCCACTATACAATATGCAGCGCACAAGTTGATTCAACAAATGAGGGACGACGCGTGAAGCGTTTCAACAAAGTCCCGTATAAGGTTATATACCATTCTGCCGTTAGCGGTGAAACTTGTGTGAAATATGGTGGACACTCCAAAGAAGGTTTCTGGCTTAGTAAATACATTTCACAGTAGGTAGCACACGAGTAGATTCGACAAATGAACGACGACATGCGGAGCGTTTCAATACAGTCCCCTATGTCTTCATATCCCATTAGTCCGATAGCGATGAAACTTGGGTGAGATGTTGTGGACACTTACGTGACGGTTTCTAACTTAGTAAATACATTTTACAGTAGGTAGCACACGAGTAGATTCAACAAATGAGTGACGGAGCGCGAATCGTTTAAACAAAATCAGGTATGCGTTCATATACTATTCATCCGATTGCGATGAAACATTGATCAGTTATTGTGTACCCGCCAGGGAAGGGGACTTAGTAAATCCATTTCACAATAAGTAGCGCAAGAGTAGATGCAACAAATGGGTGACGACGCGCGAAGCGTTTCAACAAAATCCCCTATTGCGTTCATATAACATTCTTCGATTGCGATGAAACCTTGATGAGTTATTGTGTACACGCCAGGGAAGGGCTTCGACTTAGTAATACATTTCTCAATAGGTAGCGCACGAGTAGATTCAACAAATGAGTGACAGCGCACGAATCGTTTAAACAAAACTCCGGATTCGTGCATATGCAATTCATCCGATTGCGATGAATCATTGATGAGTTATTGTGTACACGCCAGGGAAGGGTTTCGACTTAGTAAATCCATTTCACAACAGGTAGCGTACGAGTAGATTCAACAAATGAGTGACAGCGATGAAACTTTTGAAAGTTGTTGTGCACGCTTCCACGAATGGTTCTAAATTAGAAAATCCATTTTACGATAGCTTAGAGGCAGTTAACATGTTGTGTATCCAAAAGCACTTCAAGAAACAGAATTTCAACGCCAACACTTTCTTTGATTGGCATTGCAACGCATGCCGGGTACAGCTTGTATATATATATAAATCAATGTAACGTGATAGTTTGTCTGTGGGTATGTCTGTGGGTATGTCTCCTATATGTTCATTAACCATTCGTCCGATTGCGATGAAACTTGGGTGAGATGTTGAGTACACTCCAAGGAAGGTTTCTGACTTAGTAAATCCATTTTACAATAGGTAGCGCACGCGTAGATTCAACAAATGAGCGACGATGCGCGAAGCATTTCAAAAAAGTCCCGTATGTGTTCATATACCATTCGTCCGATAGCGATGAAACTCGGGTGAGATGTTGTGTACACTTACGTGAAGGTTTCAAAATTAGTGAATACATTTCACAGTAGATAGCGCACAAGTAGATTCAACAAATGAGCGACGACACGCAATGCGTTTCAACAAAGTCCCGTATGCATTCATATACCATTCGTCCGATAGCTATGAAACTTGCGTAAAATGTTGTGTACACTGCAGAGAAATTTTCTGGCTTAGTACAACCACTTTACAATAGGCAGCGCACGAGTAGATTCAACAAATGAGCTACGACGCGCGAAGCATTTCAACAAAGTCACGTTTGCGTTCATATACCATTCGTCCGATAGCGATGAAACTAGGCTGAGATTTTGTGTGCACTCCAGGGAAGGTTTCTAGCTTAGTAAATTCCTTTAAAAATAGGTAGAGCACGAGTAGAATCAACAAATGAGCAACGGCGCGCGAAGCGTTTCAACAAAGTCCCATATAATTTCATATACCATTCATCCGATAGCGATGAAACTTGGGTGAGATGTTGTGTACACTCCAGGGAAGGTTTCTGGCTTAGTACATACATTTTACAATAGGTATCGCACCAGTAGATTCAACAAATGAGCGATGACACGCGAAGCGTTTCAACAAAGTCCCGTATAAAGTCATATACCAGTCGTCTGATAGTGATAAATGTTTGGTGAATTGTTGTGTACACTCCATGAAAGGTTTCTGGCTAAGTAAATCCACTTTACAATACGAAGCGCACGTTTATATTCAACAAATGAGTGACTACGCGCGAAGCGTTTCGACAACGTCCCGTATACGTGCACATACCATTCATCCGATTGCGATGAAACTTGGGTGAGATGTTGTGTACACGTCATGGAAAATTTCTGGCTTAGTAAATCCACTATACAATATGCAGCGCACAAGTTGATTCAACAAATGAGGGACGACGCGCGAAGCGTTTCAACAAAGTCCCGTATAAGTTCATATACCATTCTGCCGTTAGCGGTGAAACTTGAGTGAAATATGGTGGACACTCCAAGGAAGGTTTCTGGCTTAGTAAATACATTTCACAGTAGGTAGCACACGAGTAGATTCGACAAATGAACGACGACATGCGGAGCGTTTCAATACAGTCCCCTATGTCTTCATATCCCATTAGTCGATAGCGATGAAACTTGGGTGAGATGTTGCGGACACTTACGTGACGGTTTCTAACGTAGTAAATACATTTTACAGTAGGTAGCGCACGAGTAGATTCAACAAATGAGTGACGGAGCACGAATCGTTTAAACAAAATCAGGTATGCGTTCATATACTATTCATCCGATTGCGATGAATCATTGATGAGTTATTGTGTACACGCCAGGGAAGGGTTTCGACTTAGTAAATCCATTTCACAACAGGTAGCGTACGAGTAGATTCAACAAATGAGTGACAGCGATGAAACTTTTGAAAGTTGTTGTGCACGCTTCCACGAATGGTTCTAAATTAGAAAATCCATTTTACGATAGCTTAGAGGCAGTTAACATGTTGTGTATCCAAAAGCACTTCAAGAAACAGAATTTCAACGCCAACACTTTCTTTGATTAGCATTGCAACGCATGCCGGGTACAGCTTGTAGAATATAAAAAGCAGTGCACCGGTTCAATCCCATAAAAAAGTTCCTAAACAAGAGGAAGATCTCCAAGAATATTAAGCTAACTTTGTCCATCTACTGACCTATGGCTGCGAATCCTGGACACCAACTGAAAGTACTATGACCAGAATCCAGGTGGAAATGATGCAATATCTCCAGAAAGTAGAGAACAAAACTAGGAGGGACAGGATCCTGAATAAAACCATTCGGAGAGCTATGAATATGAAACCACAAGAGAAAACCATCAACTAACATAATTAAGCTGGTTCGGTCATATTCAGTGGATGCCAACAGATCACTTACCGAGGTTAATGAAGGAGGTAAGAGTGGAGGGGGAGAAAGCTCGAGGAAGGCCTCGGAAAACTTGAATGGATGGATGGATGGATGGATGGATGGATGGATGGATGGATGGATGGATGGATGGATGGATGGATGGATCGATGGATGGATGGATGGATGGATGGATGGATGGATGGATGGATGGATGGAGAGGGGGTTATCTGTGAGTGAGGTAGTTGCCATTACTAGAGACAGATGAAGCTCTCTCGTATCTTCGACACCATTTGGTAGGCTATAAGAGAACCGGATTAAGGTAAGTAACCGTTGTCGGTGTTTGTGTTTGTTATTAAACACTTGGATCACATGCTGTCCACTCGTATCCTCCTACTAATTGTTATAGTCATATGCCTCACTTAAGTCGGTCAAGTAATGTTGCAGACTGACAGAATATCGCTAAATTCTAGCAAACTTCTCGAAGCAGTGACACATAGTTACAAACGAAATGGTATTTCATAATATATAAGGGTGCTGGCAAGAGAAAGTTCTCAATATGTATCACGTCTGTCGGAAGGAAGTTGATGTAAACTGGCAGAGACAAGCGGGACCCCCTCCCGTGGGGGGAAGAGAGGAAAGAAGGCTATTGAGGCACGCTATCAAGGGCCTGCAGCCAGACAGCGCGCTTCATTGCCAAGATATCCCCCACCATTTTAATAATAGAACAACTTCCGAAAATCGATATGGAAAATGCTTGAAGAGATTTTAATATTGAGTGTACCTGTCTATATTGAGTCCTGAATAGTTGGTGTCAGCATTGTCGATTGGATCGCGTCACACCTACGGGCTTTACATGGCCCAGGCCCATCACTTCGAAACCACGACCATTACAGAAACCGGTGTTTAGCTATGCACATGCCTTGAGAGCTTAGCGATAGGAGAGGGGTGTAGAGTGGTGCGGGGAGCGTGCCAAATACTTGCCTAGCTCAGAACATTGAGGCGCGTGACAGTAGGTTCTCACAATCAGACACCGACACGCTCAGCATGGCAAATGTTTTACGCTGCTGTAGTATATCGGGGAAGTGCAGAGCTAACTGCCGGTCATTGTACATATCTGTTGCTAGCCCGGTCATGGATGCAGATTACAGAAGAAGTAGTGTTTGCAGTTGAACCACATAAAATCACAGATGACAACCTCTTGGTTTAGCGACCGTCACCCTCAAGGTCAAGGTTCAATTCCTGGGTGTTGGAACGGGGTTCACTCAGCCTCAAGAGGCAAAACGGAGAAGAGCTAGGTTCGATTCTCACCTCAGGCACTCTGGAAGTGGTTCCCCATGTACATAAGATGGTGGATTTAATATTTTACACATTCGAGATGGTGGATGCACGCAATATTAAATAGCCTACAGTTGCGTTGTAAGTCGAGCAACTAACAAATGGATACAGTACGTCCGTCACATAGAGCTTCCTCAGTGACGATTTCGGCGAGTATTGATCCAATGGAACGTAAGCTATTCATTACGAAATTTGAAAACAACACACCTAGTCCAGTCAAATTAAGCAAATTTTGCGCCATTTTGGGGCATAATTCCCAAAGTTTTGAAACTTTGCAATATTGTTTGGGAGGGTCTACTAATGGAAAAACCAAAAGTCCCCATTGATGAGGGTTGTGTAGGGGTGGGTGTAAAAGAAAGTACGGTGTTCAGTTGTATTGCTAATATATCGTAATTTATCGGACCTACGGAAAACATTATTCTTATAAAAAATACAGACAATTAAATTCTCTACAAAACAGATCCTATTCATATGTTCCATAGAGTCCTTAGTTTACGCGTTAATTGGGTGGGAATATTGGGATGTCATAACAATTACCCGGTAGCCTATTTGTTGTAGAAAGAACGCGTGGAAACTGAATTAATCTGAGTTTACGGTGTGGCAACAATGGTGGAAGCAGCCCCCTCAAAGAAAGCCATCGTCCAATTTTCCACAAGCTTGGCTCATGCTTCAACTCTACTCGTGTGATTGATGTGTACCTACGACTTGAACAGCGGTCATCCAGTTATTGTGAAGATGTTTTGACAATTTTACCGTAAGTATTTGTAATACTATAATATAATACTATAATTAACACTATAAATCCACAAAAACCTGTAGCTAGTGCATGTAGATGTGGACAAGTACATACAGTGTGTGCCCTCCCTATAGAACCGAGACTGGCAGAGGCCGCCTGGCGGCCGGGCCACCGTGGCTAGCCGCCTGTCGAACAAGGCATTGGTCTAACAGCAGCGTGCGCCCAACTAGTTAAACACATTTACACTTCTTACGTATTTAATAATCATAATTACTTGCATGAATGTCAGAGTATTTGATGGAAATGATGTCCTTCAATTTCTAAACACACGTTGCACCAACGCGACGTAGAACGTTTTGGTACACTTGCTGTAATTCATCCTCACTGATATTTCGTATCAGCGCAGTTATTTCGTCCATTCATTCTCTGGATGTGACACAACATCATCTTGTTACAGAAAGGGGAATGTTTCAATCTTCAAAATATTGATGTGACATAAGTCATTAGATTGTGTAAATTCAGTGTTTTGTGACCCGAACTAATCACATCAGCAGGTGGCAGAGGCAGGACGTAAGCTGTTCTCGAATATACAGTAATACCCCGTTATTACGTTCTTCAAGGGACTGTGGTTTAAATGTGTAATAAGCAGGACAGCACTATATCCGGGGAATAGTTTGTGAGGTGTCAAAATTATTATTTGGATACAATACTTTTATTATGACTGTTTCAATAATAACAACAATAATAATATTGCTGTATTATGATTACTAGGGTTCGGAAGTTTAAGACCTAAAAAAGTATAAAATATGCAAGCAAATATGCCCTAAAAACTAGCTAAATATGACCTAAAAGCTATAAAATATGACCTAAAAAAACTATGAAATATGACATGAATTTTTGGGATAGGTAGAGTATTGCTAACATACAGTAAACGTCTTAAGTGCCTCCCGTGGCTCATGATCTCTAGATTAACGGTCACGTTAAACTACAAGCTTCCTTTCTTCCTGCGTTTCTTAAGTGCCAAAACGTGATCAGCGATAATACACCAGACACATTTAATCATACAAACTGACAGAGAGCTACAGTACATTAAACTTTTCAACATTCATTCAGTATCAAATCCTTGAGATGCAATTCTTGGTCGGTTTTCCTAAAAGACATAAAATGGCATTTCCTTGTTTGCTAATCGCTTCTGAGCTAAATATATCTACTGGAGTGACATCCTATTGAAAGGTCATGTTCCGTGACCTCATGCGTTCAGTGTCGCAATCTAACTTGTCTAGAAAGATGTGCTAAAAGACGTCCGTAGAGGAGCACCTTCTTGGAATTAGGTCTTCTAAACCTGCTATCTGCCTGTTCTGGGAAAAGAAAGAAAAATATACTGTATCTACTACACTATTCGAAAATCATGTGTTTGAAACTCCACGCAGGAAACAGGTACCTTGTTAACGACGCCTACATTTAAACAAAAATGCTGACATTATAACCAAATATGACATTATATCACTAAAATATGACCAAATATGACTAAAACAATAAAATTGGCCGAAATACGCATTTATAGGCAACATCAAATTGCTTTAAACGTGGTCAGGGACCCGTCATTCAAACTTATTTTTCAGATTTCGGGTAAAATGAACTCAGGAAAAAATATGACTTTTCCTTAACATCCGAACCTTAATGATAAATAACTCAGAGTGTTTTTTTTTTTACAATTCATACGGAATTTTACCTCTTTTTTTCTTTTTCGACATGAGAAAAGCGCTATACGCGTGATTTATAAGCGTTATAATAGGGTAAAGTTATGCAGTATTATATACAAACCGTCCAGGGTTCTTACAAAAAGAGCGTAATAAACGGGAAAGCGTAATAAGCGGGCACGTAACAACGGGGTTTTACTGTATATGGAGCAGCACATACTACAATGTCACTCAACCTACATCGGTTTAATGCCTTCACAAGGTCCTTTTCAAACATGAGACCAGAGTTAGCATCCCTACCTCCTACAGAAAGAGCAGCGAGTCAACAGTCCTACCGGACTTTGCATCAGACACAGCTGTGGCAGTGTAATGAGCTGTCTCCTGATCTTCGGCGTTGGAAACGCAAGCTAGATCATACTTTTGTGCCTATCACAACCACCGATCCTGTTGCGCCTGAACGCATATTAAACCTTATCTTCTGTCAGTGTGCAACCAGTTGTGGGCACAAATGTGGATGTAGAAAAACAGGAATCACATGCACTGCTGCCTGCCACTACTGCCATGGAGACTGCCTTAACAGTACACCACCTGATGAGGAGGAAACCCTAACGGAAGATGAAATCGAAATCGACACATTATGAAATATCCCATTGATGCCGGATCATTCAAAATGATTGCGGACTTGAGTATATTGCCCATTCTTCTTCCTCTTCTTCTTTTTTTCGAATCACCCACTTTGGGGTACGTGAGATCGATCACTTCTTAGATGATTGTGCTCTCCTTTTCTCGCAATACTTCTTCATTCTGCCTGATCTCCTCTTCCTTTCCTCTTCTGATATCTGCATCGGTTTTCTGGTGTCGACTCTGGCTTGGAACTTCTTAGTGTTTGTTGTCTTTGGTCACGGTTTTGGCTGCACCATTCATTAACATAAGTTTGGTAATCTGGAGTTCTCGCAAGTCTCTTTCCACTTAGGTTTTATCTTCTTTTTGGAAAAGAAGTCAAAGATTTGCTTGGTTATTCGGGAAGGATTCATTCGGTATATGTGTCGATAGAAATCAATCCTTCTTTTCCTTAGGTATCCGAATGACTCTCCGATTTTACATACAGGGTGTCGTTCCTATAGAAAACTTGTTTGTTATTTTGTAATTTAGGACCTATGATCTTCCTCAAAATTTCCCCGTTTAACGTCCATTTTTTCCATTTGCCCTTTTCTCCTCAAGACTAGTATCTCTGCTACAAAAATTGCCTCTGGCTTATTTACTGTATTGTCAATTCATATACGGTAATATTTTCGTTTACGCATTTTTATTTTTGTATGGTTTTAGTTAATAAAATTGGCATTTCCAGAAGTCATTGTTTATTATTTAATTCACCTGACCACAACATTAATTAACGCTTGCTTATGTTTAAGTTAATTAGGTACAATGAAAGTGGCACTGAGGTGACTTTTGTCAATTTTCTTCAATTTTCAATGCGATTGCCTCGTAACGTATTGACTCTAGAAATAAAATGAATAAAAACCTTTTTTTTTTTTTTTGTAGAGAATTTAATTGTCTTGAAGTTTGGTAAGAATAATTATTTCCCTAGGTCCAATAGATTACGAGATATTATCAAAACACCAAAACACCGGACTTTCTTTTACCCCCTCCCCCGCTCACCCTCCCATCCATGGGAACTCTTAGTATGTTTGTTCATTAGTAGATCTATCCAACCAATATTGCAAAGTTTCAAAACTTTGGGATTAATGTCCAGAAAAAAACTAATTTTACTGGGCTAACCACTGTTATACTGAAATTATACAGTATAGTCAAAGTTATAACTATGAAGCTCGTCTCGTCTAATACGTGAAACTTGAGTTTAGTGGGGACCTGGTAATTGGTTCAAATGATAGCCTACTTAGATAATGAGAAATCAAGTGGCCGCCATTTTGTTTTGACTAAGATGACGGAAACGAACAGAAGGGTTAAGGTGCATGGGAGAAGAGAGAAGATACACACACTAGACAGTCAAGGATACACAGACTGAACCCCGAGTACTTTAATAAATCAATTTAATTCTTACCCAAGTTTCGAAGTTCGTTAAGAATGACAGTAGACTTATGAGATCAACACAGTCCAAATTTCCATGTGTATGAAGGTATGTATATATGCATGTATGAATGTCCCCCCCCCCCCTCCCTATCAATTCCCAAATAACGTGTACAGGGCACATCCGTGTCATGTTTTATATCACCATCATTTCAACGAAAATAAAATGGCGACCCCCCGAGTGTTCAACGCTCAACCCGAATTACGACAAAACTAGTCATTGCATCCCTACCAAATTTTGGAAAAACAAGCCTTCATGTGAAAAGCGTCTGGAGCCCAAACCAAAAGATCATCAGTCGAATAATTTCAAAATTGCTGCCGTGTGAAACATGCAAGCATCATAATCCGTAACTTACAGTATGAGTCAATGAATCAATACTCACAGTACAGTACTTGGCATTCATGTGGTTTTATATAAGGCCCCTTGTTACCAAAGTGATGGCTAGTGGTGAGTAAATATTACGCGCAGCAGTCATCTTGAAATTACAAAATATACAAATAAATAGCTGTCAACACTAAAGAGTTACAGTAACAGAAAGTAATGACACAGTAGGACTGTATAAGCTATGTAGCCTTGTATGATGAAGGAAAAATAATAGGCTCTCCGTACATTATACAGTATATGGTGGCTGCGCGAACCAATAGAACATTTAGTCCACCTCTTGGTGTACGGGTAAGCATTACACGCAGTCGCCCAGGAGGACCGGGTTCGATTCCTGGCTCTGTCAAAGAATTTAATTCAGATCTGAGGTCTGGAACGGGGTATTCTCAGCCTCGTGAGGATAAATTGAGAAGAAGTGGGTTTGAATCCCTCCTCAAACATACTGGAAGTGGTTTTCCGTGGTTTCCCACTTCTACTCCAGACAAATTCCGGAAAGATTACTAACTCAAGGCCACGGCCACTCCTTCACAATCGTTACGTCAATTAAAAATAAGCACATTACTACAGACACCTCAATAACACATGTTATCATACAACATTTTATACACACACCCTCCCAAGTACGACCATAACATCTCAAGCCCCTCAAATGAAACAACAACAATAGAACATAGCAAGTAGTTCCGTGAAGAACTAAATGGCATATTTTAATATATCCTACTGGTCTTACTTAGGACACGAGAAATGAAAATGATTTTTTTAAATGCACAGCTGCCATTTTTAAGTTCTCAAACAATTCCGCTAAATTAGAAGTCAGCATATTAGGGCTTGTATGAAGATATACCATTTCAAATTTCACAGCGCTCAGATGGAAAGTCGCGAGATAAATCCATTTGAATGTTTAAATTTCGCGTCGCCACCATGTTGGTTTTGTGCTCACCAGGTTATTCAATGATCCATATTTATTTATTTAGCGTATGGCTTTTACTGCCGGGGGTGTCTGAGGGCATGTTTGGCTCTACAGAGTTTTTAGCTGCTTCTATGCGGACTTCCATGGGGTGAGCTACAAATGCGGTCGGGTGTGGATGAGTTGAGACGATTGATTGATGATAAATGGGCAAGTTCAATTTCAAGTATTTCCAACTTTGGCTACCAGATGCCACTGATGCCTAGCAACGAACGTTGGAACTTGATAGAGCGATTCTAACGCAATGATCCATAGGTGATCTTACGTTAATAGCCTATATCAACATGGAATATTTCTGTTTGATTGCTGTAATTGATTCGTAGATATCAAGAACCGTCTAAATATTTCTATTGGTCACCATGCTGGATTGTTATATGTGTAGGCCATAGAGTTATGTACCATTAGATAAAGATTATGGCGTAGGTTCATTATTCAAACGTTCACTTCGATCGCATGATTAGGACACAAGAAATGAAAACTTAATTTTAAAATTTCGCACACCCGCCATCTTGGAGTTATCAAAACAATTGAGTTAATCTGGATGTCTGTAGATTAAATTTCTTATGAACATTTACCGTTCCAAGTTTCACTGTGCTCGGATGATTAAATCGCGAATAAATTCCGTTTAAATGTTTAAATTTCGCTTGGCCGCCATGTTAGCTTTGTACTTAACAGGTTTATGAAAGTCACATAGATGAACTTCTAGTAGTACCCTTTATCACCGTACAAATGTTCAGGGTGATATCCGTTACTGTTGTGGATATATAGGATGCCAGTGAAATATTTCGCCCGACCGCCATGTTGAATTGGTGAAATAAATTAAAATTTGAAAGGCACGGAAGAGGTCAAACGAGGTTGTAGTATGCACTTGCCGAGTTACATTGAAATCGCTTCGGCCGTTTAGATTTTATTGGGGAGGGACACACACACAATCACACATACATGGACAGGTGATCTCATAGGCCTATTTTTGTTTCTTAAAATGAAAATAGGCTAAATTTCGACATTTCTGAACGAATTTGTGCAATTAAGGCTCATGTTGGCAAGAGATAAGTTAAGTATGATATAATAGACCTTACTAGCACTAGTCTTAAGATTATCTCACTGAATATAGTGTACAACGACCATTCTGAATTTTAAGAATAACCCATAACTCTTCAGTATTTTAAAGCTACAATAACGGAAATCAATGGTAAGGCAGAACCTTTTATGTAGCTTTGCATGCCCAAAGTAAAATAACAACCACTCCTAATTTTCGAGAAGGTGGCTGGGTGTATTATTAAAGCGTAATAATGAATCATTCAGAATATCATTACGCAATTAAAACGAACCTTAGTAAGAAATAATTACGAAATCTTGCTCATCTTGCTGAAATAAGCCATGAGAATAGCATACGGAATACAACGCGCAGCGGCGATCTTCATAATATAGATTATGATAAGGAATAACTCAAAGTACACTACTTTGAACCTAGACGAACCAAAATTAGTAGTAACGTAGAACCATGGAAGTGGTTTCCTATAACCAAGTCAACAGACTAGTGTTTCTATAGGTTCACTATGGGAGTATTCTTTAAAATTGAACATTATTAAATCATTACACAATAGCAGAATGTACGCGCAAGTTGGTGAGAGGGCATTACCATATAAAAGACCTCATAAGAATACGACACTAAATATAGTGCGTAATGGCCATCTTGAAATGATGAAACAGAAAAATAAATAACTTTATATATGGTATCTTAGAGACACAATACCTTATATTAGTGTTAAAATAGAACCGTAGATGGACTTCGTATGCCCAAACCAAATAATAGCCTCACCATGTATTCAAGATGGAAGCAGAGCGTATTATTAAAACAAATTCAATAACTCGGGATCCAATTGTGTAATTAAAATGAGCATTTGTAAGGGAGGAGTAACATGTGGGGGACCTCACGTGAATTTGTCGTAAGACACAGCATATAGCCCACAGCCAGCATCTTCAAAATCTAATACATTAATAGTCTACTGTATTGTTAATTTACTCCTTATCATAGTTGCAATTACGAAACGCAGCAAGTATGTAGTACAAGAGCGGAATTACAACGATACTTAATATACGAGGCACCTTATATAGGATACAAAACATTCAATTATACTGCTTGAAAAGAACAGCCATACGTTTAGGAGAAAGTAGGCTACATGTTCTTTACTGAACATCTTCTTATGAACTTAGCCTAAACATGTTGGAAGAAATTGATTTTCAAGAAATGTGTAATATGTGTAGAAGAAAGTGGTCATTTTGAGAGTCCTAAATTATTTTTCTAATAGGAGTAAACGCTAGGATTCCTTAAATTATTGTGATTTAAATATGTGTATGAATACTTTTTCTAGATTAGGATCAAACTGCAATGATGTAATAAGGAAATTTAGTCGTAAATCTTTCTGTTCTGTTATGATCAAATAAAATAACCCCTGGCACTACAGTCCATGAAGGACTGTCCACCAAGCGACCGCTGCCCAACCATTTGGCCTGTAGATATTTGTGTTACGCGTGGTCAGCGCATCGGGTCCCCTCGACCGTTAATCTTGGTTTTCGTGACCGGGGCGCTGCCTCACTGTCAGACAGCTACTCAATTGTACTCACGAGGCTGAGTGCACCCCGTTCCAACCCTCACATCAGTTTCTAAAATCCTTGACGGAGCCGGGAATCGAACCCGAGGCAGGCGTGTTACCCCAACACCCCGGGGCCGGCCCAGATCTATTATGAGTGTGGTTGCAATCCTAATCACGTAATCAACGAGCGGTTCAGGTGCTTGCGGTCCTATCGACAACAAAGCACTTCCGTTAGTTTCATTTTGCCTCCTTTATTGTCCTAACATAATCTTCACATATGTATTCATTATTTTATGTGGCTAGTTTCAATTCTCCGCATGGTGAATGTGCACAGAAATGATCGTTAGATAAGATCCCTGTTAACAGTAACATAAATCAACCTCCCAGCATGCTGAGTCAATCACAGAATAAGAACCTGCTATAGTGACAAAAGTTATTTGGGATATACATGATTACCAGAGCACTGCATTTCACTCCATCGGTATTCCAAATATCACATAACACGCCATATAGTATTCAAAAATAGTGTACGAATTAGTTTGTCTTTTTGATGTGTCAGACGACCAGCGCTCGCCCCCTTCAAACTAGGTGGAGGAACAGCAGTGGAAATCGAACTTCCATCGAGGAACGTGCATACCCTGGGAGTGTGACGTAACGCACTCAGCTATGCTGGTGGGTATTAGTTTTTCAATTTCTTGTAAATCAGTCAATTTTAAACCAAAACACTGGAACATATGCGCACCTCATTACTGTATTCCTCATTGAGCCTGAACGATAAGTTACACGTTGTCCGTGCATTTTATGTAAATAGCGCTAGGATGCCTCTGTGGTAATCTGGTTTGAATGTATAACATACGTAATTCAGTAGCCTGTGTGTAAATTCCCGTCTATATAAATAACAATTACGAAAAGCAATTTGTCCACGTGAGTGATTGGTGGCGCCAGCGGCGGCTCTGACCTAGCTAGAACACATAATCTGGAATTGTTGTTGTTTAAACTGTTCGAGTAGCTGAGCAGATGGAAATAAATTACATGGCTTTTATTGAAAGTGGAGACTGACAGCACGAGTAGCAGTAGATAAATTGATTAATATTAGCAAGAACTGACGAATTTTGCGAGTCCGGGAAACAAATGGATGCACTATCAAAACTAGGGTATGACATGAGATTAATATATATTGCTTTTTTATACATGGACAACAATAGACTCTTGAAATCATCAATTCTGACAAGAGCCTGCTGTGTCCAAGAATGCGGGATCGAATCTCAGTTCAAATATTTGGCATTTGAGTGTGCACAAATGTATGAGAGCTGTGTCAGTAGACTTACTGGATTGTTAAAGATCATCTTCATGGTAAGTTTCCGTCACCGTGGGGTCTCTAAAAGCCGTAGTAGTTAAAAAGGACATGGCATCAGCAATATTATCATGTTTTAAGTCAGCAGAAGGGTCAAGACCACCTGTCGTTTATAAGTTGGCGAGCAAAACTTAAAGCTACAGAATGTTTGGTCAATTGATTGTGTGGAATAAAATTCCTAAGCATTCAGAACTCCTTGTATTAACATTTGACGTTGATATCCGGTGTGTTCAGAGAATATCCTTGCAAGACATCCCCATTGCCCCTCTCTTGCGCATTCCTTGTTGACTGATCCCCCTGTGCAACTCCTTTTGCGCCCAATTCACGATTTTCCCACACTTCTTACAGCGATCCTCATTATATCGCTTATACTTTGGCCAGAACTTGCAGGAGGGATTTAGATTTTATGTTAGCAATTTTCTGTTATCACAAATGATTTACAGAACATTGGTATTGATGAAACACTTATTTGTTCCATTCTTCGAAAAGAGTTGGACAGGCGAATACAATTCAGTGCTGACGTCTAGCACTACCGGATGAGATATGTGATTGCCGTCAGCATAGGCTAATGAATGAAGGAGATCGATAATATGTTCATTCCTTTAACCACCAAAGCCACTTGCAGGAATAGCACGTGGCATAAGTTAAATGGAGTTACATTGTGGCTCTCATTCGGAGCTGAAGTATTGTACGGTACTGAAAACTATCAATTTACCCTCCTAGGAAGTGGCACCTCATTTCTCGATCAGGCACGCCGTAGGAACTTCTGTAACGCTCACCATTAAAGACATCACAGCAATACAATTGGATATCATGCATATTTTATTTGCATATTTTCATCATATGAAGCTATGAAGTTATTCAAGCGGATAGACACTCACACTGTTGAAGGTCAATCACATAATCCTATACAATGTGATTGACTATTGCCCGTGAAGTGCCCATCCACCCGACCAACCTTCAATAGACTGGACCTATGTAAATTAAATTTGGTAGTTAGCTTGCCAAGCAGGTCACGGGTTTAATTCCGGGCTCCACCAGTCATTTTAGAAACTGACGTGAGAGCTGGAACAGCCTCGTCAGGATAACTGAGTTCCTGCCTTATCAAAGAGACAACGTCAAGAAAGACAAGAATACGTCCAAGGGAACGCGTCGCGCTGACCATACGTCAAACCGCAGTCTGCAGCCCAAATGACTCAGTAGAGGTCGCTTAATAGGCCAAGACCCTTCATGGGCTGTAGTGTCATGGTTTGTTTAGAAAGTTAGTTCCATCTGCGGGTACCTCAAGCAAGACTTTTATATAATTCCATAATCGTCAGCAATCCTACATGACGGCCGCATGAAGAATTTCACCAATAAACAATCTCTTGGAATTTATGACAGTCAACAGCCTGACATTTTGCGCCATTTGTGAAGCAAGACACCAGCATGGCAGATGCGTGACTTTTTAAAATTAAATTGTCTTCTCTTGGAATCTACTACAGCTGAAAGCCTAAAGATTTGTGCCGTGATAGATGCCAAGTTCACTGATTGGTATTGTGACAGGCAAACAACTAACGTGAATTTTCAATAATTAATTGAGTTTCTTTGGAATCCATTACATTTATAAGCTTCAAATTCATTATTCTGATAGAGGATTATGAAACAAAGTTACCGATCTCGTGTTCAAAAATTGTGCCGAGCAAGGAACAAATATGGCAGCCGCATGAATTAGTAACATTCAAGTGCCTTTTCTGGTGACTTAACCTTCCTAGCACAGTGACACCTAGTAGCCATGCTCGTTAAATCGTGCACCATGGCCGTGAGGGGAGCTGCAGCTAGTCCGGAGGTCGTAGGTTCGAGTCCCGAAGCTGACAGAGGCTACCCTGAGTGTGGTCCTCCCCCGGTTTTCTCCACACTTCTACCAGACAAATGCCGGGATAGTACCTTATTTTAAATCCCGGTCTCTAACACAGTTACACACACATAAATACAGATTATCATACAAATTCAGCACACACCCAATCACACGGGGCCGATGACCAAGATGTCCCAAGCCCCTAAATTGAAGTAACAATACGAATATAATAAATACGTATTTGTAGATCACACTGTACAATGTAATTCAAGTGCTAGAAAGAATTCAAGATTTTAGTCAACCCAATTTCCAAAAAATTCACTTTAGCCCACTCAGCGGACATAAGGCGGTAAATCCTACAGATGTCAGCAATGTCGATCAAATTGGTTGCTTCATCTGCGAATATAGAGTGAGCATGTAACCCAGTACTCCCCCTCCATGGATATATTGGGGACCTTGAGAGCTATGGGTTGAAATGTCGCCGTCCTCCAATCAAAGCAGCTCAATTGTTGATTGATGCTGGTTTTCATTACCCGCGAGAACTTGGTTTGCATCAAATAGGTTCCGCTCTAATTGTGTAAGATGTGCGTGCACACGTCACCTGTAGGGCTTCAGAACTTTGATTGAATGAGACTGTGGTGAAGCGTTTCAGACTGTGCAGTACCACTTCATGCTTTTGAAAGGAACCGGGATGATCTTGCGGATTCTTCACATATCAGTGTGCACCGGCTCAATTGTTTGGACATCCAGTACTTACATAAAACTTTTATTTTTATTAGACTCTATTCCCTGCTTGGATCAAGCTTAATGTGAAATTATGGTCTCTTGAAGTTATTCTTGTATCCATAATATATAGGCCTATGTCACACGCGAATAATAATAATAATAATAATAATAATAATAATAATCATTATTCATTAGTTTAGCAACGAAGTATGAACACCTTTAAAGAAGTGAGGCATTTTAGAGGGCAGTGAAGGCTGCGTGCTGTGGATGGAGTAGGGACCACGTATTTAGTATGAAAACCCTGAAACCACAACAGATGTATTTGACTTATTGAACGAGTTGTCTATTGTTTCTAACATCGTACTGTGTGAGTAAACATTGCAGACATCTCAAGATAGCGTCAACGAGTAAAATTCGTACAGTGAACGGAATTTCAGCGAGGTTGTATTGTGGTCTTTCTGAGGACTGATTTATCCTTCCGAATAATTAGACGTCATGTGCCTGCAGTGGCTTAGTATCAATGCCGGTGGTGTACAGCATACAGATTCACAACTGGACCACCACATCTGACCGCATCGCATGACGACCGCAAATCAAATTAGGACCGATGTTGCACCAACAGTGTTAGCAAGGACCATTAGGAACAGTTTGCTGGTAGCTGAGCTACGATCAAGGATAGCATTCAACAGGCTTCCCCTAGCACTTCATCCCCGAACAGCCCTTCTCCGATGGTGTCGCGAAAGTCGAAACTGGAGGGATGAATAGCGCAGAGATGTATTTACTGTTGAAAGCAGATTCTGCCTTAGCGACAGTGATGGTCGTTTGTGGGTACGGCGTCGACCATGAGTGTGGCAACTAGTAAAGAAGAATAGATTTCAACCCAAAGACTGGTTTGTACTTCGAAAGATATGATCCTCAGTCGGTGTTTACTTGTGGTAGGGTGGCCAGTCCTTTTCCGCTCCTCCTTCTCTTCCCCCCACCAACAGCACGTGGTCCCGTGGCACCAGTCACCCATGCAAGTTATGACCATTCGCAATGTTGCTTAACTTCGGAGATCACACGGGAGTCGGAGTTTCAACAAGTCGTAAGCTGAGTATAAACTACCAGAGTGTATACGGCAGGGACACACAGGAACAACCAATGTCTTCAGGGTATGGGGAGCCATAGCGCAGAATGGTACTTAAAGAGGCGGTCGTACTCAGAACCTATTTAACATTTCATTTCTAAACATTGCCACTAGTTTCGTTGTAGTCGCTCTCGCCTAGTAGTTGCATGGCCTGTACATAGGTATCAGCACGGACTACCCCCACCCCCTAACAGTGAGGGTGTTTCAAGGTCGCGCGTTCAAGAAAGTCCAAACTGCTTGAGTCCGAACACTGGGGAATTATTGCAGTCTCGTGGCACTGTGCCTCAGGAATAACGCGACTAGAAATTTCGAAGTGATTGTATACTTTCAATTGAATGGCCGAAATATTTTGCTACGGTATAGATAAGCTAATACTGTACTTAAACTACGGAATTCACAAGTGACTGAAATATGCTTAGTCTTCCTCGTGATGTACCGGCTAGTATTCTTGGCTGTCGCCCCGGAGGTTCGGGTTCGATTCCCGGCGCTGAGAAAAAATTCGATTCATTCTTGTCTGAGGGCTGGAATGCCCCGTGAGGCAAAACTGAAAAGGCGTGGTTTCGATTCCCATCTCAGCCATTTTGGAAGTGGTTTTCCATGGTTTCTCAATTCTACTCGGCTTACTGCGTGGATCAGGGGTAACGTTCTCGCTTGCTGTGCCCAAGGTTACAGGATCGATTCCTGACACAGCCAGCTGGCATTTGAGGGTGCGCAAATGCGAGGGAGCCGTGTCAGTGAATTTACTGGCAGGTTAAGATCCCCTTTGTTGCAAACATCCGGCACCCCAGTGTCTCCTAAAACTACAGATGGTAAAAGGAACGTAAAACAATAAAATTATTATTATTATTATTATTATTATTATTATTATTATTATTATTATTATCACTTCTACTCCAGGCAAATTCAGCTGACTCCTTCACAATCCTCATCTGAATCACAAATACACACACTAATACAGCCATCACAATAAGACGGGTAATTAGACAAATTCCAAACACACGCAAAGTACACGGGGCTAGATGACCACGATGCCGCAACAACTACTTTGAAATGCGCTAATGAGTTTCAAAAAAATACGGGATCTAGTCCTCGCACGGAGAAACGTGTTTTACAGGTGGTTATAAGGATGCGCAGTGACCGACCGCAGTAGCTACACCTGCTAAGGCCATGGGTCCCAAGCTATCTCCGAACTCGGTAAATAAGTGGGTTCGAACCCGTGGGCTTTTGTTTCAATGTTGAACTCCATTCCTATTATGTAGTCTATATTTTATATTATCTTGGTAAGTCTTTATTATTAAAATAATGAATGAAAATCCACAGCCTGCTTCCAGTCTCCGACCGGGTCAGGAATGGAATGAATGAAGCCCCCATCTAGCGGCGAGGATATGAACTGTGCCGGCTGCCGAGGCCTGACGCACTCCTCTGGGGCAATGATTAAATGAATGACAGATGAAATGAAATGATAGTGGAGAGTGTTGCTGGAATGAAATTTTGACAGGGAAAACCGGAGTACCCGGAGAAAAACCTGTCTGCCTCCGTTTTGTTCAGCACAGATCTCACATGGAGTGACCGGGATTTGAACCACGGACCCAGCGGTGAGAGGCCGGCGTGCTGCCGCCTAAGCCACGGAGGCTCTTTATTAAAATAATAATAATAATAAATGAATATTACATAATTCGGCAATAGAGGTGGGGGTGGGAGGGGGGTGCGGCCAGGAAACTCCAGCCCCAGGGCCCATCATCGCTCTCCAAGGCCTCTCCAATGTGATAACGCAGAAAGAAATTAAAATGATATTCTCTAAGCTCTACCATTTCCCTACAGACCTCACCTTACATAAAACTGCCCATGTTGCGAAGTTCGAAACGGTAACACAATAAGGTTTCACGCCGTCGTAGTTGTTGCTTATGCTCCATTCGATTGTGTACATTCAATCATTTACTTTCATAAACATCTTCATACTAACCTTAATTGTGATTAAGAATCGTCCAGACTAAACTAATTCCTGAAAAAAGTTGAAAAATAAATTGTCAACGACCTTTTTTTAAATATTTCAAAATATAACTCATCGTGTTTACGATAACATCGAAGAGATACGTAAGGAATCCTACTCCCTAGTATACCTATAACTTAGTATTATGGAGAAAAACTGCTGTTGATTTCCTAGAATTAAATTTACGTGTTGTTGTCACCATGAAAAGTTATGTTTTCTTTTATTCTTAACAAAGAAGATATTTAAACAAAATGTAGAATTTATTTTTTGAAATTACATTTCTCAACATAAAGGATTAACTTCAACGATAAGCTACAGCATATTATTATCAGGACTGAGTTGCTTCAGCTCTTCCATTTGCATTGCCTCTTCCTCACCAACAATCAAGAAATGTGTATAAACTACAAATTCAGTTGCTCTAGGGAAAGAAAACTAAAATCTCTTTCCCACGATTATCACATCACTATTAATTAACAAGTATGGTGCAATTGTGATAATTTGGCTAACTAATACATGTATTTTTTCCAGTAGTGTTTTTACATATTTATATCTTGTACCCCGCCCAACAATCGTGTTGACCGACTGAAAAACTACAAAAGACAAGTATAGCCTATATTAAAAAAACAATAGTGGTGAAAGATTTCAGCCTATTCCTGTAACAACCTAGACCAAGAACTCATCATACCATCAACTCTCACCGCAGTTTCATTATAAACACAAATACGGTACTTTTGATTGCCTGTAGCAGCCATCCCTGGATACCATAATCCCTCAGAATCCTCAGTTTCTTTTCCCTTGGTACTCTTTCTTACGCCTTCTCTAGATCTACAAAACACAAAAAGTCCATTCCTCTCGTAGTATTCCTCAATCACTTGGTGAATACTAAAAATAAAATGATCCTGACATCCTCGTTGTAGTCTAAAGCCACACTGGTTTTCATCCATCTTACTCTCGGCCAATGATTATGCCTGAACATACTTCAACCTGACCGCGTTGCCTCCTAAAGTAAAGAACCTCAAGACCATGACATTTGTGAGATGAAGTGTGCATTTGGGTCATACACATTTTATACCCCAATAAATGGTCTGAATAATGAAGAATTATTTATATACCTCAAGATCAATGAGTGGCATATCCACAAGGGATATACAGTAGATACCCAATTAGAGTTCCTGGCTGTATCAAGGGACAACTAACAGGCGTCCTGAGCCACAGCGACTGGCTGCGTAGCTTAGCGGTAACGTTCTCGCCTGCTGTGTGCAAGGTAGCGGGATCGAACCCCGGCTCAGTCAGTTGGCATTTGAGGGTGCGCAAATGCGAAGGAGACGTGTCAGTAGATTTACTGGCACGTTAAAGATCCTCTTCGGAGCAAAATTCCGCACCCCGGCGTCTCTAAAAGCCACAGTTGTTAAAAGGGACGTAAAACCAATATTATAAATATGAGCCACAGCATCCGGCAGGCTCCCACTTAGCATCATGTGACTGGGAGACCCCGCACCAGACCATACCAATACTTTTAAATTCTTGGCAAAGCCGGGAATCAAACCCGGGACCTCTGAGGTAGCAGCCAACATTGCTGGCCACTGCGCCACGAGCTGGTTTATCCATAGCACAGTATGTATTAAAAGGGGATATCAAGAAACAGTATAGCTGTAAAAATTATGCTATACGCTTCTAGACTCCACCCCCGCCCCACCAATTTCATAGACATGGAGAATGAATGAAGCTTGTAGTTTTACGTGACCGTTAATCTCGCAATCAGAGCTACGGAACCTTCATTTTTACGTGGAATCTGAACCACAGGACGTGATATTCCACTTAGAAAATTTCATTCGCAGGGAATCGAACCTTGGTGAAAGCCAAGCAGCTTGATCAGTCCACCATTACGTTCCCCAAAGAAATGAAGTAACGTCGGAATCGTATAGTCCCCGACTAGATACGTAGACGTTATGAACAGATAATGAATTAGAATAAACCATTTATGTTTAAAAATAATGCCGGGATAGATCTTTGGTTTCTTAATATACGTACTGTATTTGGGCCATAATATATTTTGAAATATATAACATTCTGAACTAAAGTCCTAACAATCTTCAGAAAGCTATACCACACAGAAGTGAGGAATTGATTTCGGGAGTGAATACACACTGCGTAATAATTGTCGTTCATCTTTCTATAGCATATAAACACACCACTCCGGCAGCGCCTGGAACATTACCAGTGCTCAGTAAAATAGAGGGTGTTTAATAATGTTAACCGAGTTTCATATTGGCATACATCTACTCTGTCTTGAGTCCATAATCTCGGGAAGGATGACATGTTTGTAAGACCGGTCAAGTAACGGGGAAGAATACTCTCCCAAAATTCATCATCTCTCTGTATGAGTTCCGTTGTTATTCTGTTTAGGTTCCCTACTGCAAAGAGACAACATTGTCTTCTTGTAGTATGAAGCTGCCCTTGAGTCTGGTAGTAAAAACTGTGTTTAATGTCGAAGTTTCCTATTTCTCCTTTTCCCCCACTTTAATTGTATAGCCTCTTTCGGGATAAAATTGTTCGTGTATGATGGGCATTTGATTTAAAAAAAAAAAGTCCTCTCGGCACGCCGGAAGGTGGAGGTAGATTTCACCGGGCAAACTAGGGGATAGGCTATAATAGGCAAAATGTGCAGGTTTTCGTAGACGATCAGACCTCATTTAGCCTTCCTTCGGAGGGGAAGTAAAGCCGGTGGTCCCATGTCATAGATTTATGGCATGTTAAAGAACCTTCCACTAATTACACCTGTGTGAGGCTAAATTAGGTTAAAATGTAAACAACGCTCAGGTTCCTACGTTCGTCGCCAGGAGCCGACTGCGGTGGCGTCTAGTAGCGAAGTTCTGAACTAGTAGTTGTTGACGGTGGCGGCAAAAGTAGGAACTACATGAAAATTCAAAGTCTGCAGTCCTTACTTGAATTATGAAACAGAAACACACACTAATACAGTCATCACAATTAACACCGGTTATCAGACAGATTCTACACACACCCAAAGTACACGGGGCTACATGGCCGCGTTGTCGCAGCCCCTAAACTGAGGAACCAACCAACCAGACCTCATTTATTTCGAGAAAGTATTTTACAATTGGAGCTTAGTTAACTTTTTTTTTTCGTCTTTCCATGCATATTTTTAACATTTTATTGTCTTATGGGCACGGTAACCTTCTTGTCATTTGGGGTCCATTTTTAGCCTACTTTTCACATTTTGCAAAAATGAGGAAAAAGTAGACTTATGAGATCGATCCGGGAAAATGTGTGTCTGTCTGTCTGTCTGTCTATCTGTCCTTCTGTCTGTCTGTCTGGCTGGCTGTCTGTCTGGCTGGCTGTGTGTGTGTCCCCCCCCCCCCCCTATCAACTCCTAAACGGCTGCAGCTATCAACACCAAATTTGGTAAGAGTAAAGATCTATATTTGAATATCTCACGACCATATTTGAAATTGACGTCAGTGCTACCATCTGCTGAAAAATCGCAATTGAAATTTCAGCTCTATGTCGGATATCTCAGGAGTTATGCAGGCGAACTATTCCAAAATTGGAACACGTATAGATAATAACATTCCAGATTAATTTTCTGAAGTTCATACATGCCAGTGTTGCCAATATGATTCTAAGCCTGCCGGTAGGTCCAATTTCTAAAGGCATGTAACTTCTATATTATCGATTGGATTTCAACCAAATTTCGTATGTACTATGTGTACTACAACACATATGACTGTGCATAATTTAAACAGCCACCAGGGCTGCCAACTATTAATAAATGCTCTCACTATGTTTCAACCCTAATGTCAATATATCAGGAAGTATGCAAGCCAACAGCTCTAAACTTTGCACACGTATAGTACCTGATATTCCACCCAAGTTCGGTGTAACTTATATACATCAGTGCTGCCAACACGATTCTAAGCCTGCTGATAGGTCAAGTTTTTAAATGCATATAACTTCTATACTAACAAATGGATTTCAACCAAATTTCGTATGCTCTTTGTGTACAATAACAGTTATGATTATGCTTATTCGTAGGAAGCAGCAGGGCTGCCAACTGTTAATAAATGTTCTCTCTATTTGATTAACCCTAATGTCAATATATCAGAAAGTATGCAAGCCAACAGCTCTAAACTTTGCTCACTTATAGTACCTAATATTCTACCAAGTTCGGTGTAACTTATATACTTCAGTGCTGCCAACACGATTCTAGGCCTACTGATAGGTCAAGTTTTTAAATGCATATAACTTCTATAATAACAAATGCATTTCAACCAAATTTTGTATGTGCTTTGTGTACCATAACAGTTATGATTATGCGTATTCGTAGGAACCAGCAGGGCTGCCAACTGTTAATAAATGTTCTCTCTATTTGTTTTTTAATCCTAATATCAATATATCAGAAATATATGCAAGCCTTCAGCTCTAAACTTTGCACACGTATAGTATCTGACTTTCTAGATTAATTTGGAGTATCTAATATACCTCAGTGCTGCCAACATGATTCTAAGCTTTCTGATAGTTTCAATTTTAATTAAATGTAACTTCTATACTAACAATTATTACCAATTGGCACTAGGCTATAATAGATCATATTATTTCAGATTAATTCTGAGCATCACAAACATGACATTGTTCCCAAAACGATTTTACGCGCACTGATAAATCCAATATCAAGCAGCATGTAACGTCCGTACTATCCATTAGTCTTCAACCAAATTTTGTATGTGCATTCTATACCTTAAGAGAGGGAGCTCAGAATATATTCAGAGTCACCAGGGCTGCCAACTGTAGTAAGTTAGGCTACTGTATTAGGCTACATTATTAGCCTACTTTTCACATTTTGCAAAAATGAGGAAAAAGTAGACTTATGAGATCGGGAAAATGTCTGTCTGTCTGTCTGTCTGTCTGTCCTTCTGTCTGTCTGTCTGGCTGTGAGTGTGTCCCCCCTATCAACTCCTAAACGGCTGGAGCAATCGAGACAAAATTTGGTAGGATTAAAGATCTATACCTGAATATCTCACGGCCATATTTGAAAATGATGTCAGTGCTACCAACTGCTAAAAAATCGCAATTGAAATTTGAGCTCCATGATGTATATCTTGGAAGTTATGAATGGGAGCTATTTCAAAATTGGCACACGTATAGATAATAATATTGCAGTTTAATTTCCAGGAGTCCATACATGGCTGTGTTGCCAAAATGATTATAAGCCTGCTGATAGGTCCAATTCTTAAATGCATATAACTTCTACACTATCAATTGGAATTCAACCAAATTTCGTATGTTGTATGTGTACATAACCAGATATGACTGAGCGTATTCTTACGACCCACCAGGGCTGCCAACTGTTAATAAATGCTCCTAATTTATTTTATCCAAATACCAATATATCAGTAAGTATGCAAGCCAACAGCTTTAAACTATGCACACGTATAGTACCTGACATTCGATATTAATTTGGAGTAACTTATATACGTCAGTGCTACCAACATGATTCTAAGCCTGCTGACAGGTCCAACTTTAAATACATGCAACTTCCATACTATCATTTGGATTTGAACCAAATTTCGTATGTGCTATGTGTACCATAACAGATATGACTATGCGTATTCTTAAGAGCAACCAGGGCTGCCAACTGTTAATATGTACTGTCCCTATTTTTGTTACCCTAATATCAATATATCAGAAAGTATGAAAGTCAATAGCTCTAAACTTTGCACACGTATAGTACCTGGCATTCTAGATGAATTTGGAGTAACTAATATACGTCAGTGCTGCCAACATGATTCTAGGCCTGCTGATAGGTCCAATTTTAAAATGCATGTAACTTCTATACTAACTAATGGATTTCATTCAAAATTGGCACAACAATAGACCATATTATTTCAGATTATTTCTGACCAATACATGCATTACATTGTTGCCAACATGATTTTATGCGCGCTGTTAGATCCAATGTTTAATTGCATATAACGTCCATGCTATTCATTGGACTTTAACCAAATTTTGTATTCTGTACCTTAAGAGAATATATTCAGTCATCAGGGCTGCCAACTGTGGTGCCCTATTTGGCTACATTATGCCAGGTATACAGTATTTCGAACTAATTAGAAATTTCGATATTAGCAACTTAATTTCGTCATTATTCTAGATAGGTTCATATACTGTAGAATAATCATTGGCATGAAAAGTAGGCTCTTTAGTTCGTCACGGAACTTCTTGTTTTAGGTGTATTTCAAACTGCAGTACTTAGAAATGTTGGTATTAGGAACTTGATATCGTTATTATTGCAGATAGGTCTATATAGATTGGCATGAATCTTACATTTTAAGAAAAGTAGGCTGCTTAGTTCGTCACGGAACTACTTGTTATACTTGTGGTCACACTGTCCTTATGCACGGTTTCGACACTGATGTGTAACTATCTAACAGTCTGTTACTTCATCACGCAACATTTTATCTCCCGCAGAGATGTTGGTTAGTTCCTCAGTTTAGGGGCTGCGACAACGCGGTCATGTAACCCCGTGTACTTTAGGTGTGTGTAGAATGTGTCTGATAAACGGTGTTAATTGTGATGGCTGTATTAGTCTGTTATTCAGGTAAGGACTGCAAACAGTCAATTTTAAGTAGTAGTTCGCAATTTTGCTACCACTACCGTCAACGACACCTAGCTGTGAACTTGGCTACTAGATGCCACCGCAACCAGCAACGTTGGAACTTACCCTCCGAAGGAAAGCATACTGAGGGATTTTTAGCACTCTTAGAAATTCCGATGATTTCGGCCAGTTTTGAACCCGCGACCTTGGACATAGAAGTTCAGCATGCTACCAGTTACGTCACCTAAGCCGCTTCCACAGAGTCTGATGGAAAACTGAATGTGATCTCGTGCAATGGCGTTGTTATGGCAACCTCGGATAGCTCATCCCTTATCAATCTAGAAGCGTTGTCATGGTAACCTCTGATGGCTCTTGGCATTTTCTTATAATTCCGACATCATTTTTCTCATCCCTTGGCGTAATGGTGGGTCATATCAAAAATTCTTTCAAACAAAAGTTTTAGGTAAATATTAGGGGAATATTGTCCATTTTGTACGGTTTTGATAGTGTGCCTATTAAGAGAGATATGATTAATGTTTCCCAAAAATCCCACTTTTTCCCACCCGTTTGGTAAATGGTTGGTGCTATCAAAAAAAAATTAAACATAAAATTTGGCCCTTATCCGACACATAGTATGAACTTTTAATGGATTCGATATTTCACGTATTAAGAGAGTTATGGCGATATTTCACATTTTCGAGAAAAAAAAGCCCCCCCCCCATTTTCCTCCCTTCGACCGATTTTGCCCGTTAACGAACTCGACCGAGATTCTAAAGGGGTACATATTACGTAAAATATTCAAAGTGATTGGTGCTAAATTACGGCAGTTATCGTGTCCACAAAAAGCTGATATACGAGGCACGTCCAGAAAGTAAATTCCGTTAGGTAATACAATTAAATTGTGTACAGATACAGAAAAATTATTTATTGCACAACATTCTACACCTCTTAAACTGCTTTTCCACATAGCTGACGAACTTTTGCAGGCATTTGTCATAGCGTGGCACAAGTTTTTGGATACCTTCTTCATAGAAGTTTGCCGCCTGTGTCTTCAACCAGCTGGAAACATCTTCTTTCAGCTCGTCGTCATTGTTGAAGTGTTGACCGCCAAGGAAAGATTTGAGATGTGTGAACAGATGAAAGTAGCTAGGAGCGAGGTCAGGGCTGTACGGAGGGTGGTCAAACACGTCCCAGCCAAATCCCAGTAGGAGGTTTTCCGTCACATTTGCAGTATGTGGTCGTGCGTTGTTGTGAAGAAAACCAACACCTTTTGACAGCAACCCTCGGCGCTTATTCTGTATTGCGCGGCGCAATTTCCTAAGTGTCTCGCAGTAAGCATCTGAGTTGATTGTTTGACCACGCGGTAAGAAATCAATGAGTAAGATTCCTTTCCAGTCCCAGAACACTGTGCACATCATTTTCCGAGGTGTCAAGATTTGTTTCGGCTTAACCTTTGCTGGGGATGAAGTGTGCCTCCATTCCATTGATTGCCGCTTCCTTTCAGGGGTGTCGTAAGAAACCCAAGTTTCATCTCCTGTGACTATCTGTGTCAGAAATTCTTCGCTGCCTTCATTGTAACGGGTCAAAACCTGACGTGCACTACCCATCCGTTTTGTTTTGTGTTGCTCCGTAAGAATCTTTGGTACCCAACGTCGGTAAAGTTTACGAATGTTCAGTTTTTCGGTAAAAAAAAGTTCATGAATTAGTGATCGTGAGCTTTGGGGAAATTCCATAGCGAGAGCACTAATTGTAAACCTGCGGTTTTCCCGGATCTTGTCATCAATCGCGTGAACCAGTTCTTCTGTAACCAAAGATGGACGCCCACTTCGTTCTTCATCGTGCACTTCACTACGTCCTTCATTGAACAGTCGGACCCATCTTCTCACCATTGAATCACTCATTGCATTTTGTCCATACACTTCGCAAATTTGCCGATAAATTTCAATTGGTTTCACTTTCATAGCATTCAGAAAACGAATCACAGATCTGATTTCACAAGTGGCGGGATTTTTAATCAACACCGACATTGTACGAGTAAACAAGCACAACAACGCGTACGTGGCTGACAGCACTCTCCAAATGGTGCACGTTTATTCTCCTTGATACAGAGCGTCTACCGCGCTTATGTGGAACTGCGCTGCAGCGGAACGTACAACTAGTTGAAGACACAGGCGGCACACGTCCATGAAGAAGGTATACAAAAACTCGTGCCACGCTACGACAAATGCCTGCAACATTTCGGCAGTTATGTGGAAAAGTAGTTTAAGGGTTGTAGAATTTTGCGCAATAAATAATTTTTCTGTATCTGTACACAATTTAATGTTATTACCAAACGGAACTTACTTTCTGGACGTACTTCGTATATATACATACATATATAAATTATATATAAACTTTTGAACTGACGGTGGTTTTGGGGTCTGGGGGATGTGAAACACGAAGATATGTCGAAATTTTCCGGAAGTCGAAACATCCATTGCAATAGTTAGCTTTCTAATGAAATCTACCTAACACCGTATTCACCAGTAAGTCCAACCGGGCACATTACACAGTGTTTCTATTTTTTTTTAAGTCAATGTGCTATTAAAACATGTTGAACGGTAAAAGGTATAACGTGTACATTAAAATTCTATTAGTACAGTACAGCTGGAATGTTTTTGTTCCAAAAACTGTGCTATGGTTGGCTTTTTGTAAATCGTTAGAAAAGCACAAAAAAAGCTTAACTCTAAATTTTAAAATAATTTGCACGATCATTTTGTCGGAAAAATAAAAAGTCATTGAAAAGCGTTTTTCTCTGAATCGACGTATTTTAAAGACAAGATTTTTAAACAAAAAATGTAGAGGACATTGTCACCTACAATTCGTCTCATTGAGGTCATGTCATACGTTTTAAAATGCAGAAGCTAGGTGGCGTCAAAGTTTCCAAAAAAGTGTTTTTTCACTTTTTGTCCTAGAAAAAATAGGGGTTTTTTCACAAAAGAGTGAATCAGAATTTTGTTCCTCTCAAAATTGTCTGCAACATTTATTTAAACGTTTGTTTCCTCCGACTTACCGTTCCAAAGTTATAGCGCAGCATATGCAACGCTGCGTAGTGAAGGCTACTATTGTTACTGCGGAGAGAGCGGTGGGCATAATTTAGACAGGGACCGGTGTCGGACAGCTGCCTAAGGCTCGGTCAAACAGGACGCGGGCTGTGTTTGTTAATTAGCTCAAACAATCATATCTGTACACATATAAACCTTTGCGCCATCTGAATAGTGCAATTTTCACACTTCGGCAGACTAAAACTTTGGAACGGTAAGGCGGAAGAAAAATATGTTTCAATAAATGTTGTGGACAATTTTGATAGGAACAAATTTCTGATTCTCTCCTTTGTGAACATAACATTTTTTCTAGGACAAAAAGTGAAAAAACACTTTTTTGGAAACTTTGGCGCCACCTAGCGTCTGCATTTCAAAACGTATGACATGACCTCAATGAGACGAATTGTAGGTGACAATGTCCTCTACATTTTTTGTTCAAAAAACGTTTCTTTAAAATACGTCAATTCAGAGAAAAACGCTGTTCAATGTGTTTTTTAGTTTTCTGACAAAATGATCGTGAAAATTATTCTACAATTCAGAGTTAAGCTTTTTTTTAGCCTTTCTAACGATTTACAAAAAGCCAACCATAGCACAGTTTTTGGAACAAAAGGTTTTATTTCTGTGCAGCTGTCCTGTACTATATTGCACCTTCTAAGACAATAGCAACACCGTCGTGGAATGAGCTTGTCCACTGCTCGTTGTAAAAGGGAGGTGTGTGATGATGTACCCACTCCCCTGCACGAGGGAAAGCCTGAGCTGGCCTGATACAAACTGTCTCTGTCCCTGTCTTAATACTGTTTCAAGGACAGGACTTGGCGACGCGACATATGACGGAATCCGGATGAACTACCAGCACTCAACATTGGCTAGCATTAACGAGTCTATATGCTTATCTTTTTAAAAATCACGATTAAACATATACAGAGTTCTTAATTTTAAAATATGTTTCACGCGTTCTAGAGAAAGCTATAAGCTGTCTCACAGTGGAGTTTGTTTCTGTTTTCAACATCATCTGAAGACATAGTAGAGTTTAGGAAAAACGCAGTTCAGAACTCTATTTTATATGGAGAATTGTGGTTTTAACTACACTTTTTATAACTATCTTTGTATTCCTGTTCGATATGCTTTTGCACTGATGGAAAGTGTATAAAATACTACAGTACGCTATAGAAACAAAATAATTTTACCTTGTCCCGTTTCTTTATAAATCGTTTCACAAACTTTTGACCCATGTTACAACAAGAGCTGAGCTGGCGGCCGGCCGTCCCAACTCCGGCCGGCTCTTAAGGAAAATGAGCTCTTTCGATAAGACAATCCCCGTGCTCATACTTCTTGCGTTAGCCAACGTGCTCTCCATGGTGTTCGACTACTCTCCTGGCCAGCACTATCACCAGACCTGTCCCCTATGGAGCATGTAGAGGACATGATAAGACGGAATCTGGTCTGAACTGCATTAACGGTAACAACGCTTCAACAATTGCAACGTCATGTGGAATTAGCGTGGAACAATATCTCAAGATGACATCCGACACCTCTATGATCGTTTCTCTGCACGATTGCAGAACTTCATTGTAGCTAAATGAGGCTATATAAGATACTGAAATTGCTATCCACAGGTGGTCCCGTGGCACCTGTGATTGTGATTAATAGTGTGCAACCTGTATAATATTTGAAGATAACTGCATTTATGAGGTACTGTTTCAGGGTGTTTATTTTTCATTTTCCACGACTTCAATAATAATAATAATACCGATGAAGGCTGAAAGTGAGCTGATGCGACGTACTTCGATTAATGGTTACAGCATTGGTTTAGGACGGGGTAAATTCCAACACCGCAATAAGGTAGTTCGCATCTTTTAATTTTAACGATAATTTTTACCCTAAGTAGACTATATCGTCTCATGTGCTGTACAAAGGTTAAACGTTTTAGAATTAGGTATTAGTTTCAAATACACTTGCAATGTTACCAATAGGCCATCACATGAATAATTGATTAAGCTGGTCTGAGATAGCAAATATCACTATAATACAGAGGTTGTTTATTTCTTCACGGAACTATATTTAATATATAGTGTGGACGAACGCGTTGGCTCCAGCCCTCAAATTTAGTGAACAACAAAAGTACTGGAGTAATTCGTATTTATCTCATTGGCAAACATTTTTGTGCTCGTCATCTCAAGAAACAGTAAAGAAAAGCGTATCTGAAATGCAAGCATCTCCAATTTCTACCTCACTTTCATTCTTTTTTAAATGTCAAGACAAGTTCTCTCTTCAATGTAAACAGATATTCGTGTTTTATTTTGGCAAGTGGGGAAAATTGCTAAAAGGTATTCCTGCAAATGACAAGCAGCTGACATTAAAGTTCTCTAAGAGACGTGTTAATGTACAATGTGATGTATCACAATAACTGAGCTCCAAACCTTCGTCACTTTAAAATTGACTAGGCTGCGATGATGGCGTGGGTAATCATGAACATCCCATAAAATGTGACGATTCTGACATCAAATCTAAGGCCCATCATTCCACTACAGCTGCGATGTAGGCCGCACTGCTATCTGAGTCCTTCCCCCACCCTTCTTATCGATTGTTCCCAATCGAAGTGTCTTCCAAAGGCTTGTTCAGGCCACCTATTCTTATCTTGTACGAGCTCGGGTGATTTCTTTCGCATTAGCACTCGCAATATCCGACGAGCAGTTCCCATTCACAGATGTAGCAGTGGCACGCGAGGGTTAGCACCTGTTTCAAGTCAGGTCACAGGCCCACATCTCGCTAAACGAACGAATAGGTCATCCATACAAATTTATAAATAGCCATGCGACCCTTTGAAGCAAAAGTATCACCATGCATTACATATGGACTGGAACTCATTTGAGAGCACTTAACTGCAAAACATCTAGGAGACATAGAACGAGTTAAAGGGAATTATTTCAAGAAACTTTCTCAGTTTCAATATACGCGCTTAATAGACTGGTATATGAGCGAAATAGGGAGACATTTTTCAAAGAGGATTTAAGATAGAAACTTCTTTGCCAATCACAGCAAGTGTAAAAATATTGGAGGATAGGGCCAGGTAAAGAATGGAGACGGATTCGTATTTTTATGCCACTGCCGCAATGACAGATAGAAGTTGCACAAAGGCAAACTGCGTTCTACACCACGCAGTAACATGGTTTCCATAGTAATCTATGTTCAGAGAAAAGATGGCATCACCCCTACGAAGATTGTGTATGTAAGTTACACTGTTCAAGAAAAGTTTGGACTACCGTCATCAATTGTATGCTGACGCTGCCATAGAGGAAGATAAACTTGATGGTCTCATTCCGAGCATGCTTCCTCCGCGTGCGGGGAGGACTAATAATCACTGATAATGATCATCATGAGATACAGATTTTCAATGTTATTGTTTTCAAAAGGGATACTTAGAAGCGAGTCCCCTTTGTCTTTGTACCGTTTCATTGTTATCTAACCACGAATGTTATTGTTTACAGAAGTTTGTAAACAAGTTATTGTATAAAACTCAATGGGTATACTATAAAAAGTCATCGTAGTAAAATCTGTGCTATTCCAAACTTTTGTTGAGCAGTATATGTGGTCAGAAGTGTGAAACATACCATTTTTAATTTTGTGTAAAAATGACAAGGTCACTGAAAAGTTATCCGGAAATCTGTATCACTCCTTAACTGCCCATTTGGGTGCAATTAAAATTTACAATTTTTAATTGCTATGCCCATTAGTAAGGTAAATACTCCCTGCAGAAGACTGTAGTCCCATTCGTGGCAACCATGGGCTGGTGACTAGCCATGTCAGTAGAACATCACCACGTACCGGTATTTCATTAGCCTATATCTTATTTGCAATTATCGTCATTGTAAGTCATCATAAATTACAAAGATCAACACGGTACTTTCAATTCTCGACATTTCACTGAATATAAATAGAACGAAACTGTTTTCGAAGACGTATGAAAGCTGTAGAACGCGATATCTTTTCACAAATCGTGGCATTATAGTTAAGAGGTTCTTTCATATAATATGTATTTACCAATTGTTCAATACCTTTTAAAACTATGGGAAAACTATATTGGTCGATTTATGGTTGGCGCTGAATTTTCCAGGAGTCAGCCCTTTGGTATATTGAGATTTTCAGGCAAAGAGGCTTTCTCTGCAAATAGTAGTTAGGCAACATAACCTACTCTACATGCCAATTATCAGAAAGAGAAGGTTTATACACAATCATATCTAAGTAGAAAAGTCAATTCAAATAACGTCCCTTCAGTAGGAAATTGTAAGAACTGTACCCCGACCCGCTGACTTGTTTTCCAAATGCGTCGCTGGATGAAGTTATCTCTGTTCTCTTGTTACATTTTGATAAAAGCCATCAATTAGAGACATTACTACGAAAAGTATCTCAATTCCCGTAACGTGCAACAGAACTCAGATAGTGGCAATAAGAACAACTTTTAAATAAATGTTTGTGATATTTTACTCGGAAGTATCATAAGGATGTACACAAATTTGAGTTGTCACAAATATGGTTCCTGTAATAATATGCATTCTTGTAGTTCTCTGCAATAATAAGGCAAAGAACTTGCGAAAAACGCAAAATTTGCCTACTGCGAAACAGGATTACAAAACTTACATTACAAATTGATAGGTAAGCGTTATTGCTGGTCCCCGGAGACCTCAGGTTCGATTCCCGACTCAGTCAGGGATTTTAGAAACTGAAGTGAGGGCTGGGATGGAGTGAACTCAGCCTCGTGAGGACAATTGAGTAGCTGTCTGACAGGAAGACGAGATCGTAATCTTTATCAGCATTTAGTTTGATTTTTGAATCATCCTGAAGTTTATAAATGAGGCAGCGCCCCGGTCACGAAAACCAAGATTAACGGTTGAGGAGACACGATGCACTGGACACGCGTCAACCCCGGATCTGCAGGCCAAATGGCTGGTCACCGGTCACTTGGTAGGCCTAGGCCCCTCATGGACTGTGGTGCCACGGGTTTAAAGGTAAGCGTTATTCCTCGGAACATGTAAAATATCTACACAGAGGTATACTCAGAAAACTTAAGGGCAGAAAATTGAATCTCTACCTTCTGATTACTAAAATCACAAGAAGTTCACATGCTTACTTACTGCAGAGTTACCAATTGTGATACCACGAGACCTTACCTGGAGACAGATATTAACCGGGCTGTCCCATGCTGCTTGACAGACGCATATGAGCTTGGCTCCTCAGTAAAAGTGAACTAGAGGGTGTTATCATGAAGGTACTGTATATTGCAAATACTGTAGAGATTTGAAGCCATTCATTTTTCAGTGTTGCCTATACAGATTGTAGCTTTCCAGTCGGTCAACACAATGGGCGGGGTACAAGATACACGTATAAAACACTCTCCTTGAAAAATTTACATATACAGTATTAGTTAATGTTCACAATTAAATTGGTCAATTTAGAATCACGCGTTTCGACCCTCAAGTGGTCATCATTAGATCCTGATCAATGTGTTCAAATTTTAAATTTTCACTAATATAAATTCACTATTGTATCGATATACGATTTGGTTGAATCACGTCTTACGTTTGGTATTTGTGAAGTACGTGAGAAACGGTATACATGCACGTGTAAACAATTTAGAATAACACACTGTAATACACTGTAACAATAATAGTCTAATTAACACGTTTTGGCATGCACTAGGAAAGTAATTATAATGTTCACTTATCCAGGTGATGGTAATCATCACTACGCTGTTGACTCAGTGTCCTCCCCACCGCTACTGAAAATCAGTCGTGCACTTGTGAGGGGTACAATGACTGGTAACTAAGTTATTTTGAGTGGTAACCTTCAGCTATACAGTTAATGCCAAATTATAACAAGATGACCAGGAGTAGGAGCATGCAGGCCTCCAGGGACGCGATAGGCAGTGCCAACTTAATGGAGGAGACCGTAACTAGAGACCATCAGTTCTGTTAAGATTCTCGATAACATTATAGCTGTCATATCTCAGAGAATTGTTGTTAATTCAATTTAGTGGCTTGGGACATATTGGTCATCAGCTCCGTGTAGGTACCCGGGGAAAATCCACGATCTCGGGACTTACTGTAGCTGCCCACGCAGTCGTGGTGCATGATTTAACGAGTTTCCTGTGAACGAGTGATCAGATCACAGGATGTAGACACTGTAGTACCCCTCTTTATTGGATGGTCTATTTAGATATTGGGTATCTATTTTAAACTGCCTGTATATATACAATAACATAGAAATACAACTTTAGAAGATCTAAGACATGAAATGCTCGATTCATGTGCTTTTGGCTTTTTGCTGAGGGTGAAAAAGAGCATACAGTACTTCGTGTATTGGGCCCTATAAATTCAATTGTAAGCATTGCTAATATTACGAGTGACTACAGTATATCATATGCCTAGAAGCAACCACCTGATTCAGAGTTTATTTACAGAAATTTCACACGACGCCTCTACCAATGGTCAAATCCGGATTTAATTTTAGGCATGTTGCTGTTAATTAATTTATGATCTTGCGACATCGTAGTCATGTAGCCCCGTGTACTCCGGTGTACTCATAACGTGTATTATTGTGATGTTTGTAGTAGTGTAATTATAACCGACACTAGGAATAGGAAGGATGAGACCGTAGCCTTAAGTTAGGGTTCATCCCGGCATGTGCTTGGAGCAGAAGTGGAGAACCTTGGACCACTACATCTAGGATGCCTGAGGTGAGAACTGAACTCTTAGGCCTTGATGCCTTTTGAGTCTGAAACCGGAATTGAATTTCTCGACAGGCCAGGAATCGAACCAGGACATCAGGCATGACAGCCAAGAATGCAAGAAGTCTGGAAACAGACTTTAATTAAGATGTAATTCTACTTATAATTATTTTTCGTATTATTATTATTATTATTATGATTATTATTATCATTATCATGATTATTATTATTGTATATTTCGAGGATTCCTTTCACTCCCGTATTGTCTGTAGACCACGCGTAGCCTACGACTCACCATGGACGTGTCACCGAGTTTTGTTATTCAAAACAAACATTGGAGATGTAATATAGGATAGAGATTTGATAGGCTTAAGAGAACGGCAGGGAATGAGGTCGTAATCGGCGTGTATTATTGAGGTTTCAATCTAGGGATTGCGTTGTTAAGCTCCTCTCCGGAAGCAGGCGGCTGTGAATGTTGCAAGTGACGTGAATAGCTCGGGTGATGTGTACGTTGGTTTGCTGTCGAGGTGATATGAATAGCAGAGATGGTGTGGAATGGTATCTATCTGTAACGTCAGCCCACCTTGGATACTTGGCTAACCAACTTGTGTGCTTCATGGTGGTATGCAGAATTTTAAGAAGGATCAATAACTGAATGGATAAAAACACAAAACCTTAACAATGGCACTGATCCATGTTTAGCCTACTTTTCGATTTTTGTAAAAATAATGAAAGTAATGAATGTCTGTATGTATGTTATGTGTGTATGTTTATCCCTCCCCTTGCTATCAATTTCCAGACTATGAAACAGAATTGTATGAAGTTTGGTACTGTGCCCGATTTCAGCAGTGTCGTGAATGCCAAAATCCCAAGATGATAATGGATCTAAATATCCGGCAGTACCCCGGCTAAAAACTGGCGGTATCTATCAAAAACACTATGGTCAAATCCTCAACGGGATGAACGACAACAACAACAATAGAGCTCGCAACTCTCATGCAATTCGGGCGTAACGCGGAAAAGGAAATCGATAAAATAGTTCAAGCCGCCATAGCATTAATTCACCTCCCACTATCTATAAATCATAACGCAAATATTGTATGAAAACGATTTAAGCATACGCAAATGCGTGCTCAAAATTTATTCAAAAAGTAAACACACCATAGTTGGCTATAAATAGTTGAATATCAACACAAATAAATGTCATTATCACATATTGTCATTTGACATACTGGAATAACACCATTCGTTCCACAATGTCCCCGAAATAAATTGACAACCTACAACTTGGCAACATCTCGCTGTCCCTTCGATTTCAGGATCGAAATGAAAATGTTTTAAATTAAAAAGAATCCCCCTTAATAAATTTAAATAGTGACGGCCTCTCACTATTTACAATAACAATATTTTACCCTATACATATATCCTGAATGAAATGAAAATCCACAGCCTGCTTCCAGTCTCCGACCGGGTCAGGAATGGAATGAATGAAGCCCCCATCTAGCGGCGAGGATATGAACTGTGCCGGCTGCCGAGGCCTGACGCACTCCTTTGGGGCAATGATTAAATGAATGACAGATGAAATGAAATGATAGTGGAGAGTGTTGCTGGAATGAAAGTTTGACAGGGAAAACCAGAGTACCCGGAGAAAAACCTATCTGCCTCCGTTTTGTCCAGCACAGATCTCACATGGAGTGACCGGGATTTGAACCACGGACCCAGCGGTGAGAGGCCGGCGTGCTGCCGCCTAAGCCACGGAGGCTTTACATATATCCTGAATCCTAATCTTAATTCACTTGCTTATATATATTCGCTACATACAATTCTAATAATTAAAAAAATACATAGATATATCATTCCAGAACATTATCTACCCAACTGTTCCTCCCTAATGTTTTATGGACATCGTTTTGATTATCACTAACTGTATGGTGTCAACATCGAGGTTATCTGTCGTGATATGGCTTAAAATTCCAATCATGTAAGATAAGATTGCCGATCAATGAACTCCTGTTCTAATCCACTGCTTGAAATAACAATAATAATAATAATAATAATAATAATAATAATAATAAACTCAATTGATACAATAGCCATGAACACTATACTTCTGGAACACCCAGTATCTATTTCACAGGTGATCTGAACGAAATACGACAGCCATAAGACCACCTTCCTTCCTTACAAAATATTTCTACATCACGTTCCAATAAGAATGATACTGTCTTCTTTCACAGTAGAGTTACCTTTCAGCTTTCACATAAACTCAACAACACATTAATAACTTTCAACGTTCTTATAAACGGACAAATAGAGCTAATTATTCACTGAGGTAGCCTTCACAAATATGACTACAATCTCAATAACACAACATGCTCCTCATACAGGAGTGTAATATCATTCCTTCAACAATATATTGACAGAGGAATAGTTTCCCAGAATATGTAACATTCTTTACAGGGTCAACCTTCGAAATATCAAAATAACATTTGATACTTTCGCACACCTCTTCAATCTAATTACATAGATCCTTCATTACAAAATAGCTGCTTTAGTTAACATCATATCTCTCCCTCAAGCTATTAGTGATTCATTGACATTGGTAATAATTGTAAATATGCTTCAAAAGCGATAACATTTAACTGAGCATCCAGGTCCCTCCTTCTAGATGTCAACTCAACATGTGACATTCCTGACTACTCCCTGTTTGAATCACATTAACTGCGTGTCAACTTAAAAACATTTGTCGCTTAAGCGTAAACTACTTCCATTAAATATAGAAATATCTGTTTATATATCTTCATTGTGCCACGCTATAACAATAGTCGTGTGTACGTTTCCCGTATTATCATTACAATTTACAATTCAAAATTGTTATTTGAGACAATCACTCATCTGAAATTTCAGTATTGCAACCAACTTTCCATCGGAGCTAAATTCACTCAAAATCAAAAACTGAAAAATAAATTTACACTTCCAATTAAAGAATTAAAATATTATCTGAAAATATCAAATCAGGATTGAAGTCCAAAATTATTCAATATCCAAAAATGTGGATTGAATTCAAAATCCAACAATATCCAAAACTGGATTTTATGAAAATCAAAAAAAAATCGAAAATGAAATCGATTTTCAAAATAAAAATCCCAAAATTCTAAATTCAAAATTCACTGAAATGTGAAAATTCCTAAATTGAGAATAATATCTTAAATGGTAAAAAAATAGAATTGTGAAAAATCACAATATGAGAAAAACATCGAGGTTCAAAATAGTTAAATTCAAATTTGAAAATTACCAAAAATTGCGATTTTTAAAAACTGAAAATTCGTTGCACTGAAAATTCCCTAAAACTGAGAAGTCAAAAATTGCGCAGAACTGAAAAGCGTGGAAAACTGTTCATCCGGAAACTCAGTCAAATCCAGAAATAGTTAAATTCAAAATCCAAAAAGTCGAACTCTGAATCTGCTTAATCATCAAAATATTCAGTTGCCAACAGCAATCATCGAAGTGAGGACTCCGCTAATCCTCCTACATATTAACTTTAAAGTTAACTCGACTGAAATGGCAATCTCAAACACAGTCGAAACTGTTTCTAACCACAACATACTAAGATGTGAAAAAATAACTTTCTAATTTGACGCAAATCACTAACTAACAGGGCAATAAAATTCTAAAGAAATAAAATGATCACGCAATAGGCATGCTTCTAGAATACCAATCTAAAAACTGGGATTATATAATGAAGATCTAGTCTTACTTTCAAGTTGACAGGCGATGGAAAGTGTGTAATCTCATACACGCAGAGGTTCCCGTTGCTGTCTCCGTATTCGCCCGGTCGACGGTCCGCTAGTCCCTCTACTCGCCGGGGGCTAACTCCCCTCGACAGCACCAAGTAAGCTCGCCTTCGTGAAGCAGTTCCATTGTTCCTACGTGAACTCTTGTAGTCTCAGCGCTCGGCTTTCTCCCTGACAGTCCCCTTGTTCGATCCCAGGCCTCCTTTCCAATCTTGCTCTCCTTCTCGTTGCTCTGGAAAATCACGTAGTCGATCTCCATTTTTATATTGAACACAGTTCATGATGTTCTCCATTAGATTGTGCATTTTGAAGTAGCTGTGTGAATTTTGCTTTTTCTGCATATCATTCTAGGTTATTCCACTCGTAAGTATTCTTACATTCATGATGCAGTCCACATTTCCCTCAGCATATTTAGTAAGCAATCATGACTCCTTCTGAAGAATTAAATGTCCCTCCTAACCAAATGTTCACGATGTTCGTCATCTTCATATTGCACAACATCTCAAAATCGAAAATATCGTACAAAATAGCGCTTCCTTTTCAAAATATTTCTTTCCAACACGCATTTACAGTCTTTCACGACTTATAATTTTCTATTCACTCTTTCGTCTTTTCCACAAACACGTTACACGATGCATATCGATAATCCTTTGTCTGACCAAGACAATGGTCTCTATCATAAAATATTCCATAAAACTCTCAATATTACACCAAAAACTTCGTGCTTCGCACAAAATACTTGCACGATTGTACTACAACGTTTCACATATCAATATTTCTCTTTCCTTCACAAATTACACTTGTGCAAGCACTCGCGCACCGCGTTTCTGGAGCTCTCGGCTCGCACGTCCGTCTCGTTCAAGTGCCGTTGTTACAGTCCTCAAAAAATGGCGTCTTGTATTTCTACTGGCTTCTAGAACAAAGCGCTTCCCTCCATAATGGCGCGTAAACATGGCTTGGACATGAATATAATTAATTCTGCCTTCGGGCGTTATATACCTTAGGAAAACACTTCTTGATAATTCATTAAATAATTCTATCAAATTATTTCCCGTCTTAAATTCCTTATAAATGTTTTAATTAGGATAATCGCCAAAATAATATTCAATTTCTAAATTCGCCCATTGGTCTTCCAATCAGGTGATCTCTTCTTAGCAACAAGCATTCTATTTCCTCTCGTAATGAAGGTAGTCGATATCAATAGGGTGAACAATCAAATCAACCCTTCCTATAAGGTGACCACTTTCATCTAACAAGCTTCTCATTGGACAACACCTTTTGACTACAATTCTGTGTTACAAAACCGATCCAATGTTCATTTTCCAATCTCATTCAAATGACTCCTTTCCTTTGGTTAAATTTCATACATCTCTTATTACGAATTCGGGTACAGTACAGAGGTAGTATTAGTAAAGTGCACCCCAGTGTCATGTTTTATACCGCCACCACCGAACGAAAATAATATGGCAGCCATCCAATTAATCGATGCTCAAGCCGAATTGTGACTGACCTAATTATTAGATTTCAACCAAGTTTTGAAAAGAAATGTGGGAAGCGTCGGAAGCTAAATATACAAGGTCATCAGCCATACAATTTCAAGTTGGTGGCCTTGGGAATCATGCAAATATTATAATCCAAAACTTATGATCCAAAGAATCATCGCTCAAAGTACTTGGTATTCATGTAATTTTATATAAGGACCCTCTCTTACCTACGTGATTACTACATGAGACCGTATGGTATACAGTGAAAGTAGACTTACGAGATCTACACAGGCCAAACATCCGTGTGTCTGTGTGTGTGTTATGTTTTGAAATTATAAAACATAAAAAATAACTCAACAATTAGAAGCTACAGTTACGAAAATTAGGACCAAGGTAGAACCCTGTATGGCCTTGACAAAAGAGCAGACTCTCCTTACATTCAAGATGGCGGCTGTGCGAACGATTAGAACATTAAAATCGATAAATCAGAAAATAATTGCGTAACAAGCCGAATCTTCGCAAGAGATGAGCACCATATAAGAGTTCTTATTTTCGTTTATCAAATGATTATCACACTAAATATAACGCACAGCGGCCATCTTGAAACTTCAAAATTCACATATTACTTTGAGCATCGTAGAGCTGTGATAAAAAAAAATATTAATAATGTAGAACCTGGTATGTCACTTCGTGTGACCAAAGCCAAAGAATAGTGGCTCCATACATTCAAGATTGTGGCTAGGCCTACTATCATAATATGCAAATTAGAAATTCAGGTTTATTGCACACAATTTAGACGAAACTTAGTCGGAGAAAAGTATTATATCAAAGGCCTCAGTGCCGTTAGTTATAAGTTTATCACAAGGAATAGAGCGCGCAGTGCCATCCTGTAATTTCACAACTTTAATATAAATAACTTTCTGTATTTTTTAGCTACAACAACGAAATTTACGGATAAGGTAGAACGTATATGGCTGTTGTATCCGAATCTAGTAGAACCTGCCAGGATCCGCAGGTGGATTGCAGCAACTTTTAGTACCCGGCTAGAGTAAATACTAAGAAACTACTGACAAATAACACTGATGTGATACAATTACTACTAATGTACTATAGGACTACTCTATTTGGATAATGAGCGTCTATCTAATAATGTAGAGTGAGAAACTTACGGTTCTCGGGGCGTAACGGGTAAAAGGTGTGGGTTTTGAGTCCTATTGTTTTAGATCCCTTTATTGGGGGTGGTTGGATCTAAAAGGAAGAGTTATTGTGTTAATTTATAGAGCAGTGTCTAAAAGGGGGTAGCTTCCCGTAGCCGGGTAAGCTGACCAGTGTAGAGTGTTGTGTAGTGTTAGGAACTAGGGGGCGCTCCTATAATGGATGTAGATGTATCTTAGGGGATGGAGTTTGGTGTATAGGTCAACGCGCTGGTCTTCCAGCTGACTGGCTTGTTATATAACTGAACGTGCTCGTGTCAGCTATGTGGCGCTCGCTGCTCTTAGCAGCCGGGCCACTGCGAGGAATACAATGATACCTGAGCTAGCACTGTTGGGCTACCGTAAGTCACGTCTAACCGTGACGGGAATAAGGAAGGGCGTTGGGACGTAAAGAGGCGTATAAATAGTAAGACGAGTGTAGTGTATTGACCAAGTGTTTATTGGTCTGTGATGTTGAATTATGAGTCCCTTTCTGGGAATGTAATAATGGTCACAATGTAAAAGTACAATCTGTGGGTAAAGGTTACAAATACAGGAGATCTGAACACGTCTGACTCACCTCTGATGATAACGTCGATAGCCTGCGGCCGCTGCACTGTAAGACTGGTAATTGAGAGAGACTTTGTCCTACATAAGGCTCCCTTTTATAGCTTTCGGCGTTGTTCTGTCAGCATACTGCTGCCTAGATGACCTAGTTAATTTGTGTGTCGCTGTTTGTGGTAGTGATGCAATAATTGGTTAAGCTTTCCATACTGGCTAGCTGCCATTGCGGTGTTAATAGATATGTTCTGGTCTTACAAGATTTGCCAGTTAAGGGTGATTTAAATAGATGATGGGGGGATGTCCTCCAGGGGATGCAGAACCCTGGGGGGCTGTACAAGCGTCTTCCTCCATTTAGTTCGCGTCCTCGCGAACGGGAACGGAACTGGAGGTTGGGATGTTGATGTAGTTGTTCTTGAAGCCCCCTCGTATCTTCTGTTGGTGTCTTCGTCGTCGTCGTCGTATAGAATGGGTGATGTCGTGTTGAAGTGTAGGTGTGAGATCAGCCCGTGTTCAGAGGGGAGGGTTATGGGATGTACAGATATATATATAACACTGACATTGACATTGAAAAAAAATTGACATTGCCATTGTTGGCATATTGCAAGTTTCAAAAAGAAGAAAAAAAAACATGGTTTTGATACTTATCCGTTACATTGTTGTGCAGGGAGGAAAAACCCAGCTAGACGAGGAATTGTGCCGTCTGGCTTTATTTTGGGGAAAAAGTGCTCCCTGCTAAGAGAAAGATAGAAGAGAATAGAAAAAATGGGTGTTCCAGGGTATAATTTAAGGGAAATATTCAAAGTGCATTTATTGGTTTGGGATAAAACGGAACACCCTGACAAATGGGGAAGTTAGAAGAAAGAAAAATGAAAGAAAACAAATCATAGACATTATTTACGTTGGTGGTCTTGATAATGATAACAGATATGACCCGATAATAATAATAATAATCATTACATTTGTAATATTCCTGACGATTTATAAGTGAACATAGTAAACATAGTAACATGATGAACATAGAAAAAATAATGGTTGCCATGTTGGTACCCTGTATGTATAGGTATGTTGGCCACCCTTGTGGAACCTTTCAATCGTATGATATGGCGAGAAAATACAAAATAATTTACAATTTACAATTATCAACTATCATATATACCTTGTAGAGCTCTGTTACATGGCCAGTTATTGTATACCTCTTATTCTTTGTGCGCACCTTACCATCATGCCTCGACTACCGTTCTCTATTCGGCCGTTCCTGGTGCGGTTTTGTGGCTAGTCCACTATTCTCTCCTTGTACTTATCATATAACCTCGTGGTTTTCCGTCGTGGGTCGGAATTCCACCTTAGGGTCGAAGGTTCGGCACTTACAAACTCCGTGTCGCCCTTCGAGCCTGAAGTAACGCTTCATTTGCGTATGCTGAATGTGTTTGCGTTCAGCGATGTTCATCATCCCACGTATGCTGTCCACCGCTGACCGCTGACGTTGTCACCTTTAAGGGTGCAACTAAAATTGATGAGTAGTGTATTTGTGGGTGACATAGATGAAGGTACGTGTATTTTGGTGTGGGTAATATATTTACCTCAGACATATTCATGCTCCTGGTTATCTGTAAATCAAAAAATGTATCCATGTAAAAATGTTCATCTCTTCGTTGCTCCGTGGTCTTCCTGTGTGGGTGAAAGTGGATTAATCATTAATAAGACATTACAATACATTGCAATGCATTACATGTATATATAGAACCTTCATTGGTAGCGCTTAATTTGTAAAACTAAGTGTGGCGCCCCTGAAGTCTAACTTAATCTAGGTTACCCTATGTTAACCTATCTTAGCCTGGTGTTGTCGGGCTTACCTTGGTAACGGATTTTTAGTCACCAAGTGCCGAAATTTTACCTTAATATATATATATATAAAAATTGCCTTAAATGTAGACTTATGCTGTATTATAATGAATTATCAATAGTTATCATGAGTTGTCATGAGTTGTCATGAGTCGTCGGACTTACCCTGATGACGGGTTTGTGGGTCATCAGGCGCCGAACGGCGTTATTTAACGCTATCTATCTTAATTATGGTCTAAAAAAATGCTATTTCTAAGCCGAAAGGGTGGCCTTAATCTACTGCCGAAAGATGCTGTGCTATTATTAGCAACAGCGTTCAGTAAATTTTCTTATCCTAAGTTGCGTATCAAAGTGCAACTGTGTTATAACTAAAATTTCGACCAGGGCGATCGCCTGAGGCAATTTACTTCCTCAGGGCACCACTCGTACGAGTCCTAGAAACACCGGTTGTCTCTAGGGTCGCCGAATTCCGCCCCCTTAATTCTAGGTGTCGACGTCTATTACTAGTACTAATCTAGTCGCAGGCGGCTTACGGTGCCACTAAGCAAACCGTTTCGCCCGCTGTACCTTCCTACTCATTACCGTTATCGTTCATCGTTGTCGTAGTTGGGCCGCCCACGTAACCCTTATGAGGTGCTCGCAATGCCCCTCTCTTAATGCCCATTGGTTGCCCGATGCGTCGCCATTTATGTGGGCATTGGACATTGTCGTCCAGTGGCATAATATTATCTTTGCCTTTATTGGCAATCGTAGTCTGCTTTTCGCAGTAATAGAATCTCTTCGCCTTTATCGGCCGCAGTAGTGTGCTTTTCGCAGTATAAGAATCTCTTCGCCTCTATCGGCCGCAGTAGTATGCTTTTCGCAGTATAAGAATCTCTTCGCCTCTATCGGCCGCAGTAGTATGCTTTTCGCAGTATAAGAATCTCTTCGCCTTTATCGGTCGCAGTAGTATTTCACTCCAACGCACAGGAGCCTTGCTTCCCGCTATGGAAGCCGTACCTACTTAAATTTAACTAGAAGTTTAGTCATAATGGGGTCGTCTCTAGGGTCATTCCCTGAGTCCGGCGCGGAGTGAGCTATTTCTCCCACCATCCTCAGAAAGACTTCCCTGCAGGTCTTGGCCTCGACGACCGTGGCACAGAGTGGGTGTAGCATCCCTTCCTCCCAGGGGCAGTTGAGGTGCACCTAGGATTCCAGAGCTTGCCCGGCCAGGCCGCGAGTGCCTTAACCTTACGTGGTTCGTCTGTTTGGTCTGGTCGTGGAGTTAAGTAAGGTCACTGAGCTGTTGATCCAACTGGGGTAAGGGTCCACATCACCTTCCCCACTCTCAAAGTGTGGTGCCTTTGGCCTTCGGCTTATGCCGTTATCATCCATCAGAGTGTTTCAGATTCCTTTACCTTTAAAAAAATATGGGCGTAACCTGTGTAAATGATTTAAAAATGTAAGATGTAAAATATTTCCAGTGTTGTGGGGTTGTAGAGCTTCTAAGTACATAGACTACTTCTGGTCTACTATTGCTACGTCAGCTTTCCAGCGATAATGCTCTTTTTACCTTAATGGAGGTGTTAGTAGGGTCTGTGGCGTCAGGTACCCTGTTATTATGATCTGGGGGTAGTTATTTGTAGAGTGGGCTTAAAGTATGGTAGGAAGGGGTTGTGCATCTTTGGGCTCAAATAAATGGTGGCCTTGAGCCGGTAATGCTACTAGGATTGCTCCTACAATGAGTGGACTGGGGAGGTAATTCCCGGGATTGCAAAGATATGAAAATTCCATGCAGGTTTGATAGTAATATTCCTGGTAAATGGATGGGATACTCATGCAGGTATCTGGATATGAGGCATCTGCACTCATATAAGGATAGGCGTATGCTGTGGCGTAATAATAATATATCCCTGTCATGCGGGAGTATTTAGTTAACAAAGAATGGTTAATATATATAATTGTGGCCTCATCTCTCATTTGGAGATGCGCATTATGCTTATTTAATGTTTGCCGACCCACCCCTAATACTCAGGTGGTAGCATCGTGATCCAAGGCGTAGTAGGCCTTCTCTTTAGACGCATGAAGTCTATCAACCCCTTGTGTATACTCTGTAATGTAGTGTAGCTGTTTTGGTCGTGTTCGTGTGTCTGCGTTGGTTATGTTGGAAGTGAGAAGGTTATTGGAAGGGAGTAAGGTGGTACGCTGGTAGCCTGTTCTCCTGTCATCCTCCCTTGGTCCATGTTTGCTTTCTATCCGCGCCTTGGGATAGTAAAGCATCACGACCTAATCTGGTCTGCCATTTGTAGTGTGAATGTGGCCAGTGGTCGTAGTGCGACTGGCCATGTCCTAATCGCCTGGAATGATTTATTTTAGGAATAGAATCGCGAAAAGAAGTTATGGGGGGGGTCTTGTTTCCTCAGAGCCCCTATCTGTGTTCGCTTCTAGTTAGTGAGCACGTGTGTGTGTGCCTATGTTCCGCTACACCACGCGGACGGTTGGTCTGTTACAGGCTAAGTCGTAATATGTATCGCGTGTATGGGCAGGAGGCGCCCGTGGCCTGCCAACGTCTTTGCGAACGTGCTCCTATGGGCCCAAGATAAGTTCCGATCTGTCACGTCTTGTCTATTGCTAAATGTCATAAATGTTTTAGCAGTGTTACAAATGTGTTGGCATTATGATTGCTTAATGCTTGTAATGTCATGGTCAATGCCGATACTACAATAGTGTCTGTCACCAGCAATATTGCCATGTGACGAAATCTGCCCATCAGCAGTTTGTATGTGTAATGGCTCGGACGTTATGTATGTCAGCTGTCGCCATGTGCCTTCTTGCACGTATGCCATGTTGCTATTGTTCTAAATTCCTGCCGGACTAATGTGGCAATCCGCCCTAATTAGCTAATGCTGTTGTGTGGCCATTATTCCATAAGACTTTTGTCTTACGAAATTTCTATGCCTGTGTCTGGGAAATGTATTTTCTATGTTTGGTGTAATTTGAAATTTTATGCCTGGTTTTTGGCGGGAGGAAATGTGGTATTCCCTGTTCATGTATCTGTATGGGCCAATTTCGGTGTGGTTGGAAGCCTGGATGATTGCTTTCCCTGGTGTCTAATGTTTACTGGGATTGGAACCCGTGATCTCATGTCATTCTCTGTGTTCTATGTCTGCGTTGTTCATGTTTCGTGCGCTCCTTGTATGTATTTTGATTGTGTTTCCCGTACCAAAAATACCGTTGGTTAGTTAGTTTTTGGTACGAGCGTGTTGTGTGATCATGGGTTCGGACCCGGTTGCCTGTAAAGACTTGGTGTGACCCTCTCTGTGCCGCATATATTATGGCATATGTACTGTGTATTTGCAATGCGCAAACGAAAGTACGCATTACTGTGAGGAGTTTGCGTATTTTTGAACTCTCCTCGTAGTGTAATTTTGGAAGTTATAGGGTCCTTGGATCGGACGTGAATGATGCGTTTGTTCCTGTTCACTAGGAGTTGGCTTAGTTCGTCTGTACCGACCAGTCTGGCCCATTGAAGAATGTGTTATCGCTGACGCGATAGTGTTGAATTACGATGTCGTGGGCTTTCATTTGTTACTTGCTTACTCTCATGTTTCCGGCACGCGTATGTGGGAACCTGCTTGCTCTCTGTGTAATTGTGAGTGGTGCTTCTCGCACTGTAAAAAAAGAAGGAAACTTGTAGTTTAACGTGCCCGTTGATCTGTAGATCATGAGCCACGGGACTTCCGTTTTACGTGGAATCCAAACCACAGGCCATGGCATTTCACTTCGGAAATCTCACATGCCTTGGCCGCACCGTAAAAGAACCTCTCACTAACTACATTTGTGTCCCCAAATTTTGTGTTACTGCGACGTGGTTCGAGTATGTCCCTATCCGTTGTACAAAATGTCGTTATACACGAGTGTCTCCGGGCTGCTAGTCGCGTGTTTGGTGACTATGTGCCGGAGGTGATTTTGTTGTTTTTCACTTATGACCATCTGATAGTGGAACTGTCCCAATCTGTGTTAGCTTCCTACTTTTCTATCCTAGACTGGATAGCTACCCGACCTTATGTTCCTGGTATTCAGAAAGTTGCGGGTTTTGAGACCGTCTTTTACCCAGAGTAATTGTTTCTGGCACTATTCAGGTTGTGTCTCCGGGACAGTTTGGTAGTGTTAGGATCGTATCCCGGTGCGGTCAGTGGGGTCCGAAGGCTATTTCTTGGCCTTCTTTCCACGTCTGCCAGTGGGATTACTTCCCTTCCTTTTGGCAGTGTTTCCGCCTTTACGTGTGGGTGTGGGAGCTTTACGTGTATGATATGCCTTCATCCGGCGGGCGTGAATAGTGTCTTTAATGAGTTTTCTCCCATGGCGCACGCTGACTATGTAATTTAAGTCAGATACCTTCCTGCTGACTTTGAAGGGACCTGACCATCGTGGCAGGAGGAACTCCGACACGTTTTTCTTACGGGCAGAATTGGAGACCATGACCAATTGCCCGGGTGTGTATTCCACGGTCTTCCTATTCCGATCGTACCGCTCTTTTTGTTTCTTCTGAGCCGCGGCTATGTTGTTCCTAGCGTTCATTCGAGCTATATGTAAGTGCTCTAGCCGGGCAGCATTGTCTGTGTAGGCGTCCTGTGGGATACATATATTGTCTATGGGACTTCTGGGTGTGTATCCGTGCAGTAGGAAGTGTGGAGAGTGTTTCGTAGCCGTGGATATAGAGGTATTATAACTAAAAGTAATGGCTTGCAGGTATTCATCCCAGTCTGTTCCTGCGTCCTCTGTAAATTTGGCCAGCGCTATTCCGAGTATTTTGTTCATACTCTCCGTGAGTCCGTTGGTTTGCGGGGAAAAACTCGTGGTAGTGTATGCCTTAATCCTGAGTATCTCCAGAAACTGTTGGAGCACTCTCGAGGTGAAAATAGTACCTCTGTCGGATAATAAGGTTTGGAATAGGCCGTATCGTGTAACTATATCAAATAGGAATTCGGCTATGCTGTTCGTGTCTGCTTTGGGAACAGCCTTTGTAATCATGTATCGTGTGAGATTCTCGGTGGCCACCAGGATATATTTATTACCTTTCTGACTTATTGTAATGGGGCCTTTCACATCTATCCCGACTCTGTGAAATAACTCTCCCACGGGAATTGGGTTGAGTAGTCCATGAGGCTTGCCAGGTCTTGTTTTGAATCGTTGGCAAGTGTGACATGTCTTTACAAAGGTATCTATGTCGGCCTTCATGTTTACCCAATAGTACTTGTCACGGATTCTAAGGTATGTTTTATGCGTGCCTAGATGTGCCCCTGCCAGTGGGCTATTGTGGTGTCCGATCATGATATTTTCTCTCAATGATTCCGGAACCGCTATAGGTGCGCTATCGTGCATGGCCGTGGGCTTAAATTTCAGTACCCCGTCTTTGTCTAGGAAAAATCGCCTAGACAGCCGTGCTGTCTTGGAGTCCACTTTATCCAAGTTTTCTAGTGCCAATAGAATCTGTTTCAAGTACGGATCACATTCTTGCTCCTGTTTGATGTTTGTTAGGTTCACTTCTTAATAAATCACATAGACTCCTCTAGAATGCATATTTTATTATTTGTTGTGGAAAGATTCACAATTCACACGACACACACCATATTGTTTTTGACACTGAACTTCACTGATATCAAAGACTATGTCAAAGATACTGCACTACACTCTTGTGCTTACTGCCAACACAACATTCTCCCACCTTGAGTTGTGGAAACAACTCAACAAAACAATAAAATAACATAACACATATATTTTCACAAAATAAATGAACACATAAATAAATAAGTCACTCAAAATATCTCTTTGGTTTAACCACCACTCTCCCACTACTGGTTTTGATGAGATCAGAAGTATTAGTAGATGGTTTAACAGTCTTTGGATTTGTCTCCTTCTTCTCATTTTCATTCCGCTCAACTTGCAGTCTTAAAGCATGATCTTCTCCAGATGTCACTTCAAGTGGATACACCCTCTGTACTGGCCTCAGTAGCTCTCCTTTTGTAGTCGCCAAGCGAACAACTCTCACGACACCACCTTTGCCAGGGATGACCTCCGTCACTCTTGCCAGCGGCCAGTCTAGTCTCTTCGTGTTGTCACTGGCTACCAGTACTACTTCACCTACGCAGGGTTTGTGCTGACTTTTCCTAATGTGGTTCTTCTGTATTAGCTGTCCAAGATATTCATTCTTGAATCTTACCCTTAATGTTTCCTTTACTTTCTGTCTGTACCTGAATCTTCTGTCAAGTTTTATGTCCTCTATCATGTCGATATCGGGCATTCCAATCTCCTTGACTTCCTGTAGGAACATTGCAGGGGTGATAGCCATCAAGTCTTCTCCATCATTGGACAGGTAAGTAAGTGGTTGTGAATTCATGACAGCTTCAATATCACACAGAACAGTCATCATTTCTTGGTACGACAGACATGACCTTCCCAGAACTTTCCTGAGTATTTGTTTGAGGACACCAATCAGCCTCTCCCACCATCCTCCCCACCATGCTGCAGTGGGAGGATTGAATTTCCATTTTATTTGGTGTACATAACTATATTCAGCAATTTTATCCCACTGAATTGTCTCCAACATATTGCAGGTGCCTTGAAAGTTTGTCCCATTGTCACTATAGACAATCATTGGCCTTCCACGTCTGGACACGAAGCGCCGAAAAGCTTCGAGGAATGTTGCAGTAGCCAAAGATGTTACTAACTCCAGGTGTACTGCACGAAAAACCGCACACGTGAACAGACAGACCCAGGCTTTCTCTCCACCTTTCAAAATCAGAGGCCCGGCAATGTCGACCCCTGTTATTTCAAAAATTGAGGCTTCTCTTACTCTGTCTATGGGGAGATGAGTTTGTTCTGCTTCAAGATGTTTTCCATGGTACCTCCTGCAGACAACACATGTTTTAATTGCACCCTTCACCGTTCTCCTTCCTCCAAGGATCCAATATTTCTGTCTGAGCCCACTGAGCAGAATCTGGGTTCCAGCATGACATAAGTCTTTGTGCTTCTCCCTAATGAGAGCGTGAACTGTTGTATACTTCGCAGGAAGGATAGCAGGACAACGGAAAGCATAATCATCTTTGCGCGATATAATTTTTGTTTTCAGTCTCATCACTCCCTCATCATCCATGAAAACACATAGTGAGTTGAATCTTTCATCCTTTTCGCCAACAAAACACTCCTTTTGTATGAACTTCATCAAGACATTTTCTGCTTCTGTGGTTTCTTCAATGGATAGTTCGGTAGTTCTTCTATTATTTTTCTGTCGACAATTATACAGAAACCTCAAGATCCATCCTATCATACGAACTGTTCTACGGAAACTTGAGAAATAGTCAAGGTGCCATTCTTGGGTATTGGACTTGACTTCTAACACCGTCATAGCGTTGACTTTCTTTTTTCTTTCTTGCAAGACTTCATCATCGTTTGTTGAAATTTCGGGGCTAGGCCATTGCGTAGTGGATTGTTTTAGCCATTTTGGCCCTTCCCACCATCTCTGTTGAAGTAACTGTTTTGTGCTACATCCCCTTGATGCCAGGTCAGCCGGATTCATGGTTCCTGGAACATGCCGCCACAGTTCTATTCTGGACAGTCTTCGAATTTCTTGCACTCTGTTCCACACGAAGGTCCCCCAAGGTTCGTCTAACTTGATCCAGGACAACACAGTCGACGAGTCACTCCAATAATAAGTAAAGATTTCTTTTGCAGTTAATGTTGGCAGTACTGACGTCACTAGTCGAACCCCTATTGTAGCTGCTAATAATTCCAGGCGTGGTATGGTGATACTCTTCTTGGGTGCCACTCTTGTCTTGGCTTGTACAAATCGTAGCTCTATATTGTCAACCCTCTGTATTCGCAAGAATATAACTGCAGCATACGCAGTTTGACTGGCGTCGCAGAACACGTGAAGAGATATATCTTCAACCGACTGGACACTACCGATCAAACATCTAGGAATCTTAATCTCAGACAGCTGAGGTAGTTCTGCCAACCACTTCATGAATCTTCTCTTTGTCGTTTCGTCTACTCTGGTGTCCCAACCCAAGTCAGTGGCCCATAGTTCTTGCAAGATTAATTTTGGACAGAGAAATACCGGACATGCGAAGCCAATAGGGTCAAACACCTTATGTGCAGCTCCTAGTATAGCTCTTTTAGTGATTACATCATATTTGAAATCGTTAACATGAGTTAGATTCAGTTCAATGGTATCTTCTCCTTTATTCCAAATGAGCCCTAGCACATGAGTCAGATTTTCAGCTGTACCATCCTGAGAATACTCCCACCCTCGGAGATTGAAAGAAGCCTTATCCATTATTATGCTTGCCTCTCGCATGAATGAATGAAGGTCATTTCTGTTGTTAACACTAATAGCACAGTTATCCACATAAAAACATTCTTCCAATCTTTCTATTGTTGAAGTTGAGTAGGAACTATTATCGACTGTTTGTCTCTTCAACTCGTTCAAGTGGAGTTTGATGGTTGCCGACAATAGGAACGGAGAACATGCAAGTCCAAAGACAACTCTATTGTGACGGAACACTTCTACCTTCCCTGTACATTCCTTTTCCCACCAAAGGAATCTCAGAAAATCACGGTCTCTAGGATTGACACTTATTTGAAGAAATGCTTTTTCTACATCAGCCGTCACACCGATCTCATTTTCTCTGAACTTCAGTAGCGAACTAGGGATCAACTATATGAAGTTAGGCCCTTTTTCAATACATTCGTTCAGAGATGGAGCGTTTCTCTGTTTCGCCGAGGCATCAAAAACAGGCCTGATCTTGGTGGTGCTGTTTTCTTTGAAGACAGGTCGGTGAGGTAGATAGTGTCCACTATTCTTCAGTTCTTCTTCAGGTACCCTCTCGATGATTCCTTGCTCCAACCAACTTCGTAAGACATTATCGTACTCCTGATAATGTTGTTCAGCTTGTAGTTTCTTTGTAGTGATTTCTAATCTGTGCTGAGCAATTTCTTTGTTGTCAGGGAGAGGTGGATATTGTTCACTCCAAGGCAGACACACTTCATATCTGTTATCTTCATTCAGTCGTGCAGTCTCAAGGAAGTTATTTCTAACGCGCTCATTCCTCTCGACGATAGATTCTTTCACAACAGGGTCAGTAATTCCAAGAATTTCTAAGTCCCAGAGATCAGAAATTCTTGTATGTTGGGAAAACAATGATGACACTAATAATGATGCCGAATCCCTTTGGGCCTTGTTACCTATGACTTTTCCCATTAGTGTCCACCCTAGGGAAGTCTCCACCAAAACTAGGCCACATTTTAGTTGATGTTTCCTCCCAGTGAGCAGTTCACCCGCCTTATCGGCCCCAATCAGAATCTGCACAGGCCCTCTCTCTCGTACATCAGTTAAACATATTTTCAGATCCCTTATCTCCTCACTCCAAGAACCATTCTTAATATATGGGACATCTTCACAAATAATCTCTTGGCTTAAAACTTCCAGCTCCTTGGAATAGTTTCCCTCCAATCGCTTTAAACTAATTCTGTAACAGTCGTGTTTTGCTTCTCGAGAACGTACTCCACCAAACAAGGAATGTATTAATGTTTCCTTCCTGATTGACTGATACCCCATTTCTTCGGCTAGGTCACGTGCAATGTAGGATTTAGTAGACCCAGTATCAATGACAGCTCGTACAGTTTTTTGTTTACCCTTTCCTTTAACGACAACTGCCAGGGTTTGCAAGTACACCTCAGGAGAACAAGACACATTAGCTAAAGCCTTATCCACATTATTGCCATCCTGGTGAACCAAATTCCTGTCTCCCTCGTAATTCTGTTTGGACACACTTTCATTTTCTTTGTCACGGAGCTTATAACACATTAATACCACATGTTTACCACCACAAACAATGCACCTGACAATCGATTTACAAGCTCTACTTAAATGGCCCTTCTTTAAACAATTGAAGCAACAGTGTTTATCAGTTAAGATTTTCCTTTTCTCCCCTACAGTCATTTTTTGAGCTTTAATGCACTCTGGGCTCGAATGAGGTTTAAGACAAAAAACACACTCCTGTCTCTTAGAAACATCAGCAAACAAAGCAGAAGCAGTAGGTATATTTGGTTCAATGACAACCCTTGGTTTCTTGTCTCCCTTAATCTTAGATCCTTGGAATGTGCTAATACTAAACCCTTTCATAGCCAATGAAATTCTTTCTTCACTTACTACTTCATTTTGAAGAAAAGCCATAAGCTGCTGCAAACGATCTTTGGATACGGAATCACACCTGAAGGAAGTATTCCTCTGCCATGCTCTTAATAGGTCTTCTGGCAAAGATGATTCAATTAGGGGATACAGCATTGCAGTACATTTTTCTGGCAGGTTCGGGTCCTGTCACGGTCGCCATAAAATGTTAGGTTCACTTCTTAATAAATCACATAGACTCCTCTAGAATGCATATTTTATTATTTGTTGTGGAAAGATTCACAATTCACACGACACACACCATATTGTTTTTGACACTGAACTTCACTGATATCAAAGACTATGTCAAAGATACTGCACTACACTCTTGTGCTTACTGCCAACACAACAATGTTAATTACCGTCAGGGCAAAGGTGGGCATATCGTCCCAGTCGTGGTCCTTACTGTCATCCGGGGGATCGGCTACTGGCAGCCTAGACAACCCATTCGCGTCTAGGTGTGTAGCGCCTTTCTTGTGTTTGACCACGAAGTCATATTCATACAGGCGGAATATAAACCTGTTGAGCCGCGAATTTGGGTTTTTAAATTTGTCCCAAAAAAGCAAGCTCGCGTGGTCAGTCACTACCGTGAACTTGATACCATAGAGGTATACTCTAAAATAGTTCACTCCCCACGAAAATGCCAGCATTTCCCGCTCTGTGGCAGAGTATCTAGTCTCAACGGCCGTTAGCTTCCTGCTAGCGTAGGCGATGGGCCGTTTGCGCCCTTCTGCGTCTTCCTGCAATAGGGCCGCCCCCAGCCCATACAGGCTGGCATCCACGTGTAAAAATGTGGGCCTATCACTGTGGAAGTGTTGCAGTAATGGAGGTGAGGTCAATAGTTGCTTCAGTGTGTTGAAGGCATCTATGTGTTCCTGCTTGATGCTGAAGGGCGTTTTTTCACGTGTGAGCTCAGTTAGGGGATGGGCGATGTGTGCAAACCTGTAGATATACTTCCGGTAATACGAAGCCAAACCAATAAAACTGCGCAATTGTTTCAAATTTGTGGGCATTGGGATGCCCGTTATTGCGTCAGTCTTAGCTGGGTCGGGAATAATGCCCTCCCTGTTGACAATATGGCCCAATATGTTAATCTGCTGTCTGGCAAATTGACATTTCGCAGGTTTAAGCCTTAGTTTAGCTTCTCTGATCCTTGCGAAAGCCTCCTCCAAGTGTACGATGTGTTCGTCAAAAGTGTTGGAGAAGACCGTTATATCATCCACGTACACTAATACGGAACGCCACTTAAGCCCTGAAAATGTCTTATCCACTAGCTTTTGGAAGGTTTGGCTGGCGTTACGGAGACCCATCGGTAAACGGGTGTAGGTAAATAGTCCGTTCTCTGTAACGAACGCCAGCTTGTGCCTATCTGGTTCATAGACGGGGATTGAATAGAATCCACTATAGCAATCCATCGAACTGAACCAGCTAGCTCCGCCAAGGGCGTCCAAATAGGTGTCTGCCCTTGGTAGTGGATAACTATCATTTTCGACTAACTTATTGAGCCTCCAGTAGTCAGTACAAAATCTGTGCGATCCGTCCCTTTTTTGGTCAGCAGAACTGGTGAGCTGTAGTTAGAAATAACGGGAACAATGACCCCTGCCTCGAGCATCTCTGAGATCTGAGCGTCGATGGCGTGTCTCTCCTTCTGGCTCACTCTGAAGGGAGGCTGGTGTACTGGCCGGTCACTAGTGAGTGTGACATGGTGTTCAATGAGGTCTGTTACAGCGAGATCCTTCATTGCATGGGCAAAAATATCCCTGTTGGTCTCCAGGAGCTCCGTGAGCCTTTTATTTTGCTCCGGAGTCAGGTCCTGCCTGTGGTTCTGGTTGGCCGCCTTATCTGTGTGTGTGTCTGTGTATTGGCTGATAGTGTGCAGTGTAGGGGCCTGATGCTCGTGATTTTCTCGCTCCGCTCGAATCCCATCTCTGTTCCTGGTGTATACCATGGGATGTGTGGTGAGCCTCTGGTCGTGCTTTAAAAGCATCTGACCACTAGCGAAATTTATGCTAGCCTCATATCTAGCGAGAAAATCCATGCCAATTATGGCTGACGCAGAAAGGTGTTCGATAACGAACATGGGGTGCGTTGTGGCAAAATGGTCTATCCTAATATGTATGTTTGCCACCCCCACGTTTTCTAGCGTCTGAGCATTGGCCGCTACCAGCCGGATGTCTCCCGTGACATCGTGTATTTGAGCCTCGGCAACGTGTCGTCTATTAACACAACTTACGGCTGCCCCAGTATCAATTAGGGCCTGCACTCTGTGGCCATTTATGTTGGCGTGTATCGTGAGGGCCGATACCTGAAATCCATTGCCCTGCACCGATGTATTGTGTTGGGTATATGTTGTTGTTGTTGTTGTTGTTGTTGTTGTTGCCGGAGTGACATTTGTGCTGGGAAGGCACGGAGCTGTCCGCTTATCGTACCTGGCACGCTTCGCCTCTCGGCTGACTTCCTGTCCTGAATACTTTGCCCCGGTCAGCAAAGTGCGTTCGCCAAGTACATTGCCAGCTCTTTTAACCGGTCTTGCTGTTAGACTAGAAGTCTGCTGGCGAACGTTTAATGTATTAATCGTTCCCAGCCTTTGTGTAGTTGTGTTGTTGTTGGTTTCTTCCTCTCGGGAAGGTGTGTCTGCGAACGTGACCCTGAGCTTGCCCTTGTTACCCCGTCATTTGTTCCAGGCGGTCGCGAGTTCGACTCCTGTTGCTGGCTTCCCCATGCCGAGCGAGCTCGCGTCATGCGCCTGTGTGTGGTCAATTCCCACCCTGTGTTGTGGTGAAGGGGGTAGGGTTTTCTGTTTGGAGGGTGTGGGCGTGTTCTCAGGCTGTTTGCTTATGATTGTGAGGGGTGTGTAATGTCCCGCCTTAGGGTTTCCTGTAAAAAGTACATGTAGGTCCCTATCGAATCCCGCAATTGAGAATAGCGGAGGCGAGTGCACATCAGTGTATACATGGATTTGGCTTTCAGCACCTTGCCGAGAGCGGTCACCTCTACGGCACTGCCATAGGTGCCGTCCCTACCCACGTATTTTCGGTAATCCGCCCCGGTCTGGAATGGGTTTTCCCGCTCGTCCGACACAAAGTCTCGGTACTCTTTCCAGTTGGCCAGGATATGATTGACCGTTTTCTGTCTGTAGTCCCCATGATAGTCCTCGGTATTCCGGATTAGGAAGCTCATGGCCCTAAACAGACAGTTGCCGTCTCCTTGCACGGGGTGTGTTTGGAAACGGTCCGGGGGCGGATCGTCAGCCTTAGCTTTAGCTGGCTGCTTCTTCCCCTTACTCTTGCGAGTTTGCTTGGGGGAAGGGCCTTTCTTGTGTTGTGTTGGGGGAGGAACCTCAGCCGCTTCATCAGCTGGCCGAACCTCCCCATCTAGGCGTTTTTTTGGAACGTAGGAGTGCGCCTACCTGTGCTGTATGTGCGCCCCTCTTCGGGGTGGCTGCGCCAGCTCCCCGCCTGCTGTGTGTGGCTAGGTGTAGGGAGTATTGCCCCCCTGTCTGTCCGGCGGGGTGCCTCATCCCTGAACTCCCTCGGGTATTCGTCGGGAAGGGGATAGTGTTCTGGGCCCTTTGCGTACTTATCTATATTGTCCCGCTCTCTAGTGGGTTTCCTTCCCTGTCGGTTATTGCTCGGTGGTCTGTTGTCCTGTCTCCGCCAGGGTGGGGTGTATGTCTGCTGCTGCTGGGGCGGGTTTTCCCGTCGATTCCCCTTTTCCCTATACTGGGCAGCTGCATACCCCTGTCTGGTCGGGGTTGGGTTTCCTCGCCTATCCCCATTTCCCCTGTACTGTGGGGATGTATAGCTTTGCCTGCGCGGGGGCGGGTTCTCCCGATATTCCCCATTTCCCCTGTACTGCGGGGCTGCATAGCCCTGCCTGCGTGGGGGCGAGTTTTCCCGGTACTGCCTGTCTGCCCTGTATTGTGGGGGTGCGTAGGACTGTCTACCTGGTGGCGGGCTGTTTCGTCGGGGGATGTCGTGCTCGTACTCCTCAGGGTAGTACTCCTGTGTGTACGGGGATGGTGAACGCCGTGAGGGGTATGTCGGCTCTGTGTCCGTGTATGATATCGGTGAATACCGAGGAGGGTAGTGTGGCCTATCCTGTGGGGGAGGTGTTGTTGGCCGCTGTGGAGGGTAGTAATTTTCCTCCCTCCCGTAGCGTCTCCTCTCTGTGTACCCCCTGTCCCTCTCAGTATAATAGTGTTCTTGTTTGTCTGCGTGCTCATCCCTTAGCGGTCTCCCGCCCGCTTGGATGGCAGCTATTGTCAGTTTCTCCATTCTGTCCACCAATTCGTCCATTTTATTATTGGTGTCGTCTTTTTGAGTTTGGAAGTGCAGATCCACGGCTTTTTCCGTAGCCTTTTCCGTGATCTTTCTTCCCTCCTCTATGGTCTTTATGTTATTTAACATATGTTGGACCGTGGGGTTGTTCATTATGCACAGCTTTTCCACTATGGCTGGTCTGAGGCCCTGCATTAACAGCTTGACTTTCTGTTTGTTTGTCATGGCTGCATTGTACTTTTCGCACATTATCAATTTTACATTGATGTATGCCTGGGCGCTCTCTTTAGGTCCCTGTGACCTCTGTCTAATTTGGTCGTAGAGATCGTCATCGTCTGGTATGAGCTGGAATTCGCTCTTCAACATTACAGCGGTTTCCTCACATGTGGCAGCCTCTAGTGTGTCCTCATGGAGCTCATACCATGTCATGGCCGCCTTTGTGAAGTATGCAGGAAGGAGCCGTTTCCTAACTTCCTCGCTCCAACCATTGATCCGGGCCGTTCTATTGAAGGCCTTGAGGTATTCCTCGGGATCCTGGCCTTCCCCCGTGAACTTTGTGGGGTGGATCATGGGGTACTCAGTGTGTCTGTTCATTTCGTTCTCGGCTGTCTCTTGTTGGCTGTGTAGTGATTCTGGTCTGTTTGTGCCGTTCGCACCGCTGTCGTGTGCCGAGGTGTTTGGGCTATTTAGAGGGGAATTAGCCTCGCTTCCCGTGTACGACACCTGTGTTATGTTACCAGGTGGCTCGTCACCTGATATGTCTGTGCTGATGGATGGTGTGTTGTCGTACTGTGTGGATTTGACTATGTGTACGGTCCTGTCTAAATCCTGTTTTACTGTTTCCAAAATAGTGTGGATGTCAAGAACTGCTTCTGTCGTATGATTATTGGACTTGATAGTGTCTGTCTCTAGTAGCTCTGTAATGCGCTCGAGCAGATTACTGGCTTTCTGCTCTGTGATTTGCAGTTGCTGCAACAATAGGGGATGGAGTGTTGGCAGGCAATCTACTTCACTAGCGCTGGATACTGGTGACTCTTGTGTGTGTTCACTGGCCTGGGACCGTGTAAAATGTATAACTTGTGCTGCGGCGGTAGGGTGTTGAGCACGGATCTGTGATGTTTTGAATTCAAGGTCCCTGAGAAGTTGTACTGCAGTCTGGTCAGTTATTAAGTCACTGTTCTTAATTTTTAGCTTCGGCAGGAGTGGAGTCGTACTAGCCGACAAATGGTGTGCAAAGTCTCTTAGTGTAGTTTTAAATGTGGACATTTAATTTCCACCGAGTTTACACTATGGGGCGAATGGGGGTTGGTGTAATAATACAAACTCCTCTATATATAAAAAAAATGTGTGACGTAATATGAGGTCAAAAAAAATCTCAGTCTCGCTTGGCTATATGCGGTACGTAAGGGGTCGTTTCAACTACGAGGGCTCGTTGTTTGAGTCCTATTTTACTGTGCGTAGTACCCCGCCTCCACCAGTGTTTTAGATCCCTTTATTGGGGGTGGTTGGATCTAAAAGGAAGAGTTATTGTGTTAATTTATAGAGCAGTGTCTAAAAGGGGGTAGCTTCCCGTAGCCGGGTAAGCTGACCAGTGTAGAGTGTTGTGTAGTGTTAGGAACTAGGGGGCGCTCCTATAATGGATGTAGATGTATCTTAGGGGATGGAGTTTGGTGTATAGGTCAACGCGCTGGTCTTCCAGCTGACTGGCTTGTTATATAACTGAACGTGCTCGTGTCAGCTATGTGGCGCTCGCTGCTCTTAGCAGCCGGGCCGCCGCGAGGAATACAATGATACCTGAGCTAGCACTGTTGGGCTACCGTAAGTCACGTCTAACCGTGACGGGAATAAGGAAGGGCGTTGGGACGTAAAGAGGCGTATAAATAGTAAGACGAGTGTAGTGTATTGACCAAGTGTTTATTGGTCTGTGATGTTGAATTATGAGTCCCTTTCAGGGAATGTAATAATGGTCACAATGTAAAAGTACAATCTGTGGGTAAAGGTTACAAATACAGGAGATCTGAACACGTCTGACTCACCTCTGATGATAACGTCGATAGCCTGCGGCCGCTGCACTGTAAGACTGGTAATTGAGAGAGACTTTGTCCTACATAAGGCTCCCTTTTATAGCTTTCGGCGTTGTTCTGTCAGCAAACTGCTGCCTAGATGACCTAGTTAATTTGTGTGTCGCTGTTTGTGGTAGTGATGCAATAATTGGTTAAGCTTTCCATACTGGCTAGCTGCCATTGCGGTGTTAATAGATATGTTCTGGTCTTACAAGATTTGCCAGTTAAGGGTGATTTAAATAGATGATGGGGGATGTCCTCCAGGGGATGCAGAACCCTGGGGGGCTGTACACTATTCTACCTCTATAGCACACTGCAATTACCTAGTTAACTGCAAAGGATAACTCAATGTTCTAAAAAATATCAGACATTCGTAATGACGTGTCTGTTGATTTATTATTGATGTAGAAATTAAGAATTAATTTAATACGTGGGCAAATATAAAAAATAATAAATAAAAAATTAAATAGCTCTCCTAATCGTTCCTCTTTAAGTCGAACAAAACTCAAATTAAAATTTAAAATATGCTCCCGGCATGGAAATACGGTGCCCTAGATGTAAGGAGCGAAAAGAAAAGATTTTAAATTACCTAATTTTCACAATAAATTAGCAACGGCCTTTCGTTATTACAAACTTAAAAGTTTACTCTCTACAGAAATCCTTTTTCCTAATTAATCGCTATTCTAATTATTCCTATCCTAACAATTCCTATTCTAATACCTTCTATTCTAGATATTCAAAATATTCGTACTCTGTCTAAATACAGTATTTGCATACTACACACAAAGTTATTGTCCTTCCGACAATTCAAAAATCTTATGGAAATTCACCACTTGCTCTAGTCTTCAATCGGTCTATGCAGTCAAATTCGGATATACACACATCAAAAAAAGTTTTGCATCACCTCGGTTCCCAGATCTCCGGCATATAGACGTTGACTGTGTATATTGTATCCAAGATACAGTCCCTTTGACTGTTCATAGATGTCACTAAAACTGCTCAAAGATGTAAACAACCATGCATGAGCAGGGCCTATTAGACGGAGGGGGTACGACAGCCGATCAGTTCCAGTCATTACACCAGGACGAAGGTACGCTGCTCATGTTGTCTGTAGTTCTACCATGCCTAGAAGGTCAATACCGCAGTTCGATCGCGTCCGCATTGTTACTTTGTGTCAAGAAGGGCTCTCAACAAGGGAAGTTTCCAGGCGTCTCAGAGTGAACCAAAGCGATGTTGTTCGGACATGGAGGAGGTACAGAGATACAGGAACTGTCGATGACAGGCCTCGCTCAGGCCGCCCAAGGGCTACTACTGTAGTGGATGACCGCTACTTACGGATTGCCGCTCGGAGGAACCCTGACAGCAATGCCACCATGTTGAATAATGCGTTTCGTTCAGCCACAGGACGTCGTGTTTCAACTCAAACTGCGCGCAATAGGCTGCATGATGCGCAACTTCACTCCCGACGTCCATGGCGAGGTCCAGCTTTGCAACCCCGACACCATGCAGCGCGGTACAGATGGGCCCAACAACATGCTGAATGGACCCCACGGAATTGGCATCACGTTCTCTTCACCGATGAGTGTCGCATATGCCTTCAACCAGACAATCGTCGGAGACGTGTTTGGAGGCACCCTGGTCAGGCTGAACGTCTTAGACACACTGTCCAGCGAGTGCAGCAAGGTGGTGGTTCCCTGATGTTTTGGGGTGGCATTATGTGGGGCCGACGTACGCCACTGGTGGTCATGGAAGGCTCCGAAACGGCTTTACGATACCTGAATGACATCCTCCGACCCATAGTGCAACCATATCGGCAGAATATTGGAGAGGCATTTGTCTTCATGGACGACAATTCTCGACCTCATCGTGCACATCTTGTGAATGCGTTCCTTCAAGATAACGACATCGCTCGACTACAGTGGCCAGCATGTTCGCCAGACATGAACCCTATCGAACATGCCTGGGATATGTTGAAAAGGGCTGTTTATGGACGTCTTGACCCACCAACCACTCTGAGAGATTTACGCCGAATTGTCGTTGAGGAGTGGGACAATTTGGACCAACAGTGTCTTGATGAACTTGTGGATAGTATGCCACGGCGAATACAGGCATGTATCAATGCAAGAGGACGTGCTACTGGGTATTAGAGGTAGTGGTGTGTACTGCAATCTGGACCACAAATGCTGAAAGTCTAGCTGTATGATGGTACAACATGCAATGTGTGGGTCTCATGAGCAATAAAACGAGCTGAAATGTTGTTTGTGTTGATCTCTATTCCCTTTGTATTTAACGGTTCCGGAACTCTTGGAACCGAGGTGATGCAAAACTTTTTTTGATGTGTGTATAATCCGTGCAACAAAGCGTAGATTATGGTGCTCGTGTCCTCCTTAATTATTTTCATTCAATAACATAATAATAATAATACAAGTGGTTCTTTTTAAACAAAAGTTTGGTACTTTTCAGTCGGTCAACGCGATTGTACCCAAATGAGATGGGTTATTCCCTAATCCTGAAAAGAATTAATTTTTCAGGATTATGGAACAAACCATCTCATTTGGGCACATTCGTGTTGACCGACTGAAAAGCACTAAATTTTTGTTTACTAAGGCAATACTGAAAAATGGCTTCAAACACCATAATGGTTTCTTTTAATTATAATTGTTGCCGTTATTGTTACATCTCCATTTCAAACAATATTTTTATCATGAATAAAATTGAGCTCTAATCAGCTGTTTTCTTCGACTGCATCGTCTCACATCTCTATTGTAAAATACTTCCCAATAATCTCTAAATAATCTTCAATAAACACAAGTGTGCTCTACCAACAACGCATTCCTTTTCCTATAAACATCAATATTTCCTTGTCATAATATTTCCTCGAAGAATAATCCTTTCTATACCATAAATGAACAATGTCAACAGCACACTGTCATTATCAACGCACAATATCAATAAAAAACTCGATAAACTGGACTACGATCTCCTCAATCTCAAAAATCACACAATAAACTCGTGCTTACTTCTACTTTATTTAAATGCGTAACATATCTTGTAACGTGTTTTTCGAGGGGTTTTATGCAACTGGCATAAGTCAGTAGGAAGCCATTCTATATTTATTTACGCGGCAAATTGTTCAGCCAAGAGAATTTTTCATGGTAATTTATTATTATTATTAATTTATTATAATTATTATTAAGGTATTTTCGGAGCATTTTATAAAAATTATTAACATTCAGATAGGTTTTCTATGTCTTAGAAAACGCTATCAAGCAAATTATTACGAACGACAATATTATAGAAAATTATGTGATTACGGAATTTTACGGAGTTTTGTCAGTTAGGGTATTTGAGAGACATGACTCACTGGGAATTCGAATACAAGCTGATTCCTGTCGAGAAGTATTACGCAAGGCTGGGTCGCAAGGTCTAGAAAAGACGAATTGTTGGAACGGAAATCGACTTCTCCCTCTCGCGCGCCGAGTGTAATGAGGCAGAGGAGGGGAACTGGCGGCGTGCTCAGCCAATCAGTGAGGACGACGTAAGCTAGATGTCGGTACCATGGTGGGGGAGCCAACAGGTGCATATATCGTTCGACGCGCCGTGAAACGAGGACTATCTGTGTAGAACTTGCGGAGTACGGTTGGAAGTGCGTGTCGCTCCGATGTTCAGTGGAGTTGAAGACTAACTTTTGCAAAACTGAACCAGTGCGGTTGTACGAGTGTTTGGGTCCGAGGTACGGACCATAGAATTATCTAATCTACCAGAATATCATCAAATTCCGACGGAGATGACGACGTCCAGGAGACTGTGGGAAGCTCACGGCATCAGCAAGTACGAGGGAAATGCCTTGGCAATTTCCAATGGTAAGCGCAAATGACGCAGAAATACGCAATCTCTCATTTTTCTTTGTTTTACATTTCATATTTCAGTAACTTCATAGCTTGGAAATAAGAGTAAAATCAATTTATCAGACTCCGTTTTCACGTAATTTTCTATCGGTAATATTCAAATCACAACGCTCCAATTTAAATTTTGTACTTATTATTATTATTAATTTTGCTATACTTGTTTTATATAATAAATTCATTTCTTTTACAATGCAATCTTTGCTTTCAGTAGGTAGCATTAGATATAGACCAATTCCTTCTCCTGATACAATTGTTTGTTGGGTTAATGATCAAATCATACCACGATCTGAGTGAATAGTGTCTTGAAGGTGTTCTGCCAGAGCTAGACGTTGTTAAATACAAATTTAGATTTCAACATTGCATTGAGGTCTTGGCGCCCATTAAAACAACATAGCTTAGGCAAAGGTAAACAGTTACATTTATCACCCAACAGTTAGGGGCTAGCAAAACGTTTCAATCTTGCAAAGTAATATCTTCCATTCGTCAAACATGCTTATCCAGCCTTCCTTCATCAATTCTGCTCAATATTAGCTCAATAATGATCTCTCAATAATATAATTTAATACCACATCAAGAATGTGAATAACTCTTATCATCTTGTCTTTCAATTGCATGAAATGCATCCATTACTAATGAATGATCAAATAACATTCTCCGAAGTTCGTTATATCGTTTAAATATCATGTTACAATTTATAATAAATTGTAGAAATCTTTCCATACAAGTTCATAAGATTTTCCACAATGTTAAATATTTATTATACCACATTCAATGTGTTTCATGTTAAATTGGATCCCAAGTCCAAATATTCTTCCTCAAAGTGTTTAAAATTGTATCATCCATCGTTGCTTAAAATATACGTGTTCTATAATGATATCAACGATCCTATCAATCCTACATAAAAATCGAATATCGTATAAATCTCCAAAATGGATTAGTTTACTGAAATATTGCAAAATAGAAATATTCGGTCTGCGAATTCAAATACAGAAATCAACTAACTTCGAAAACTCAAAAATCCTATATAAAACCTAAGTTCAAAATCCTAAATTCGAAAATGTAATACCTAAAACAATTCAGAAATATGGTTGCTTCAAATACATTCCTTTTCTACCCTGTGTCGATTGATAGATGTCTCGTGGAGGTTCCTCTTGCGTTGAATTCCACAACCAAGGTTTCCTCACATATCTCTGTTCCGCGGTGTTCCTGGATCATCTTCCCTCGTACCGAATCCAACTCCAGACATCGTCGCGTAGACATCCCTCACAACATCTACTCGTCCGGGCATCGAATTGAAGTCAAGAACTGGGATGGCCCTAGTTCTGAAGTCGAACTGCATTGCGAACTGGGATGGCCTTAGTTCATCTTCATCCTAGCTGGTAGTAAAGTTGTAGAACTTCATTCTTCTAGTCGTTTCATCTTTAGTTTGCCATAATTTCAAATGTCGTGTCGAAAATAATTGCTTTCATCATTGGCGTTAAGTCACTTCAAATATCTTCATCAACCTGCAGCTGATGTTTTCATCATGGTATATAGTACGACATCATCTTCTGGCTGGTAAAGTATCGAATCGTCTCTCCCTATTTCACTATTTTAATCACGGTGATACTTGTTATAACTTTGGATTATCGTAAAATGGTGAATGTTACTCCGTAGCGTTGCGTAATAATGTTCGATGAATACTTGCAACTTCCCTGAATTAGTTGCAGCTTACTGTTGTTAAAAGCTTGCTTTCAATATGTGTTGTAATTGTTTATCACAATTGTCGTGGAATTGTTTATATCGATCACAATTGGCAATGAGTGATACGTCGAACAGTTGACTAAGTCTTTTCCGTTGTACTTCGAAAATTTAATAAGTCCATATTTCAATAGTGCGGTCGTCCCCTATTAGTTCGCCTACAGGGAAGCTTCACTTGCTGGTAACTGTTCCGTAGTTCGGTCGTACTTGAGCCGAGCAGAGTAACACGTCAGATCTCCTCGGCTGTCACAAATTAAATAGCCTCGAGTCAATCACGCTATCGCCCTTCTCGTGCTGAAATTCAGCGTCACATAAAATATCTGGCGATCTATCTTGGCGTTAGCAATAAATTATTAACTTACCCGTTATCTGTGCGAATTTCTTCTTATCAAAAGTGCTGGGATATTTCCAAATAATATTTTCCATCATATTCATTAAAATTTCTTGCAATTAGCTTCCTAATTACTGATGAGAAGCTTTGTAAATTCATTGAATTAAATTATCTGATTGGCTATCACAGGCCACGTGACTTATCAGACGCGCTCCTTGTCCCCCCACCCATGGTCACGTGTAGTGCGGTCCACGCTTTGGTTGTTGTGGGCGAGTCTATCGTCCTCTGTCACCGCTCTATTGCTCGCGTGTCGGCTGACTCCTTTGGGAACGGGTTTTCGCCACCTCTCTCTTCTTTAAATAAACACAATTTTCTGATCGGCTGCGGTAAACTCTTTGCCGAAATCCCCCTCACTCAACACTCATGCACGTGTTGAATACATGTAGCTTTCCAGCAGACTAGGGATTCTCGATTTTAACATTATTTTATAATTCAGGGGCCAACAGCCTGGCCATGTTGAAACACCGGATCCTATGAGGACTCTGCAGTTAAGCAGCATTCGGCGTGGTCGGAACTTGGATAGTATGCCGGTTCTAGGCACTGCGCGCTGTTGACTAACATAAGGAGGAGCGGAAAGTCCTTGGCCCCCTACCGCACGCAAACTCCGGCTGAGGATAGCCTCTTCGGAGGCTCGGACCTGCCTTCGGACAGAATACCAATACCAGTCACCAGTCTCCTCATGATGGTGAAAGAGACTTTTCTCTCTAGCTCGTGCCCACAGGCCGAGGATGCTCGGTAAGAGCTCAATATTCGGCTCCGAGATGTCCCTACTACCTGATGGGCTTGTCTCGTCACGCAGGACAAGTTTGGTTTCGCTGGCATACGCTATGATACCTCGACTAACTTTTCACTCCTGACATTAGTTTGCCTGAGTCACAGTTGAGGTGAAGAGGCATGCATTACCCCACGAAACTACTTGTTGGGATTGCTGCTTATAATACTGTACATTCATTGTTTACTTGTGTTTATTTTTGTGATCCTTACTTAACTTTGTACACCCGTATCTGAAGTGATCTAAACAAACAAAGAGTCAGGATACTCTTGAGCTGGGTCTTTTTCTTCACATTCCACAAAGTTGGCCACTTTCTTACGCCTGTGCCCCTTCGTCCAACTTTTCTTTTCTTGCTAAAACCTTTCCCACTACCTTAATCTTCATCACAATGGCCATTATAATCATGCCTCCATTACTACATAATTAGCTAAGACCCTGCCAAGATCAGCTCCTATCAAGACAGTAACACGAACATTAATTTACAGGCTTTCAAATTGGGTTGGAACTCATTACTGAAAGGGCTGAATTAACTTATTTGTAAAACTCAGCGTCTAGCCATCCCATACACATAGGAGGACACTTGATTCGATTCAGCACCATAATCATTAATTACATCAAGCATTCGTCTGTCTGTTAGGTAGTCAGCCCGAAGGCTGGTTGGATCCTCAAAAGCACCGCAGTTACGTTATGTGAGTAGATACCCACAAAAACCCAAGGCAGTGCTATATTGAGGCGTTCTAGGCAAGAAGAGGAGTGAGGTAGTTTACCATTGCTTTCCTCACTGAGTCAGAACAGTAGTCCTAACCCTATGAGTAGAACCTTTCACAGCATTCACAGGCACTGATTGTGCCCTGAATGCCATTACTAAGCACCACCCATACCTCAGCAGCTTCCATATAATCACAGCCATGAGTGAGACTGAGACATCGGTGAAAAGCCACCTTTTACTCTAGCCTGTGCCAACTGACAAATGCAAATGTACTGTATTCATCAAGAGATGGCAAACAGGCAAGCATTCGTATAAGGTTTTAAATAAGTCGACCAGGTATTCTTGTTCTTATGTCCGCAACACCGTTTTACACTCCTTCTTTCGCACAGCCTTCCGTTGTTAAGTGGCACGTGTTGCGTGAGACTCCTATCCCAAAAGTCTTGGATTCGATTCCCGTCTCTAACATGATCTCTAATTCTCGTATGGGAGTTGCAACTGGTTTAAAGAGAATCGTCAGGATAGCTGAAACGAGGTAGGTTCGATTCCTGCTATCCTAGAAGCACCTTTTCGTGGGTTCCAACTTCCAAGCCAGTGAGGATGGTACCAAACTTACGCTATGGCCACCTCCTTGCCAAATACACAAATTACTACAGTTATCATATCATAGGTTATCAGACAGATTTGAAAACACCAAGGAGAACAGGTATGCTGGTCATGATGTCGTGAGCTCATAAATGAACCAACAATAACAACAACTTAGAATTTATAAGAAAAATAAGATTTCCTTACCTCTTTATGTCTTACCTATGCAAGGGTTCTCAAAAATGACTCGAAGCGCGAAGAAATTGTTTGCATGCGTCCTGAAGCTTATAAAATATAAATGAAGATAACAAGAATGTGAATGTGCAATAATTTAACCAATTTTATTGAATACTAGCGATACCCAGCATGCCTTGCAACGACAATAAAAGAGAGATAGAAAGAAAGGAAGATAATATTAATAATGTAACTGGTTTTACGTCTCTTATATCAACTGCGGATTTCAGAGACACCGGGATGACGGAATTTTGGCCCGAAGGGGATCTTTAACGTGCCAGTAAATCTACTGACATGGCCCCCACGCATTTGCGCACCCTCAAATGCCAACTGGCTGCGCCAGGATTAGATCCTGCAACCTTGGTCACATCAGGCGAAATCGTTTCCGCTGAGCCACGCAGCCAGCCCAAGAAAGAAAGAAAGAAAGATTAAAAAGAAGTGTTTGAATTGTGATTTCGTTTACTGAAATGCCTTTGGATAAACAATATTCTTTGTTTTTCTGTCTGGTGCGTATATAAATAAATCCGAAGGCTTTCCGACGCGTGAGCACGCCACATACAGCTGACCATGTGAGCATTCGTTGAAACTACTCGCGCGCCATCTAATGTAAAATGGATTTACTTATACAGAAACATTTATAGGAGTGTGCATAACGACTCACCTAAATTTCATCGCGATCGGATGAATGGCATATGAAGGCATACAGGACTTTGTTGAAACGATTCGCGCACCGTCGCTCATTTGTTGAATCTACTCATGCGATACTTGTTGTAAATACCTTTCCTGGAGTGTGCACTGCAAATCACTAGGGTTTAATCGCAATCCGATGAATGGTATATGAACGCATAAGGGACTTCAAATGATTCGCGTGCCGTCGCTCATTTGTTGAATCTACTCGTGCGCTACCTATTTTAAAATGGAATTACTTAGCCAGAAACCTTCCCTGGAGTGCACACAAAAACTCACCCAAGTTTCATCGCAATCGGTGATGGTATATGAACGCATAAAGGACTTGAAACGATTCGCGCACCATGACCGTATTGGAGCCGGCAGCCAAGCTTGAGTTCAGTTTTAAGAACTGCACTTTACCACTGACTCATGCCAGCTGGTAAATATAAAAATATAACATGATCCGTGTGAAGTGATAGACAATCTTAGACGGTTCATTGAGACACAAGCATTAGAGCTGTGCTGAGACAGCATGTCACAAACTATCACGTAATATTGGTTTTTATATACTGTATATAGATTACAAAATAAGTCCACACGCTTAAATCAATGTTCCTCCTTACTCTCAAGCACGTGCTTGAGAGAACACATTTTGGTATTTTAATCAATTTATTTCGGTTTGCACGTAATGCAACAAATTGAACACACATGAGGTACACACATTTTTGTTGTTAATTCATTTTAGGGGCTTGGGACATCTTGGTCATCAGCCCCGTGTAGTTGGGTGTGTGTTGAATTTGTGTGATAACCTGTATTTATGTGATGACTGTAGTAGTCTGTTTAACTGTATTAGGCACAGGGATGGGCTAGGTGCCTCGGGACTTGAAATAAGGCATTTGCCTGGAGGAAGTGTGGAAAACTCGGAAAAACACCACACTCCGGATAGCCGCTGTAAGAGCCGGGATTCGAACCTACGGTCTCCGGACCTGCTGCAGCTACCCACGTGGTGGTGATGCACGATGCCACCGGGTACACACAGTTATATTTTTAATAGTGTGATTGCATTTGCTCAAAATTTATTTTGAAGCAGCCAAAGGAATGTTTCGTTACCTACAAATCTGAATTGATTTGAAGACTAAGTTATAATGTGATGACATCCGTCACGGGCATGAAAATTATATTATTATATTAGCCTACGGGTTTAATGTCCCTTTCAAATGTTGAGAGTTATGAGACGCCAAAGTATCAAAATCATGTGATTTTGAACGCTTCCGGAAAATAACTGACACGGGTATCTCATATTTAAATACCAACCGACTCTGCTATGATTCTATCCCACAGCCACATGTGGTTCTGATTCGAGAAGGTATTGCAATGTTACTGTATTTCGCGAGTGCCCAGGGCTCGACGACCCGTCGCATCATTTGTCACTCATGGAACCTGCTTCCTGGCGACAAATAGTCTCCCTCCGCTTGAATTATATCACAACACCACTGTGGTCTTCTGGCATTGCGCATAGATGGCTTGGGTTCATTTCTCCCTTCCCCCATGAGAATTCATATCTCGCTCGAACTTAGCAAACATATTGGTCAGATTTCAAGAAAACATCTGTATTGGTAACTTGTCCTCCAAACTTATTTGCACGCTCTCTACAAAGAGAAACATTTCCCAAATTCAAATGTGCGCGTGAGATTTTTCAACTAATGCAGTTCAATGGGATAGGCTTGTCGAGTTCTCATATCCTTTCCTACGTATCACACTGCTACAAACACTTCATTGTAGGTCTTTGCATCGTGTACACGCTGGAATAGAAATGGATGAAGTAGTGTGATTAGTTAGAGAATTCTGCAAACACACCATCCTGTGCTGCGCCAAGCTATACGCGTGTAGTTAAAATTGTACAATTTCGTCCTCTCTAGGGATAGTTTAAGTGAATTTGGGGGTGAAATACAATAATATATGTTTTCATTGCGATCTGTTCAACAGTACGCAAAGTCTTTCGCCAAGTAGGGAGATCCACGTTTGTGATGTTCCAAGTCAGTATGATGATCATTAAAACAGGTCTGAATCTCGCCATATACAGTCACATACCTTGTACGAGCGTATTCTTCCAGTTTATTTTGTGATACATCACTGAGGTCATGTGATGATAATAGTGTGATAGAGACAGACACTATTTCAAGAGCATGAGGGAAAGTGATGTAGGCAGGATCGGTTACAAAATGCAAAGGAAGAATATATTCGGTCTATATCCATGATAATACCTGGTTTCCTAGTTGGAGAGAGGCCAGAAGAACACCAGCGAGCATAACGACACAACGGGAGTATGAGACATCTCACTCAGGACCCGGAACAATACTGAAATGCGTTACGTACCACTGTGTTCCACGTTACGTTATGTATACCATACCACGGCCCGAGTGGCTGGCTTGTAACTTGAAGCTCGGTACGAGAATGTGGAACGTTACAGCGCTGGAACGGTACAGCAGGATCTCGACTCACAACTGTAACGAGCATCAAAGTACGTGTTAGCGAAGCGTTCCGTCTGAAACTGTACAAGGTTGGAACGATTCCTCAGCGTTACAAGTTGGCAAGTTACTCTGCGTACCGTTCCTGGATCTCGAAATAGAATAACGTTTACACCAGTCAACCGGTTACACTGTGTACCGTTCCAAGTTCTACCAACCAGTCATCCAGTTTCTATGCGTATCGCTCCAGGCTCTCAGATAAAGACATGTTCCAACGAAACGTGGTACGGTACAGACCTGGAACAGTACAGCAGCATTTCCCAAAATGTGTGTACCGACTGTTTCAGAGCTATCACACAGTTATTACACTGGCTATTGCAACCATTACTGCCTATTATACCGATTTTTTACGTAGACTATTACGGCTATTACACAGTCTATCATGTTACTACGATAATTGTACTACAGCGTTTATTACGCTTTTACGCTGGTTATTACAAACTGTCATATAATAGCCTAATTAAACAAAAATTACTTCAAATTACATACCTGTTATCTTATTTAGGGGCATCTCTTCCAGGATATCCTAATACTCTATCTAGCCTAAGTATATTTTTCAGTATCTACTGTTCTACCTAGAACCTTGATAAAAAAATATTTTTTCCGCGTCAAAAGCTATCCCAATTTCAACCATGCTAAGCCATATGTGTAAGTGACCATGTTCTTTGATCTGTTTTAAAAATAGTAATTTAGAACTCTTCTCACCAATGCAGCGTGCGTCATTTCATCTTAGAAGCAAAAAATTTTAAGATTGTATAAAAAACAGCATTTTCTCTCTGTACAAGATAGGAGAAAATATATATGAATCGTATATAAGTATATTCAGGCACTTTCTGATTTATTTTAATAATCGTATCAAGGAACATTTTAGCCTATTTTCATCTCATGAAATGCTTAAGCTAATAAATCACAATTGGTCTGTGTGTGTGCGTGTCCTTAATGATTTTTGATTGGCTTGAGCGATGCCAATAAAGTTTCGTACGGAATTGTTACTACCCTGTCTGACCTTGACCATGCCTTTCAAATGTTGATAAATGTCATCAATTCAACATGATGGCCTCGAAGAATATTTCACCTTACCTCGATATCCGAAACTATGATAGCAATCAAACTGATATCTTGTGTGGTGGAAAAGGACTTTTAAGTACTGAACATACAGGGTTATTCACGCAAAGTGTTACACCCGAATAATGTCTAATCCGTTAAAGATGATATTTTGTTTTCAGTTCCTTGAATGGTATTGAGGCACCTGGAAACAACGTGCTTCGCTATTACGTGCTATTATTAACAACTAGCGTTCCTGTTTTTCGTTTATTTGTTTGACAATCATATCGATTAGCAACTGCGCCTTAATGATCACTCCATAATCAAAATTGGCTGCTGTGAGGTCAAAGATCAGAGATTTGAATCCCGGCACTGACAGGGGCCTTCCTAAGCACTTTCCTCGGGGTTTTTCATACTCCTTAAAAATACTAGAATTAATTCAAGGTCCGAGCCTCCTACTCAGTCTTCCACCGCACTAATATTGTAGTTACACAATGATACTGTCGCCTCAGAAACACAGGTACCAGACAAATTCAATACACACCCAACTGTATGGGACAGAAAACCAATAGGCTATGTTCCAAGGCCCTATATGAAGCATCAACAGCAACAACCAACATTTCTAATTATTGGGATTCATCATAATTATTGTATTTACGAGACATACAGGGTAAACTAAAATGCCGCACTTGGAGGTCGGCATGCGACTACTCATCCAAATTCAAGACAAAAGATTCTAAAGCAAAATTGGAGTGGGTGCAGTTTGAAAACACAAGTATGAAAACTAGGAGCTGGCAACACTATCACATCCTGCAGCGCATCAGAATGTACTGAGGAATGTGTATCACCCCGCTCTACCGAACCAGATGTCGTAGTTCACTGAGTAGACTGCTGGGTTATCAAACCCACTTTCACTTTGGAGCAACGGTTCGAATCTACTTCAGGTCGTTTTCTTTTCTGTTTCTTTTCTTGTGAGTGTTCATTGTGCAACAAAAAGTGTGAACGCTACCACATAGAACGAAAAGACAAAATCAATAAGTGCATACGCAATACAGAAAGTGTAAATTCAAGTATAAAACTGAGATGCCCATTTGGCTGCATTTTTTTCTTTTTTCTTTTTTAGTCGGCTCACCCACCATGTTGGCTTTTCCCTCAGACTCAGGGAGGGACCCCACCACTACCGCCTCCAGGGCAGCTTGAAACATCAGGTCGGGGGGGGGGATACAATTAAAGGGGCGGGAAAAGCACCTCGCCCAGGCAGCCTCACTTGCAAAGCGAACAAGGGCCTTATGAGGGATGGAAAGCGATAGGCAAGGAAGAGGGAAGGAGGCCGTTGCCTTACGTTAGGTACCGCAGACGAAGTGGGAAACCACGGAAAACCACTTAGAGGATGGCTGAGGTGGGAATTGAACCCCCTCTACTCATTTGGACCACCCGAGGCTGAGTAGACTCCGTTCCAGTCCTCATACCACTTTTCAAATTTCGTGGCAGAGCCGGAAATCGAACCGCGGACCTCCGGAGTGGCAGCTAATCATGATGACCACTACACCATGGAGGCGACTAACTAAATGTTAATGTAATATTTCTAGTCCTCGTACTGCAGCTTGTTCACCAAGAATTTACTCAAATAAATAGCAGTGGCTAGAAATCCCGGCTTACCAGGAAATTTAATTCTGGTCTGAAGACTGGAACGGGGTACATTCAGCCTCGTGAAGCAAAACTGAGAAGGGGCAGTTTCGATCCCTACCTCAGCCATCCTGGAAGTGGTTAGTTAGTTATTGAGGTTTTAAGGGGTGGAACTACGAGGTCATCTGCCCCTCTCAACACAGATTAAAGTTAGTTAGTTAGTTAGTTATTGTTGTTTTAAGGGGCGGAACTACGAGGTCATCTGCCCCTACAGAATAAAGTATACAAGTTTAGAATTAAATTATGAATTTAGAGGCGGACACTTCAATTTGAAAAGATCGAAATAATAATAATAATAATAATAATAATAATAATAAATAAATACAATTTACGGCAAAACAAAAGAATTCAGATTTAAAAAAAAACTTTCAGTAAATGTACACTGGAAAATTTAGATTGCTGTCCCCAATCCACTCTCACTTATAAAGCGGATGACGAGATCATCCTGTAAGGAGTTTTCCGTGGTTTCTCTTTGTACTTCAGGTAAATGCTGGAATGGTGACTAACTCAAAGCCACGTCCCCTTCTTACCATAATCCTACCTCGATTGTAAGTACACAGACTAGTAAAGACATCATAGTGGCACAGCTTATCAGACAGCTTCTACACACACCCAAGTACACGAGGCTACATGACCACGATGTCACAAAGCCCCAAAAGAATCAACATCAACTCTAATCTGGCTGAAATTCATCATCACAAAAATAAATTTTGATCAACCGATAATAGCGAGAGGATGGAATTCGCGCATTTGGGGTACAGGATCTCTATTGTTAAGCACATGGCCGGTGCCTGGTGAAGTGAGCGAGAAGAGGGGACTGTGTGGTTGGCAGAAAATGTAAACGCTGTGTTTGGATGTGATTTGACCACTAACGCTGTCGTCCCAATACGAATAAGAGCTGCATTGCACCGCTCCGAATTCTCCTACTTGACCTTGAGACGACATAATGCAGCCTTGTAACAATACAAATCGCGTTAAATATGTCCCGTTACGTTCCGTCTGTTTTGTTCCGTTATTTTAAGTGGAACGTTCCGAACTGTAACGTATCGGATATCCGTCTGTTCATTTCGGTACGTGGCGTCGTACCGTTCCACCCGGCTCTAATCTGCTGTACCGGTACAGGCTCGGCCACCGTTTCACTGTTCCAGATACCGGGTATGATTTCAGACTCCGTTCTGTTCCAGGACGGGTAAAGTAACGTTTTGGTACAGACAGCGGTAACGATACAACTACTGTCGACCAAAGTATTATGTGTACTCGAGTTTGAAGGTTGTTTGTGACGTAACCAATAGACATACATAAAATCCATTAACATCATTATTTTCGTCGTTCTATTTTACGTGAGTTCATGTAGGTTTGGAATTTTTAGTTTATATTTTAATATTTTTTATCGCAGTTGGAACACAAAAAGTGCCCGTTTTTAAGCGTGTTTCAACCATGCGTCACATTTAAGAATTATTATTTCACAAACCCTTCATTGTATCAAATCCAAATTTTAACACAAGATACATTGGAATGTTGTATAACTGGTTTATTAATTTCAAAATTTTGTGTGTCCAAGAAACAATGTTGTTATCATTTGTCTAAGGTAACGTTTTCTCGGCTTGGGGTGGTTGGAATATGTAGTTCTTGGTCGCGTTATATTCCTTATACATCAAAAGTGATGCTGTATGACTTTAAAATACGTAAATTAATTCACTTATTTTATATCGGTTTATATTTGAACATGGAAATACGACCTCGCCTCGCTCGGCAGTGATGGGCTCCATCTCAGCAACGCTATACAGCCTACCCCGGAGCGGCTGTCAGGTGAATCATGCCTTATTTCCACGAACAAATACAAACCGATATAAAATAAGTGAATTAATTTACGTATTTCACAGTCATACAGCATAACTTCTTGATGTATAAGGATTACAACGTGACCAAGAGCTATATTTTCCAACCACCCCGAGCCGAGAAAAAGTTACCTTACAAAAATGATAACAACTTTGTTTCTTGGACACACAAAGTTTTGAAATTAATAAACCAGTTATACAACATTCCAATGTATATTGTGTTAAAATTTGCATTCGATCTGATGACGGAGTTTTGAGATAATAATTCTTAAATGTGACGCATGGTTGAAACACGCTTAAAAACGTGCACATTTTGTGTTCCAACTGCGATAAAAAAGTATTAAAATATAAATTAAAAATTCCAGACCTACATGAACTAACGTAAAATAGAACGGCGAAAATGATGATGTTATTGGATTTTATGTAGGTCTATTGGTTACTTCACAAACAACCTTCAAACTCGAGTGCACATAATACTTTGGTCGACAGTAGGAAATAACCTTCGAGATAACGGAATTTCTTCGTTCCACATTGACAAGAGTTCCGTTCCGCGTTACGTTCTCTTCCGGGTCCCTAATCTCACGAGCTCACTGCAGTCAAAGGCAGTCCAACACACTTGTGCTTGCGAGGAAAGCAACATGTACTTTGGGTTACAGTTTTCACAAAGATTTTCAAAATATACTGGGTATTGGTGCTGAAATAACAGACGCCATTGGGGTTAGATGCGCTACTCAACCGCTGACGAGATATTGCGGAGGGAATTACAGCGGCCTCCTTTAGTAATGCTACATTAACTGCTACACCAGACAATGTGGCACAGCTAGCGATATTGTGGGGTTACTGTGGAGTTCGTGCCTCTGTATACAGTATGTAATTGACCATTTCTCAGAAGGGAGCAAGGATGGACACAAAATGAAACTTTAGCCATATTAGTTATAACTATCTCTACACTTTGGTTTATAAGGACAGACTAAAAAAATGAGAAATTTTTCGTACGTCTACGTAAAATTACGAGAGTGAAAATTTAATAATCTTTTCACACGAGTAAATAAGTCTTCCAAACCAATTAATGATGAAAATAGTTGAATAGTAGCAATAGTATGAATAGTAATAGTAGTAAGAGCAGTATTATATTAGGCTTCTCCGGGTACTCCGGTTTTCCCCGTCAAAAATTCCATTCCAGCAATACTCTCCACTATCGTTTCCTTTGTCATTCATTTAATCATTGCCTCAGAAGAGTGCGAAAGGCTTCGGCAGCCAGCACAGTTCATATCCTCGCCGCTAGATGGGGGCTTCATTCATTCCATCCCTGACCCGGTCGATTGACTGGAAGCAGGCTGTGGATTTTCATTTATTAGTAGTAGTAGGAGTAGAAGCAGCAGTACTATATTACTCTATTTGAGTGAGTGAATTCCCCATCCCATCTCCAGCCCTGTCGAGTCTATAAACTGATTTATTAATCAACAATGTACATATATATAAAATAATAAATCACAATAAACATACAATACATGTGTGAATATATGAAGATACGTATTAGTTAAAATTTAAATATATTGAAATACATTGGAAGTCTAACATTTAAATGTCTATTTCCCACAAAGCCAACCTATGGCTTATCTGTAGGAGCAGCATCAGGTACATACCATATAATAACATGAGAAAAAACTCGTATTAACTAATATCAATTAACTATACATTTTTCATTATCCATTTACCAACTAATTAAAGAATTTAAAATGAACACACATTTATATCTAACATGCTGTATACTGCGTTGTTCTGAAATCCATCAAAATAGGCTACTAAATTATTTCTTGTAATATTTTTTTATTTGGTCTTCAGATTTAGTTTTTGGTTTTATGCTTCTTAAAGACAGAGGTAATTCATTAAAAATTGTTGGTACTACTACCCTTTCCCGGCCTGGAAGGCCCAATACCAGGGGAGGAAGGGGGGGATTATTTATTTATAACAAACAGTGTACATTCAGTACATGAAAATACATTTACAAATACATATTTACATTGTTAATATTATAATGACAATAGTAACACAAAATCGCAAAAATGATTTAACAGTCTCTTGTTATTCTTGTTGTTATATCTGTATTCATATAATGATTCTTTCGATTATTATTATTATTATATTATACTTTTTATACATATGTATATACTACCTACAATATTAATAGTATCATAATCCCACAAAGCCATCAGATGTGGCTTATCTGTGGGAAATGTATATCTCGATGGATCCTCACTCAAGAAAGAAAACGTAACTTACAGTTGAAGTTGATAAATTTATTTTGGGTAATAAAAACCTAGCTCAGTTAACTTGGCTGACTGATAGTTTTCCTACGAAGTTTTTCAATTGTTTTCTTTGCTTCTTGTAATGGAAGGTTTCTTAATGTTGATGGTAATTAATTTATTAATCTTGGTATTACAACTTTCAATTCTTGTTTCCCATATGAATTAATGTGAATGGGAACAATGTACTGACCATCCTGTTTTATTCAGGTCTCTTGAGTGCTGTGGTAATATTCTATATCTGTTATCTCTATAATGTGATAGAAGTATTGCGGTCTTATATAAATCTGCAATGGACAGAAATTTCTTCTTACAGTTATATCTGTCTACAACAAGTTTTAGAAATCTTTTTTGGATATTACTTAACATTTTAATTAGACCTCCTGTTGTCCCTCCACATGCTACAATGCCATATCGAAGTACTGATTCGACAAGTGTTGTACAATTGTGTACACATTTGGAGGGGCACAGTAGGCAAGTGTATGAAAGAAGAGTAATGTCTTTCTCAGGTTCCTTAACAGTTCCATAATGTGATTATCCCATTTAAAATGAACATCTACCATGACTCCTAGTTATTTATAATTATTCACAGATTGAATGTAAAGATCACAGTTACAGTTAGTAATTTGTTCTTTGCCAGGATTTAAGTGCATGCAGTTAAAATTATGAAATTTCAATTTAATTTCTTCCTTGATTTTACCAGGCATTCGAATATTCATAATTATAGATTCTTTTTAAATTAAGGGTGAGATTAATGGCGTGGCTCCATCTTAAAACATTATCGAAGTCCTTTTGCAGAGCCACTTGAACATTTTTGTGTACAGCTACAAGGATTATGTCATCTGCATACATACATATTTTACAATTTAGTACTATTTTTGAGATGTCATTCATAAAGATATTGTAGATATTTGGCCCTAATACTGACCCCTGCGTTACGCCGCTCTGCACCTCAATAGGATCACTTACAGCATTATTTAGTCTGACTACCATTTTCCTGTCTGTTAAACTAGATTCGAAACATTTCTAATGACCTACCTCAAATAGCTATTAGGTCTAATTTTAACAATATTCGATCAAAGTGTAACGTGTCAAACGTTTTGGAGTAGTCGAGGAATAAGACTAGTGCATGTTTGTTCTGATTCAATGTACCATTCACAATATTTGCAAAGTGAGAAAGCCACAGCTGTGTGCTTTTCCCTTTCCTGAAACCGTACTGGCAATCATGAATAATTTAAATTTATCTAAATATTTGTTTAGTCTAGATTCAATGCATTTTTCTAAGATTTTATGGATTATTGATAGGATGGATACCGGTCTATAGTTATCTAAACTTATATGATCGCCACCTTTATATATAGGCCTGACAATTGCAATTTTGAGTGTTTCTGGATTTATTCCTGATTCAAAAATTACATTAATTAAATGTGCTAATACTAAAGCCTCCGTGGCTTAGGCGGCAGCACGCCGGCCTCTCACCACTGGGTCCGTGGTTCAAATCCCGGTCACTCCATGTGAGATCTGTGCTGGACAAAACGGAGGCAGACAGGTTTTTCTCCGGGTACTCCGGTTTTCCCTGTCAAAATTTCATTCCAGCAACACTCTCCACTATCATTTCATTTCATCTGTCATTCATTTAATCATTGCCCCAGAGGAGTGCGTCAGGCCTCGGCAGCCGGCACAGTCCATATCCTCGCCGCTAGATGGGGGCTTCATTCATTCCATTCCTGACCCGGTCGGAGACTGAAAGCAGGCTGTGGATTTTCATTTCAAATGTGCTAATACTGTGATGATATTGTAGCGACGAATTTTGTCTATCCCTGATCCCTTGTTACTATTTAAATTACTCTGATACTAAATATTTCTGTGGGTGTAACTTCATATAGCATCATTGCGTGAGGTGAAGTGCCGATAGTTACCTTACTCAACGAGTAATTACACGCATGTGTTATTATTTGCACTGGGTCATCAAAATTTCTGGCAAAATTCTTTACAGTCGTATCGATGGAATGTTTATTAGCAAGATATTTCTGAATAATATCAATTACTAAGTTAGTTTTCCTACCTATAATATTATTGATAATTTTCCATGTTGCTCTCATGTTACGACTATTTTCATTAAATCCTTTTCTGTAATATGCCATTTTAGTTCTGAAAATGTCCTTGTTGAGTCTGTTTCTAAATAAGTTGTATTCTTTCCTGTATTGCTCATTATTTCTATTGGATTTCCATTTGTTTAAATAACTGATCTTTTTGTCTGCATTTTACCTGCACTTCTTTTGAAAATCATGGTTTGTTTGTTCTGCGTCTACTTTTAAATGTCACATACGAGTTATTATAAATTGCACTAACAGTGTTAACTAGACAGGTATAGTGCTGTATCGGACATTCGAGGTTCAGATATTGGTCCCACATTACTGTACCAAGCTGGTCATGAACCTGGCAGTCAGTCAGCATTCTATACGTTATGAAGTGGTCACTGACATGTGATTCTATTACCACTGAGTGTGCTGTATTCTCTTACCTTGCAAATATATGGTCAATCAGTGTTATTGTCCCTGCCCTTGGATTGATTCTAGTCGGGTGTGTGATTACTGAAAAAAAAACATGTGCTGCCATAATATTATTATAATGGTTTGCCGTACGATTATTCTATTTAGAAGATCGATATTTACATCTCCGAGGACAATCATATTTCTGTAATCACCGAAGGACTGCAGGCTCATGTCCAGCTCGTCTATAAAATTGTTGACATTAAGTCCAGGCGGCCTATAAATGCAGGAAATACCTAATTTATGATTTGTGTACCGGTACTCAATTTCGGCCTGAAGTGTCTCAAAGTAATTAACATTTATAACCTAGTCTAGTTTCCTTATTGCGATGTTCTTCCGTGTGAAGTGAGCTATTCCTCCACCTCTTCTATTTCCTCTATTGTAAAAAGGGCATTTAAAAAAACAGACTGTTCTTCAAGTTTAAAATATTGATCACTACAAGACATATGACTTAATATGTATTCTTTCAATAATTTCTTCAAGAAAAGTTATTCGAAAATAGTCCCAATTTGTCGATAACCAATATTTAGTGATATTATATTTAACTGTGAGTTATTCAATAGCAGATTACTATTATCTATAAAATCTTGAGCTCTTTCAAATTATTATTAGCAGCAGGAGGAGTATATTACTGTAATATTATTATTAGTAGTAGGAGTAGCAGAAGCAGTGCTACGAAATTACTGTATTATTATTAGTTTTAGTGATAGAAGTAGTCGATTTCGCCTCCACACTTCACATTTATTCACAATAACGTACTGACGCCAGATACAGAAGTGGCCAAGTTAACCACTAATAAACAACGGCATTGATTGTCTCTACAGGAAAGAGGGCACACATTGAGTTGTTCCTAACCATATGCCACTGAAATTCTTCAGCCCTGATTGGTTATATCTTACCAGTTGCAGAAAGACATAGTGGACAAAACAGCAAGTTGGTTCTTTACAACTTTCCCCGGTAGATTCACATCCTGGTCCACTGTGACATATGTTACTTGCATACTGGCACAACGGTCTGTCAAATGTCTGCAACACCGGTGACCTGAAGAGTGGAAGCTTCTCCCTTTAAAGACACTGCATAATACGTCGTTGTTGTTGGTTATTCTTTTCGGGGCTCTGCGATATCGTGGCCATGTAGCCCCGTGTATTTGGGTGTGTGTAGAAATTGTCTGATAACCTGTGTCACTGTGATGTCTGTACTAGTGTGTGCATTTGTAATTGGGGTAGGATTTAGGTGGGAAGTGACCGTGGCCTTAATTTAGGTACCACCCCGGCATTTGCCTGGAGTAGAAGTAGGAAACCACGGAAAACCACTTCGAAGATAACTGGGGTGGGAACCAAACCCACCTCTTCTCAGCTCTGACTCACGAGGTTGAGTGTAGCCCATTTCTGCCCTTAATCTATACCTCCTCCAAGCAAATACGGGAATGGTAGCTTTTCCTTACGTCCTGGGGCATCTATTGCAACCCTCAAATACAGGTACACATGCTTCTACAGTCATTACAAGAACATAGCCTACCAGACAAATTCCTAACACACATACACACAAGTGCAAGTACCTGATGACCAAACCTTTTCCCAAGCCCCATGTTGAAGCAACAACAAAATCTCTTTTTTATGTTTGTAATTAGTTACTGAAGTATTAACAACCTTTGTTAGATTCTCGGGAGCCTAGACGATGGCGATAATTTAACGTCCTGTAACTTCTATGCCTGAATTCGATCCCGCAACCTTGGGGACAACATCAGTGAATTTTACCGTTGCACGACGCAGTTGCTTCACCTTGAAAAGTGAGCACGTCGAAGGAATTTGTTTAAGCATTTACCGTACCAAGTTTCGCTGCACTCGGATCGTTAAATCGCGAGAACACTTAAATATTTAAATTTCCCGTCGCCGCCATGTTGGATTTGTGCTCACCAGGTCATTGAAAGTCCCGTGTGTGAACATATTTTCATAGTTATTATGAACATACAAAATTTCAGTTTGATTTCGGATGGTCGCCATGTTGGATTTTTATATATGTAGGCCATAGAGTTATGTACTATTAGATGACGATTATTGCGTAGGTTCATTATGCAAACGTTGAATTCGATCGCATGATTAGGACGCAAGATATAATAGCTTAATTTTAGGAATTCCCTAAGCCGCCATCTTGAGGTTATAAAGACAATTGAACTAAATTAAATGTCAGTGCATTACAATGGGTATAAAAATCTGCTGTACCATGTTTCACTGCACTCAGATGGTTAAATCGCGAGAAAAATCTATTTAAATGTTTTAACTTCACATGGCCGCCATGTTCGTTTTATACTTTACAAACTTTTTGATAGTCACATAGGTGAACTTCCAGTAGTGTCCTTTATCTCCATACAAATTTTCAGGGTGATATCGGTAATAGTTTCGGAGATATAGAATGACGGTGAAATATTTCGCACTGCCATCTTGTTGGATTGGTGAGACGTAATAAAATTTGAAGGGCACGGTCGGAGTCGGACAAGATAGAACTATGACCTACCGAGCTTCATTGAAAACGCTCAAGCCGTTTAGATTTTATTACGGACACACACACATACAATAGGTGATCTCGAAGCCTATTTTTTCATAAATGAAAATAGGGTAAAAATATCAGTTGCATTGAGATATCCACATCTATAGAGAATATTGTTGAAATAGGTTTGACATAAAACATGAAGTATAAATTAAACTGTATATTTAATTAAAATGGCAAAGCCTCCGTGGCTTAGGCGGCAGCACGCCGGCCTCTCACCGCTGGGTCCGTGGTTCAAATCCCGGTCACTCCATGTGAGATCTGTGCTGGACAAAACGGAGGCAGACAGGTTTTTCTCCGGGTACTCCGGTTTTCCCTGTCAAAATGTCATTCCAGCAACACTCTCCACTATCATTTCATTCCATCTGTCATTCATTTAATCATTGCCCCAGGGGAGTGCGTCAGGCCTCGGCAGCCGGCACAGTTCATATCCTCGCCGTTAGATGGGGGCTTCATTCATTCCATTCCTGACCCGGTCGGAGACTGGAAGCAGGCTGTGGATTTTCATTTTCATTTAATTAAAATGCCATTGATGTAGATATTTTGATTAATTACAATTAGTAGTAGTAGTAGTAGTAGTAGTAGTAGTAGTAGTAGCAGCAGGAGAGAAGTTTACTGCTGCCCCACGCAGCTAGTCAATATTATTATTATAATAATTGTTATTATTAATAATTATAATTATCACTCTTATCATCACCATCCTCATTACTATCATGCCATCTTGTTGTTGTTGCTGTTGTTTCATTTAGGGCCTTGGAAATCGTGGTATTCAGCTCCCTGTACTTGCATGTCTATAGAATTTTAATTGAGGCTAGTCCTGGGAAGGAGGCGGCCGTGGGCGTATGTTATGAACCATCTGACATTTGACTGGAGAGTAAGTGAGAAACCATGAAAAAACACTTTTAAATTGCTGAGATGGCAACTGAACGTACGTTTTGTTTCATGAGACTGAGTGTACCAGTTGCAACACTCAACCTTGGCTGAGCTGGGAATCGAACTACTACCCACCGGGGTGATCTGGAGTTGGTTTTCAGCCTCTTGCCCGAATGGCGTGCTTTACATCGAAGCCTAGTTCGCAGTTCCGACATACCTAAACCTCCTTCCTCCTTCGATTAGCGAGAAACGATCCACTGGGCTCATTATGAAGTCAATACTGCTCGCAGTTCACGAGGAAGGGGGAGGATCATGTAAATAACGCAAAGAGATTGCAGAGGGACGGGGAACACGTACCGTACCGCACGAACTATCGTGGTCTCAGCTGTGCTTCGGCTGCCAGAATGAGATGAGACTTAAGAATTTATTTTAGAACTTGAAGTATCGATGTTATCCACAGGGACCAGCTAACGATCCAAGACAAGCAAATAAATGTGAAATACAGTATAACGTAGCCTAAGCTTGAGTTGATGATTTCCAGTCGGAGTTTTTTTTTTTTTTTTGGATGTGTAACATCTTTCCGCTCGGTTGCTGGATAGTTTTGTGGGAATGATTTTGAAAATTGGGGCGGAAGTGGATCGGAACGATCGAGCTGGCAGTGGTGGATCGAACGGAAGTATGCACTGCCCGCTCGATCGATAGAACGGCAGTGTACTAGCTGGCAGTGGTGGAAAACGGAAGTATGCACTGCCCACTCGATCGATCGAACGGAAGTGTACTAGCTGGCAGTGGTGGAAAACGGAAGTATTCACTGCCCACTCGATCGATCGAACGGAAGTGTGCCCTAGCTGGCAGTGGTGGATCGAACGGAAGTATAAGACGCACTGCCAACACGATCGATCGATCCAGCTGGCACTGTAAAGAGAAACAATCAGCACGCGGTGTCAGAAATTGATACCATGACGTACTCTCGGCCATGTGGAATGTATATGACATACTGAACGGAAAACGCTCATGCGAACTCTGGTGTCAAGTGATTGAAACAAATGACATGGTACATGTTCGAAGTCTTCGTATCAGTATTTAAATGGTAAAATGCCTAAATATCAAACATTGTAAGTTGTCGGCATTGCCGGTATTATGCTTCTGCACAAATATTCAAATATTAACCCACATAACGGTAATGCAGTCATCAATATAATATAATCGTTGTGGTTATACGAGAATTGAGCAAGCCTTCATTAACTATTACTCAATACATTCTCTTTACTCACAAGAGGGCCTATTCATACGGCATTTTAAACTCCATTTCACGCAGGAACATTATCGAAACAAGCAAAATATAAATTAAACTTAATTCCGTAATGCAGTATTATTGGAACGTGGAAATAAGTCACCATCTTGTGCACAATATTCGCGTAGTCGAAATAGCTGTGGGGTTATTGCATATGACTGTGAATCTAGGGATCTTGGGTTCGAATCCTGGGCGGGGTAGATATTTTTGCTACCAGATTATCATTTTAAACGATATTTATCATATCAATATGACTCATTTTAACAGAATCCATATGAAATTACGTGTTGGTCTGTGAATGAAGAGGACCTGTTTATAAGGAATTTAAGGTTATGAGCGGTATCGCGTCTATTAATCTAGTTGATCCATATCGTATCCTTTATTTAGGCTAGTGCTGGTGGAAGCTACAAATCATCTAATAAAATGAGTTCCGTATTATAAACTACAATATCTGTATAAAACACTCCCTTTTACAATAGATTAATATTTGTGCCAATAGTACTATAAAATACCGGTGTATCAACAATTTCACGTGAGGTTTCTGCTATGTCAGATGTTACACATCATATGCGACTACTGCAAGGCTCGTATTTTTTTCTTTTTTGTCGTGTGGCCTCCTCAGAGGCCGAGTGCAGGTCTTCCTATTCAACACCCATGGGCGACCTGCGCGTCGGGATGAGAGATGGAATGGATGAAAATGAATGAAACTGGACAAGGATGTGGAAGGAAGCGGCCGTAGCCTATCAGAAGGTACTGTCCCACCATTTGCCTGGTGTTGAAAATGGGGAAACCACGGAAAACCGTTTCAAGGACGGAAAACGGTGGGGTTTGAACCCACGCGTCTACCGAGTCAGCCGAGAGCTTGCCCCCATGACCTAACGCTGCGCTTTAGCTAGCTTGGCCACTGCTGTCGGTGGAGTATTCTCTGAAACAAAAGCAGTGAGTAAAATGAAGAGCTTAGGCAAGCTAACTGGAAGTTTTGTTCTTGTTAACTCGTTCTTAGGGGCTAGAAACATCTTTGTCATCGGCCCCGTATACTTGGGTGTTTGTGGATTTGTCCGATAACCTGTGTTCCTCTGGTAGCTCTAATTATTTCGTCTGGGATTGAGGTTAAGTTCAACAGGACTTGAAATAAGGTACATTTCCAGCATTTTCCAGGAGGGAGCATGCCAACCCCTGGGGGAGAAACTACACTCAGGATGGCCGCTTTCAGTGCTGCAATTTTAACCACTTACCTCCGGACTTGCTGTAGCTACCCATTGCAGCATAGTGCCAATACTTAACGGGTTAGAACTGAAAGTAATGAAGGCATCAAAGTTGCAGGAATATTTGTTGTTTTTAGTCTATTTTCATTTTATGACAAAATAGGCTTATGAGATCACCTTTTGTCCTAGCGTATGTTTGTGTGTCAGTGTGTGTGTGTGTGTGTGTGTGTGTGTGTGTGTATGTGTCAGTGTGTGTGTGTGTGTGTGTGTGTGTGTGTGTGTCCCTCTAATAACTTCTAAACTGCTGCTGGAGTGATTTCAATGAAACTCTGTAAGGTCATAGAACCATTCTGGCCGACCCCGACCGTGCCCTTCCAAGATTTATTACGTCTCACCAATCCAACATGACGGCTGTGCGAAATATTTCACCGGCATTCCATATCTCCGAAGCTAATACTAATATCAATCTGAAATTATGTACGGTGATAAAGGGCATTACTAGAAGTTCACCCATGGGACTTTCAAAAACCTGTTAACTACAAGACGAACATGGCAGCCAAGTGAAGTTGAAAGTTTTAAATAGACTTTTCTCGAGATTTAACCAGCCAAACGCAATGAAACTTGGTACAACAAATGTATAAACACATTGTAATAGACTGTCATCTAATATAGTTCAATTGTCAACAAAACCTCAAAATGGCCGTTGCGCGTAATATTTCATCGGCATTCTTTATCTCCGAATCTATTACTGATATCAACATTAATTTTTGTACGGTGATGAAGGGTACTACTAAGAGATCAGCTATTAGACTTTCAAAAACCTGTAAAATACCAAACAAACATGGCGGCCAAGCGAAAGTGAAACATTTTAATAGCCCTATCTCGCGATTAACCATTTAAGCGCAGTGAAATATGGTACAGTATATGTTTATACACATTGCAATGCACAGGCATCTAATTTAGTTCAATTGTTCACATAACCTCAAGATGGCGGCTGTGCGCAATTTTAGAATTAAGTTTATATTTCTCGTGTATTAATCTTGCGATCGAAGTAAACGTTTGAATAATGAACCCACGCAAAAATCTTCATCTAATAGTATATAACTCTATGGCCTACATATATAAAATCCAAAATGGCGACCAACCGAAATATTTCGACGGTTCTCAATATCTATTAATCTATGATAGCCAATCAAACTGAAATTTTGTATGTTGATATAGGCTATGAACATAAGTTCACCCATAGGCCCAGGACTTTCAATAACCTGGTAAGCACAAATCCAACATGGCGGTAACGCGAAATATAAATATTTAAATGGACGTTTCTCGCGATTTGACTATCGGAGCGCAGTAATACTTGGTATGGTAAATGCTTATACAAATTTTAATCCACTGGCATCTAATTTATTTCAATTGTTTTCATAACCACAAGATGGCAACTCCGCGAAATTTTAAAATCTGATTTTCATGTCTTATGTCCTAATCTTGCGATTGATGTTTGAATACTACTCCTACACAAAAATCTTCATGTAAAAGTACATAACTAAGACCTACATAAATAAAAATCCAACATGGCGACCATCCGAAATATTTAGATGATTCTCAATATCAACGAATTACAGCAAACAAACTGAAATATTGTATGTTGATAGAGGCTATTAACACAAGTAAGATATATGAAAATACGCTATATAGTTCTTCAGGGAACTAACTTACTTGTTTAATTTGAGGGTCATCGTGGTCATTTAACCCCGTGTACTTGGGGGTGCGAAATTTTGTCTGATAAACGCCGTACTAGTGCGTGTATTTGTAATCAAGGGGAGGATTAGGAAGGAGGCGGCCTTAGAATTCATTTAGGAACCATCCCGGCATTTGCCTGGAGTAGAAGTGGGAAACCATGGAAAACTCATTCCATGGCAGCTGAGGTGGAAATTGAACCCACGTTTTCTCAGTTTTACCTCACAAGGCTGATTGGACCCAGTTCCAGTCCTCAGACCAAAATTTATTGTCTTGACAGAGCCGGGAATCGAACTCGGACATCCGGGGTGAAAGTCTAGAATGCTAACTGCTACACCGCAATGTGGACGAGTTTCAGAGAAAGAATTGGGGGGAGGCAAGATAATTTTGTAGTGGAAGAACAAGAGAACACACGATAGAATGGCAGTGAAAGAAATATATGCCACGAATTTATATTGTGAAGATAAGGACAGTGAGGAAGTACTGAACACACCTGGAACGAAACGGAAACATATAAATAAATCACGCTGATTGGATCGAGGCGTACTGTAAGCAGGTACAAGAACACCAATATAAATCACACTGATTGGATTGAACTCAACAAATAAGTTCAACATTTGCTAAGCCGAGGATGAGACTTGCGCCTCTATTGTGCGCTTAATGGAAAGAGATGAAGAAAGTTTTCAAACTTAGAGAGCAATGCTGGAGATGAGAGGAATTAATGCTCTATAGTCAATATTCTGTGACGTCACGCAGCCTGCGAACGTCAGAGACGTCAACCTTGTGAATTCAATGAAACATGGTTCAAATGTTGGTCATACCACAAGGAGAACCTCTGTGACAGTATTCACTTAGGCGATCTCTAGAGAAGAGGACATTGCACTCATTGAAATATGCACTTGAGACTCGGATAGGTTTGTTTCTCCAATCAATAAATTTAACACAAATCATTCATTCCACAGCAGCCTGTGTACAGCAAGAGTGCCCAAGGGGGGTAGGCTAAGTGCTTGTTGCAGTTAGGTTGGTCGTGCACTTCGATCCCAGCTGCTCTAATAAGTCATCATATTTCGCAGAATTCCGCCCTCCTTAGGAATCATCCAAATGAATTCGGAATTCTTGGCTGTCGCCCCGGAGGTCCGGGTTTGATTTCCAGCTATGTCAAGAAATCTAATTCTGGTCTGAGGTTGGAACGGGGTACACTCGGCCTTGTGACGCAAAACTGAGAAGAGGTGGGTTTGATTCCCACCGCAGTCATCCAGGAATTTGTTTCCGTGGTTTCTCCACTTCTATTCCAGAGAAATGCCGGGATACTCTCTAACTTAAGGCCACGACACCTCATTCCCAATCATCACCTGAGTAGCAATACCCACACATCTATAGACACCATTATAACAAATGCAGATGAACTCGCTTTTCGGACCCTTAAATAAACAATAACTAATAACAAACAGTAACTATCATAACACAGGCTATCATAAATTCCACACACACACACACACACACACACACACACAAGTATTCGCGGCTAAATGGCTGATATCCTTGATGCTAGGCTCCTCAAAACAACTATTATCATGTTGAACATCATCGGGGATAAATGATCACGAGGGTTTTCATAGTTTCCCATCTTCACCACCAGGCAAACGCAAGGACGGTTCCTTTCAATAAGTCCACGGCCGACTTCCTTCCAAAATCCCTTACCTGGCCCTGATGTAATTAGACCCAAGTCAGCGGTTGCCTGGGCGATTGCCCTGTCACCATCCCCAGTTTTATCTGCTGACACGTGTGTTCAGCTCCCGACAGCAACCTTGCGACGGTAGAGGAATGATCTCTCACAGAGTCCATGGGCAAACCAAAGCTAGGAGGATAAGCGATTAAAATAGAAGAATTAATGCATTTCAGACGTTTCAGTCTGGTTACCAGCGTTTCGCACCAGTGTACCAAAGGGCTCATTACATCGTATGGCACACCTCACCAAGGCCACTGCAAGGTATTTATAAACCACATGAAGTGCTAATATAACACGGGAGACAAATATCTCCACTTCCAGAGAGACACTACCATGACAATGAGCCTTTCCTGCGATACAACCAACATGTGTACAAAGTTTCAGTGATGACAATAATAATGTCCCTTTTGACTACTGCGACTTTTAGAGACGCCAAAGTGCCGGAATTTTGCCCCGAAGTGAATCTTTATTGTGCCAGAATGTTACCGCTATGACACGCAGCAAGTAAGTTTACTACAGTGAAACCTCTCTTAACGGACACTCCTCTAAGGAAGGAAGGAAGGAAGGAAGCTTGTAGTTTAACGTGACCGTTAATCTAGAGATCATGAGCCACGGGACCTCCTTTTTACGTGGAATCCGAACCACAAGACGTGGCATTTCACTTCGAAAATACTCCTCTAAGGCGGACACCCCTTCATAACGGACGATTTTCTAGGTCCGTGACCAAACTCCTAGTAAGTATAATAGTAATTAATCTCTCTTATGCAGACACTCGCTATTACGGACATGGACACCCCAGCCGCGTTAAAAAAAAACAACCAACCTCTCTCAGTGGACACTTGTTTTGAAAAGAAATCGCATCTCTGTAGGTCTATTAGTCGTGTATGAAGACTCTGTTGTGTTAATGTACTTTCGACACATCCTGTGCTTCCTGGCAGCCAGTTAGCGCTGACCTTCCCATCCTCTATCTTCTGCACTGCTCCAAAAATTACCTAGGCCTAACGGTATCGCTTTCATTGTTCTCTTGAACTTGAAATGGTCGGGATAGGGGAAGTCATACTTTCACTATCTGGTTAGTTTTACCATGAAACTTCTTAAATCTATTGTAGGACCTGTGCGTTACAGTAGCAAGTGAGTGCATTTGAAATGGCTCCTCGTAAAAGTTTAACTTTAAAAGAGAAAGAAGACATCGTAGATTATCACAAACGTGAGAAATGCGTTGTACGGAAACCATGTGAAATGTTTAAGATTGGAAAGATACAGGCAGCAGAAATTGTGAAAAAAAGAACAAGAAGAGATAATTAAGGTATGGCGTCTTAATAGTAATGAGCTGCAAATAAGACAGTTTCAAAGTGGTAATGATGCTGTTATTGAAAAGGCAGTGATAGAGTGGTTCAGCAAAATAAGAAGTCAGAACGTTCCTGTGTCTGGACCAATGATACAAGCCAAAGCATTGGATTTCGCGGCAGAATTAGGTATAGGAGATTTCAAAGCCTCGAACGGCTGGCTCGAGAATTTCAGAAAGCGCCACGATATAAAATTTACAGCTATTTGCGGAGAATCCTCCACTGTTGATATGGATAATGTTTCAAGCTGGGAATAAAAAATGCTTTCCATCACTAACGGCTATTCGCCGGAAAACATTTTAAACGCGGACGAAACTGGACTGATTTACCGCGTGTAATCCTACGTTTTCATGTAAGTGCACATACTTTACAAGTAGGCTACATGTGTCAAATTGCAATCAATTTCTGTAACCCTCTTTATAGTGGACACCCCTCTTTAGCGGACAGTATTTACGGTCCTAAGGGTGTCCGTTATAGAGGGGTTTCACTGTATTATTATCTCAAGGACAGGGTCACCGCCAGCATATCTGTTGTGCACGACGTATTGCTCATCACACTCTGCATGCTCAAGCGAAAAGAATCCGTTGTCAACAACATCAGTGACCCGTGAACAACGGGTACGACAACTAGCACTATATTGTTGTTGCAATATGAATAGTTTTATTGTTGTTTGGTTTAATTTGGTTCCCACGTTTATGACTTGATATATGGGAGTGGGGGCAGACACACACATTCGGCCTGTGCGGATTGGTGAAACAGATCCTTGTTGGATCATAAGTTACGGGTTAGCCTATAATGCCTGCATGAATCACACGGCTGCCATCTTGAAAATATTTGGCTGATGACCTTGTAGTTCGAGCAACAGGCACTTTTCACTTGAAGGTATATTTTTCCAAAATTTGGTAGAGATTAGATGGTAAGATTAGTCGTAATTTAATTTAAGCTGTCAAGATTTGGATGGCCACCAATTTGTTTAGTTAAGATGTCAGCGATATAAAACATGACACTGAGTTGTCCTCTGCTAGCGCCACCTATGTACCAAATTTGGTTCAATTCAGTTTCGTCATGTTAGATTTGATAGGTGAAGACAGGCATACACCCACATACACCGAGACAGGCACGAACTTTAATTTTTTGAAACAATTAAAAGTAGACTAATAAGCTTTAAATGCATTGTACTGTAGAAAAGTATATTACCGTGTAGTTATGCAGTCGAACAGCACAGTATTTAAGGTTCAATAATAAGGGAAATAATGGAAACGAAGAGCCTTGTCAGAGTCAGATACTTGGTATTGCAAGTTCAGTGACGATACTCAATTGTTTGTCGACTGCTGGATTTGGCTTAAGCAAATTGCTGGTTAGCCTTGCGAAATGCCGGACAAATATTGGCACAATGCTGAAGATGGAGAGTTCAGGAGTAGAGGATGTTTACTATACGACTTCCAACTTGGCGCCAATCACACATTGTTCTTGTCTCATTTAGAAGGCTTGGATATCCTGAACATTTCATCCCCGCATTTGGGTGTGTGTAGAATTCGCCTGATAACATGTGTCATTGTGGTATCTGTAATTGTGTGTGTATTTGTAATTGTCAAGTTAGAAACCGGCATTTTCCTGGAGTAGAAATGGGGAACGCAGGGAAAAATACGTCTAGGATGGCTGAGGTGAGAATCAAACCCACCTCTTCTCAGTTTTGCCTCACGAGGCTGAGTGTAACCCATTCTAGCCCTCAGATCAGATTTTTTGGCAGAGCCGGGAATTGAACCCGGACCTCCGGGACGACAGCCAAGAATGCTAGCCGCTACACCACGAAGTAGTCCGGGTCTGAGACTTCATAGATCACATCTTGCTATTGCCCTAACATACAATGTCAATCAAGTTTCAATCGAATTTTTGTGAACAATCATAATAATTTGCCAGTTTATAAAGACTTTTAGGAAGTGAAAACGACAATGTAGAGTAACTCACCACATGAAGACTTAAAGATTGCTGCTAGCGGTACATACCTGCAAAGAAGAAAGGCGGTATTGAGACAAACAGCACAACATTTTACATACAACATTCAACATGCGCAACTGCCCAGCAAACCATTCTATTAGCACATAGCCGAGTTTATTCACAACATTTCTGTTCCACTATTGACCTTCATTCAATGGCATGCTGGCACAAAGCATTCCATTTGCAACTGATGAGCATAGATTGGAGAATACTGTATGTCATATTTACAAAGCAATGTTACAAATCACGAGCTTTACTGTTAACTAGGGAACTCTTTGTGCTCAAATTTTTTATCATATGGCTGCAGATTATCACATAATTGGATACTGAAACTGAAACCGATAGAATTTGTATCACTGGAAGTTCATTCATTAGTTGTCAATTACCATAAAACCTGAACGGAAGGTGAAACACCGACCAGGAGGAAAAATGGAAGCCTCATGCGCAGTATACACACCCTGATCTACTGACAAAGTTTGTTGTTGTTGGTTCTTAAGGGGTTTATGACATCGTGGTAATGTATCCCGTGCACTTGCGGGTGTGTTGAATTTGTCTGGCAACCTGTGTCACTGTGATGTCTGTACTAGTATGGACTTTGAGATTTGGGTAGGAAGCGGTCAGGGCCTTAATTTAGGGTACCATCCCAGCATTTTCCTGGAGTAGAAGTGGAAAACCACTTCTAGGATGGCGGAGGTAAGAAAATAACCTGACTTTTCTCAGTATTGCCTGACGAGGCTGAGTGTGCCCCGTTCCAGCCCTCAGAACAGAATTATATTACTTAGCAGAGCTGAGAATGCATCCCGGGCCTCCGCGGTGACAGCCAAGAATAGCCTACTTACTGACAATACAAACAAGACAAGGATACATTATTTACGTGTTAGGCAAGTATAAACAATTTAAATGTATTCATTAATTTGAGGTAGCTAGATAATTCTCATTCACTCATCCTTCAAATATTCTCATACTTTCTCACCATAAGTGTTTCCGAACATACAGTAACACTTAACCATAGAAACCATAGTCTGAAGGACACTGTACTCGCAAAACGTTGTATAACTTATCGTATATTTCTCCATACCACCAAGAACATGGGATTGCTACGGAAGACAAATGACCAATTTTAGACCAGGAACTTCATGCACAACACACAGTAAGTCCAATCATCTCTTCACTGGCAAGGAGAAGAAAACCGGAACAACATTCACGAAAGAAAAAAACAGTCGCTCAAAATGGCAGGGTAGACATATTGTCTATTACTAAATTCAAGGGTGCACATTTAAAAAATGTATTTTGGAATAGGGATAGCTTTTGCAGTAGGAATGCATTGTTGTATCAAGAATGGTAATAAAGTAGGGTACTGAGCGAAACTTCTAAGAACCAAAAACACCTGAGGTGCTGTTATCCACGTCGTTTAGTAAATCGTTCTGACGGCCATTACAATAAAATGAATTGTTTCAAAGATCTCTCCTAGTGTTGAACTACAGAAAATGGAAGCTACCATTAACATATTTGAAGAAATGCAAAGCAAATGGAAATAAAAGAAAATGAAAGAAACAGTTTACGACGACGTATTAGAACTCTTCGGAGACGGAATGGTCTTCAGTCTGCAAGTTAGTATACCCAGTGAATTGAGAGTTAAACTTATTGAGCCATTTGCAGTAGAACACAACTGTAGCATTTCTCAGTGTATATGGTAGCCTACTTTGTGTGTGAGTGTTATATAATATAAAATGTCCCTTGTTATTGTGAAGTTTATTCTAGAGTGTGTGTATGAGTGATGAGAGCTCTCTGTATTTGAAACTCAGAACTATTCTAAACTTGCGGAACTACCTCGGGATGTCTCTCCGGCTGTCTGCACCGTTATTTGAACCTCTAATCTGTGAACCTCGTAACTCCACATTCCCTCATGGAGCGTGACTCATCAGGTTAGGATACTGAGGAGGGCAACTAGGTATCTTAAGAGAGTAGGCTATTCCTGACATTGTTACCTCCCTTCCTTAATGGATGTAACGAAATATATCTTTGGACGATGCTTGTCGTGACGCAATGAATTGTCTCCGTCAAAACAATATAATTTTAAAATAACGTAAGCCACGATCTTGTAAATCAACAGGAGTAAACCAACTTTACGAGTCGTGGTGGAGAGCATATGTATCATGTGCAGAAAAGTTACGTCTTAGTTCTCAAAGTATATAATATCAAATCACCATATTATTATTATTATTATTATTATTATTATTATTGTTATTGTGCTTAATAAAGATAAAATTAGAATGGTGATTGGAGGCAAGAGTATTTTTGAACAGAATTTACGATTCATTTTGTGCTTTTCAACATAAGCGCTTAGGAAAGCCATCGTTCCGAAATCAGTGTCGTGCATATCTTTAAATCTGCAGTCTGTGATAAGTAAGTTTCAAGTTTTCAGAATTACGCCAAGTACCCCGTGCCCAAAGGGAAGCCTCCGTGGCTTAGGCAGCAGCACGCCGGCCTCTCACCGCTGAGTCCGTGGTTCAAATCCCGGTCACTCCATGTGAGATCAGTGCTGGACAAAACGGAGGCAGACAGGTTTTTCTCCGGGTACTCCGATTTTCCCTGTCAACATTTCATTCCAGGAACACTCTCCACTATCATTTCATTTCATCTATCATTCATTTAATCATTGCCCCAGAGGAGTGCGTCAGGCCTCGGCAGCCGGCACAGTCCATATCCTCGCCGCTAGATGGGGGCTTCATTCATTCCATTCCTGACCCGGTCGGACACTGGAAGCAGGTTGTGGATTTTCATCACCCCGTGACCAAAGGCAGTGTTGTAACCCAAAACATATTTCAGTAAGGCGGACTCAGGTCTCCTCGAAAATGTATGGTTGGTTTTCAGACAGTTTTAAACATGAAAAGATAGACCTATTGTACATTGATACTCCAAAGTCCGGCAAAATTCACTTACGGAAATAATCACATGGAAATTATCGTGATCCATCATCCTTAATTATATTATTTATCGTCCTGCGGCATATACGTGCTTGTTAAATCGTGCACCACGGCCGCGAGTCCAGCTGCAGTAAGTCCGGAGATCGGAGGTTCGAATCCCAGCGTTGACAGCAGTCCAGAGTATGGTTTCTCCCCGGGAATTTTCACACTCCCTCCAGGCAAATGCCGGGATAGTACCTTACGTCAAGTCCCATGCAGCTTCCTCATCCCTGTCCCAAACACACACACTACTGCAGTCATCACATAAATACAGGTTAACAGCGACGGTCAACATACACCCAACTACATGGGGCTTATGAACAAGATGTCTAAAGCCCCCCCCCCTGGTGTATTCTTGGAATACACGGTACGAGAGAATATAATTTTTAATGCTTTTGCATGTTCATTCCTTCCTTTTCATCAAACACCAACAGTGATCTTCTATTTTCTCTTTGGTGATCATGTCGCTTATATCTTTTGTGAGTCTGACCCACCTAGCGTCATCTAACAGCGAATCTCTGAAGCTCCTCAATTCTTCCTGGTGCAAGAGGATTTACTCATCCATCTGGCCACCAGATTTTTCTACCATCGCCAGCTATCTTCTCCGTGAGCAAGAGAACTTCGTCTACTTTTTCACTCACCATGCTGCTCTAGTATCGCCTGTTATCAACTCTTTGAAGACCATCTCCTCAAGAGAATTTCATTTCTTATGTTGGTTATGCTGATATGTATACCTTTTGTCTCCTACCCCCACTCCTTTCCCTTCCTTGGATCCTCCGCGCTTTGCTGAGCGGGTCTCACTTGTAAGTCGGCAGTTGACTCGGTCAGTCAAGGCTCAACCAGAGCCAGTCTCCTCAAACCAAGAGGCACTTTCTTCTCTCTACGCCATGTTGGCACATTAGGTACCGTATCCGTCAAAGGGAACTTCACCTTCGACATGCAACCAAGATAAGTACAGCTTTAAGGTTTTAACCTCATCTTCATCAGTCTTATTCTCTACGTGCTTTTATTGATTATTTTATAGACAGCGTGAGATTACTTATTTGGGGCGGTAATCATTCTTCGCGGGATTTGCCATGTTGAGCTTTTGTCTGTCTAAGCCAACCTTAACAGAAAGTAGCTTTTCTTAAGCTATTTAAATGAGAAATCTTCTCACCACGTGGGATATCATCTATTACCCGCTGTCTATAAAGATTAAGCTCGTTCCACCGCTGGAATAACTTTGGCCCCATTCTTCTATTAAGATCGTTCTGGAACCTTCCAGATCCTGTACTTTATCTACAAGTCCTGCCGTCATGTATTTTTCACTCACTTGTGAGAATACTAGTTAAAATTGAAGAATCTCACCTCTGAATTAAAGCTCAATAGCTAATTTTCTTCCACCGTTGGAATGTTCTATGGCGCATTTAATTGTAATCCTCAACTTTCTCAAGCAATAGACTTTCGCCTATCTAGTGCAACCAGTCCTTTTTCATCATTGCAATAACTTTCTTTGCCATAAACTTTCGTGTTACTACAGTGAATTTTTCATCTATTCAAAAGACTATAGTGAAAACTAGTGCTTGCCCAACTTTTCTACCGCGTCGCGATCGTCCGTTTACATTAAATAAGGCCATGAACATTTATCCTCAATCCCAATCGATCTTTCCTAAACCTTCTACTAACAAACCATATTAATAAAATTGAAACCCAGGATCATTTCCAATAAGGTGTCACTCTATCGAAGTGCCCTTCCATCTTGTTTGTTTATCATTAATTAATTTCTGTATAACTACGTGTTTTATACACGGTTTAAACTTACATTGTTTCTACCTTATAATCAGGAAAACAATTCTTTCAACTCTTGAGTGAGTTATTTCTAGGTCTCACGAAATGGAAACTGCCCCATTTGGCTCGTGATTCCTACTTAAACATAGGAGGTCGAGAACCTTCCTTTTGATTTTCACTTCAGGTTTCACAGTAGGTGACCTGCCCTTATTTGTATATTAACCAAAAGTAATTCAGCTTAAATATAATAAGTTGTAGGAACTTCTATCTTATTCTTCATGTTTTTCTTATTGTTATTTTCGAAGTTGTAACTTTTTTCTAAAATAGTTAGCTGAAAATTTCTTAAAGTACACTCCTTGTACTCAATTGAATGTTTAAACTTTAATCACTTCATTTGTCTTTTTTAAATCTTACAAAGATTTTAGTACATATAGAAGGTTTGAAACCTAAAGAATTGTTAAGTGCCTGGAGCAAACGTCAAATGTTTTCTGAGGTCTGTGTCCCCAAAATTGTTAACCAAATTGAAAATATATATTTGTTAAAGTTATCAACTTCTTGGAATTGTTAAATAAATTAAGCGTTTCTTTTCGCTTTTTCATTTTTCTAATACAACGGTTAGGCAAGATCCTCTCTTCCTTGGCTCTCTCTACTCAATGCCATTAAATCTATTGATAGGGCTTTCACTACTCGTTGCATTTGAGCAAGAACTCAGTGGTAATCTCGTCAAAGTTTCTCTTAGCTTTAAAAGCTAATTCTAACTGGCCAGTAAGGCAAGTAAAGCTCGCTACGCCAGCTACCTGCTTGTGGAGATCCTCTCCGAAAACTTATGGTTAGTTTTCCAAATGATAAGTGTTTCTTTTTGTCTAAACTTTTAGCCGGCTCCTTGCTGAGTAAAAGCTTAGCCATTTCCAAATGCAACCATTGGTCCACTTACCAAAATTACTCCCCAAGGTATAATTTTTTATCATTATCCTTCTCGGAAGCACTTGGTCGCTTTTTCAGGAACTCTATAACTTCGAAAACTGGAAATACCAAACCTGACTCAAATTATTGGCATTTTTCGAATTACTTTGCAAAAACGAATTTCTATGAACAGACATACAATAAATCTGTTACTCTCAGTCTTGCCAGACCATCACCCTTCCCCATAGTAGGCATATGCATGCTTGAGAGGGAATATGCTAAAGCCTTTCTCTGGCAAACCACCCAAGTCCTAGCTGCGGTTCCCGTCAGCTTCGACCAAGTCCTTACCCACTTTAGGTATCAGAGAGCGGATTTGCGGTGGCAACCGCCTCTAAGTGTATTTAAGGTTAAATTTATAACTTTTGTGTGACTCTCCTCCTATTTTTCTATCCTTTTTCTCCAGTCCGAAACCTATCTCCTTTTCTTAATCATCTTCCCTTGGTGGTTAGGTTATTCCTTAGCCAATAATCTACCCCCCCCCCCACAAAAAAAAATGAATTAACAACGTATTATATATTTTGCTAATACCTCCGATTATTTTCCGTCTTAAAGTGAGATAGGTATATATTAAGCCACTCTCTCACATTAATCTGAGCTTCCATATCGTACATTAAGAACATTATTATTACAAATACCCCGGTTTCCCAAATTTTAAAACATTTCAAAACAATAATTTTTCGTACCAATATTATGTTAAAACACTTTGCTTGCATTTTGAAATGCAAACTTTACAACATTTAAAACAACTCAATATATACTGTACGTGTTACGTCTACGTGCATTATCGTCCATGTCGATAAAACCTTTGTCATATCCATCGATCAGAATAGTATTCCAACTCACAGTAAACATTCTTTGTGCTGAATGAGGGGATTGTTGCAGGTGACTGACAGGGTGGGCTTGGTCTATTATCTGCGTACACCGCTGCTGTAATGTTCAGGATAGACCTTACGATTATTTGCGTTTGCTACACTCACAGACAGTGCAGGATTACCCATTAGGCCCGACTAGGCCCAGACCTAGGGCCCCCAATTATCTGGGGCCCCCAATCAATTTCTAATTTAGTTCAATTTTATTCCGAAGATTTAGAAAAATTTTGTCCAGAACTGAGACAGTTTCGGCATTATTTTAAATTACAATATCCTTTAAAAACTGAGTTCACTCATTCTGAATTTCACGAAATTCTTATTCGAGACAAGCTTGAGTCTGTTTTTCCGAACGTTGAAATTGCTTTTCGCATTTTCCTGACCCTCATGATAACGAATTGTTCTGCGGACCGGAGCACAAGTTTTCAAAATTGAAACGGTTCAAAAGTGCGCAAAGAAGTATCATGTCACAAGAACGATTAGACATGCTAAGTTTAATGTATGTCGAGTCAGATGTTCTGCGGGAAATTGATTTTGATGACATTGTAGAAGATTTCATTTACCGAAAAAACAGAAAGAAAAAAATTGATTACATTTTACAGAAGTAAAAATAGTATGATTTGTTAAATTGTTCATCAAATCATCTGAAATGTTTTCAAATAACGTTGATCATTTCAATTGAAATGTATGTATATATGTAGGCCTATGTATGATTTAATAAAAAGTGTATTATTCATCTTGGAAAAAGAACTCTTGTATATACTTTATTAAATGTACAGGTGCTAAAAAATAAAAATTATTTGAAAAAATAAAGGGGCCCCAAAAATCTGAGGGACTTGGGCCTCATTTGACCTTAATCCGGCACTGCTCACAGACTAACTTCCGGAGGCTTTACACACCCTCCAGATAAGTGATTGCTTAGTGTCTTTTCGCATGAACTACTGTATACTGTCTATTACAAGTCTCTCGCTTTCTAACTTGTAACATTCCAGTCCATTTCCCCTTACGAGGTGACTTATTTAATTTTAAAATAGCAAGCAAGTTTTAGGCCTTGAATATTGTAGGATCACCTCAATTGACGATGAAACTGTCTTAATAATTCAAACAATAGTGCGCAATATATCAGGTCAACGAGCGTGGAAACAGCCTGAGCGGTTCTTGACAACTGTGTAAACTGTGTTTCCGGCCTTCTCCGTTTTATCCTACCCGGCCGTACTAGTAACCCGCGCAGGAATACATTTTCGTGATTTCTATAACCTTTGTCTTTTCTGCAGGGAAAGTATCTCACTTCGAAGCGTGAATTACGCTGATGTTAATGAGGGGTTCGAATTATAAATTCGATCGATGGATCTTCTGTTATTTGTATAGCATCATTTTCCCCACGTCTCCGCGGGGATTTCCACTATCACGTAACGTACGGTGCCAATGAGTTTCGGGATTGAGTAGGAAGGATATCTGCATCTTAATTTTGCACGGGTAATGCCTTAAACTTGTGTACCTTATAGTAATTCATGCTATTATCATTTTACTCACCTCTCTGCAGCTTTAGTTAATTGTATAATTTTAGCTGTCTATAATATGACTAGAAAATGGGCATCAACGGCAACTGTCCTTCTCACTTTTCGCTACCATGGAATTACAAAATGGGTCAGAGGTAGCTTCAGGCTTTTTTTTTTCGGGGATCCCCTTGGTCGAGGAAGGGTGGGTCAGTGCCCCATCATTTGGCGTTGTCTCGTATCAGGTCAACTCGGAATTTATTGTCGCCAGGCAATTTAGAAAATACTGTCTCTTGCTAGCTTGTTGTTGTTGCTTAATTTGAGACTGGCTGCTTGGCTCAGTGATAACGTTCTCGCCTGATGAGCTCAAGTATCGGGATCGAATCCTGGCGCAGTCAGTTGGCATTTGAGGGTGCTCAAATGCGAGGGAGCCGTGTCAGTAGATTTACTGGCACGTTAAAGATCCCCTTTGGGGCAAAATTCCGGCACCCTGGCGTCTTTAAAAGCCTCAGTAGTTAACAGAGACGTAAAACCAATAACATTATTATTATTATTATTATTATTAATAATAATAATAATAATAATATTGCTTAATTTGAGGGGTTTGAACTTCGTGGTCATTTAGTCCCGTGTACATGGATGTGAGTGGAGTTCTGTTTGATAACTTGTGTTATTGTAATGGCTGTATTAGTGTGTGTATTTGTTATTCAGATGAGCATTTGGAAGGAAGCGGCCGTGGCCTTACGTTAGGAACATATCCGGCATTTGCCTGGAGTAGAAGTCATAAACCAATGAAAACTACTACCAGAATGGCTGAGGTGGGAATCGAACCCACCTCTTCTCAGTTTTATCTCAGGAGGCTGAGTGTACCGCGTTCAAGTCCCCAGGCCAGAATTAAATTTTTTGGAAGAGCCAGGAATCGAACCCGGACCTTCGGGACGACAGTCAATAATGCCAGCCGCTACACCATCTCTTGCTGGGGAGCTATTTGCTATGGCTTGGTTAATTTCCAAAGTCTTCATAATTGCATTTAATTCCAGTTTCCCTGTGGTCGAAGTATTGTAGTAATTTGTCTTCCCATAATATATTCTATTCTATCATTAGTCATTAGGCGAACGGGTGAGGTACACATGTCGACAATTATTGTACTATCTGGCTGTGGCTCAAAAAATGAAACTATTATCTTACTCTTGTGTTATCAACAGTCGCTGGTCTGTTGACTACAGTAGTTCATTCATTTTTAATACATTTAAGGCAAACGTCTAGTATCGTAAAATTATTAAGATACTTGTAAAGACAGTAGTTGATTAGTTACTTATTGCAATAACAGGGAAAATGTATATGTAATATAGCCTACCTGAAAAACACAGTTCCTTTTTTCATTTTTGATCAAGTTCAGAATATCTCTTCTTATAATGATAACTAGAACCCGCCCCGACTTCGCCCGGGAACAGTTATGAATGAATTACGTGATAAGCGCTTTTTTCGATGTCAATGCACTACGACCTATATCCGTTTTACGTCTCGGCATGATGAGTTAATATGACTGACTGTACTATTAATTATATTATCATGGATATGCATGTGCATCGAATTCTTGTCAGACGTAATTTAAGAATGGCGAGGTGCGTGAAACACAAATCCCCCTTCCATCCAATCTAAAAACACTTATAGTGGGTGATGTATTGAAGATAGAGATATACTCTCCCGGACTTTTTTGTAGAACTATTCATGCTGAACAATTCTTACACTCATAGTATATTGATATTTTTAACGGTTTGCCCAGCTTAAGCTTAGAAAGCGCACGGACGCCAGATTTATTTCCGACTTTTTCACAGAAATCGTTATGCTTGGCTTCCTTTGATCATATATAAATTATTTTCTACAGAATCCTTCCTCGAGATATCCTTTACAGAATGGTGAAAGCCGCATCAAAATCCATCCAGTGGTTCTCAAGATTACCCGTGACATCCAAGAATCGGGGACTTCGTTTTATACTAAGTAAAGATGATAACTTTCCAGTCAGTCAACACGTATTTGTGCCCAATAAAATTAGGTAGGGATCATAAAACTCTACCTGGAAAAATTACATATCAATAACAAGTACCGTACCGGTACTGATTACAATGCGGGGAGTTACGAGGATGACATATTTCGTTCCGCAAATGAATTTCTCCAGATCAGTTATTCAGGCTTATGATATTGGCAAAGATGATTTATTATGTGGTGGAATTTATTTTAATTATAGATTATATAACTTGTCAATGGAAGTTAAATGTGATCCGTTGTGGTTTACGGTTTGTATATTAGCAATACAGAATGCGTTAAACACACGCACGCTCACTTCTAACTATTGAAATACAATTTTGATTAATCTGAACAGCTGAAGTTGAGAGGCACGTCTGTTCACCATGTAATCACCCCGTAGATTGACGTGGCCTGGATTGGTTAGGTCTAGCGTTCGCTGCGCTGGTGTGATATGTGTAACCTACTCATTCTCTCACGGGGTGATTTGAATTAGACTTGTGGTACGGTGAGCTACGTAAACTATTATTAGTGTATGTGAGGTGGCTCCGGATTATCTCAATTTATTGTTCACTAATATTTTCGTTCCTGCCACGAGGTTCCCATGCATGTTGCCAACTTTTGAGGCTGAATTAGGATTCTGCGATGGTTTAGGCCTAGGTTTGTTAAGATTCAGTTCAATGTATATCCTGCCCATTTAACATGTTACCCTCCTCTTAGCTCAGTCGTAGCCTCACTTCCTGAATTTAAGTTTCTAATAACGAGAACTAACGTGAACCTTCCAAAAACAAGTGATCGTTCAAATTTGAATGGTTGCTGTTCTTGACAATGTGTATTTCTATTGATTCATTGAACTCGAAAACTCTACCTTTCGTTTTGTGATATGACATGCATTAGTCTGTGACTATGCTATCGCATTCATCGTTGTCGTATATGTGTTCTAATACTGCTGAGCACTTCCCGTGTTTGATAGAATTTCAGTGTTCATTGTATCGTGTGTCAACTCTCCAACCGCTTCGACCCATGTTTGCCCGACATCCTGCGTATTGACATAAAACTATGTACACTCCAGAGTTCAAGTGCTGTTCCTGTTCTGTAAGGTGTCTACTAAGTGTGTTATTTGATATGGACGTTATTTTGAGCCCTTGATCGTTAAAAATATTTGTTATTTTGTATGTTATTGTGTTTGAAGCCATTTTCAGTGTTCCCTTGGTATTCGAAATTTGATGTTTTTCAGTCGGTAAACACGATTGTACCCAATTGTGATTGTTTATTCCCTAATCCTGAAAACAATTTACATGAAATTAATAAATACATTTGGATGGCCAGTTTCGATCGTGAAGCGATCATTATCAGATCCATTACACTTAGGCTATTAAATCTATGTCTAAAAGTATGGTTGAAAGTATTTACAATATGAACACTTATTTAGTTGCAGCTTTAGGCAAAATAATGCAACTAGTGTTGTTAATTAAAGTCGAAGTAAAGTTTGTTAAGACACTGATTGACCTCCAAATTTGATTGCTTAGTGTGAGTATGTGATTGTTGTAAAATGGTCAGGTTACATTGTACTGTACAGGTTACATATCTGGTTGAGTTGTATGCGGTCCGGGTGAAAGAAGCTAACTTCGTCACTACATGCTCTCAATTGACCATTTAACTGCAATCACATACTCACACTAAGCAATCAAATATGGAGGTCAATCACCACTTTCAGTATCTTAAACTTCAAATAGACTAACTAACAAATATTGACGAGTTGCATTATTTCAACTAATACTGCAATTAAATAAGTGTATATATTGTAAATACTTTCATCCATACTTTTAGACATAGATTTAATAGCCTAAGTGTAATGGATCTGATAATGATCGTTTGACAATCGAAACTGGTCATCCAAGAGTATTTATTAATTTCATGTAAATTGTTTTCAGGATTAGGGAATAACCCATCACAATTGGGTACAATCGTGTTGACCGACTGAAAAACATCAAATTTCGAATATTTTAGTATGTGTTACTGGTCATAAAATTGAAGCGCACGCATTTGTCCTTATTGGGTGAATGAGGTTGTGATGCTTCTGAAACTTGATCTATGATCCCCAATGTTGGGTCACACTTTGTAACTTGTCTTACAACTGGTTTGAATAAATTTAAAATGTCTGAACTTTAATGAATTGGCTTTAATTAATTGCTGGGCGCCAATTATTTTAACAAATGTTAAATTTTATTTGGTAGAGCATCGATCTTCTTAATCCCATGGCGAGAGGCAATAAAACTTGCTCGACTACATACAACAACCTGTGTCTTATCAACACATCTGAATTAAATATCACTAGCGATAAGACGATACATGGAATTCTGAAATGTAGGTGTACTATATTCTAAATCAATTCTTTATAATGCAGAGAGTGTGCCGTTACGATAGAAATCTAATGAGGAAGCCTAGTTGTAGTGTATGTTTTAACTGTGTGCTCCGTGAGGTCGGAGATTTTTTTATACCATATTGAAGATCTGGAAGACGAATATTATAATTCCTTTAAGGTGACTATGGGTGTCAGCTCTGGCCCCTTGAAGTTGGCAGGTTGGTCATCCTACATGCGCTCACACCAGTACTACCTGATGTTCTACTTGTTTGGGGAAGCCTTCTCAAACGTCTTGCTTAATGTGAGACTTCTCATTATATCCTACAAGTCCAGTTACAGATAACAGTTTTCATCGTAAAATACTTGGCAAACTTGCTCTAAATACGTAGATTGATACTTTTACACACGTACCGAATATTATCATACTGAATATTTCGTAGTTACTCGCACAAATTAGTAATATTCAAGTTCACTCAGAATAAAGTGATACTAATTGATACACGTGACGGCAATGACAAGCAAGCAGCATGCCGACAACAATATAGTAGCGTAGCGACACGCGCCACAATAAGCAAGGCAGGAAAAGATTGACAAGCATGGCCAACTAGCCTACTATACTGTAGCTCTAGAGTGTCCAAGATGTCGTTGGTCCTGCCACTGCAAGACAGTGACATATTCGCACCAAACTGCAGATAACCAATGATGTGAAAGCATCATACCCACATGTGATCAAGCCAGATATGAATTTATATCGCTGAAGACAATGTGGTTTGAGTGACAGTTTGGAGAGATTCCATGAAAGCACTTGTGTAGCCCCTTTAAAAGATCTTGAATAGACACACTTCACTTCTGAAAACTGTTGATTATTTGCTCATCGCGTTCAAAAAGACTTTGAATATCTGACGAGTCTCATGTTTCAAAATTGCTCAACTCACTGGCTGTTTGAATACATGTTCCCTATCCCAATGGTGTCGGCCCCGTGGTGTTGGGGTAGCGTGCCTGCCTCTCACCCGGAGGCAATGGATTCGATTCCCGGCTCCGTCAGGGATCTTAGAAACTGACGTAAGGGCTGGAACGGGGTGCACTCAGCCTCGTGAGGACAATTGAGTAGCTGTCTGACAGTGAGGCTGCACCCCGGTCACGAAAACCAAGATTAACGGCCGAGAGAACCCGATGCGCTGACCACGCGTCACCCCAATATCTGCAGGCCAAATGGCTGGGCAGCGGTCGCTTGGTAGGCCTAGACCCTTCATGGGCTGTAGTTCGAGGGGTTATTTATCCCAATGGTACTCGGCATACCTCACTAAATTTTAAAAATTCGAAAAAACACATAGCCTACACATCCTTACAATAATATAACAGTCATAAAATGAAAATGACGAGGGCGATAAGTAATTAACATTGGTGAATCAGAGCGTATAGTTTTATCTAATACAATAATGTGAGACGATGAAATATAAATAATTAACAATGGTTATGAGTGTATGTAACCTTCGCAGATCGGTTACAAGATGTCTCGTTTTTTTTCTTTTGTTATTTTACTAAAAGTTGGTCTACCTTTACAGGCACGAAATTGGTTTATTCGGGAATTTGTTTGATTATTTCATTTCATTAACGTTTTTAGTCGTCATCAGTATCCAGATGGCTCTGTTTACCATTAAACTGAATCCCGCTAATTTGAGGCACCTTGGGTGGTTGGATCGATTGTTCATTTTGTGCGATGTTTGTGATGGTTTTCGGTAAATGTTGTATGACACGTTGTGGTCCCATCGATATTTTTGTCGATGTAGTTTACGCGCCAATCGATCTCAGGCTCTATAGCGAATTTAATTGACTGGTCCAGCCATTGATTGCTTGGGGTAGCATTTCTTCGTTTTTAATTCCATGTCGTATATAAATCACCAACAAATTGGCTCATCATCAAACGAACTTTCATACTGAATGCTTCACATAACGTTTTGAACTTAGGTCTTGATTGACTTCACACCGTATATCAGAAGCTCCTGAAATAATTTAATTCGCTTGGAGATTCTAAATTTAGAAAGGCTGCTGCAGAAACGTATTTATGGTTACGGCACGCTTGGGTTAAAAATACTGTAAATGTAAAGAAGAATGAACAGTAGAATGTTTGGTGATTTACAATAAAATCATATGTATTTAAAGGCTATTTAACGCAATTATTTTGATAAATTGCCGTAGAACAGAGACAGTTGCATATTCTTGAGCTCAGCAACTTAAAGAGCGACCCTGTGTCAGCCCTAGCTCCGTCAGCCAGTGTGGCAGAGAGGACAGCGAGCTTGTAGTTTGCATTTTTCCGTGGTTTCAGTTGGAGTTGCTGAGCTCTAAGAAAAACGAGCACACATATTAGAGTGTGCATCACACAAGAAAGTTTAAACAGTTCTGCCTGGTTTCTCACTGAACTCTGTTGTTAATATTCCATAGTATCAATGACATCTGACAGCATATCGTAAGCCGAGTCCAGTCCCAATTCATAAGTCAGCAGCCGTGTCGATTAAATCAAGCGTGTCAGTGTCGAGACAAGGACATGCATAGCCTAATGATTTTCCCTTTTTATTCTGCCACATTGCTGTGTAGCTCTTGCCAACTCCCTTCTCGAACTATGGTTCCGAGCTGGTTGCGAGAGTGACTTATATTCGAGCCTACAGAATGTTTATGTTATGAGAGGAAATGGATAATGATAATGGGTATAGGGTATACATCAAAGGCGGGTCCTTCACCTTCACTCAGTTTAACGAACCGGAAGGAAAGTACAGTATACTTGCGCTGTATAGTTGGGAAAACATTGCAGCTAGAAGTAAAATATTAGAAGATATTATTGCTCTGCAGAAGATTAAAATCATGCCTCCGTAACTCATCATCATTATCTTCATTTCCCCTTTTCCAGCTGCCACTGGGTGGGGGCCAATATGGTTCCTCTCCACTTTGTTCTGTCGTTTCACCATTCCTCTTTCGACACGGTGTTCCAATCGAGGTTCCGTTTACTAATGCTATTCTTCACCGAGTTCATCCAACGCATTCTTGGTCTTCCTCGTTCTCTCTTCCCTGTCATCCGTCGTTCCAGTGCTCGTCTTGGTAACCTTACTTCATTCATCCGTTTGACATATCCGAACCATCTCAATCTGTTTTGCTCCAGTTTGTAATTTAGTTTCTGTACTCCCAGTTCTTTCCGTATTTCTTCATTTCTCACTCCGTAACTATTAATATAAATATAAATATTCAAAACTGTTATAATCATCATATACCAGGTGAATCAGCTGCCCCTAATAATATTGTTTTATGCAGCCCTACTAGCGTTGTTATCAGGAAGGTCGATATTTCTCTGCCTGCATCCCGTATGGTACTAATGCACTGCAAGCATATCCCTCAAACGATACTGAACACTGTTATTTTTCACTCGATGTGATTGCAGACTAATACGAGGGGAAAATAATATAGTTGAGCATTTGTTTGCGGGAAATGCTTGCACGACATTAGTACCATACGGGATGCAAGAAGAGAATATCGACCTTCCTGACAACAAGCTCAGATGGGCTGCATAAAACAATATTATCAGGGGCAGCTGATTCACCAGGTATACTGTATAGAACGCTACGGTGTATGTTTCACAAAACTCAAACTCTTAAAGCAGAGGGCGTTAGATGCACGGTTTGTGCTGAAATCTTCCAAATCGTCTCTATAGTACAAGGAAAAATCTTGCAATTCTTGAAAAGTAAACGGAAATATATTTATTTGTTTATTAAGTGCTTTTAAACAAATAAACAAGACGACAGCCCCTGCCAGAACTGTGCGCACCCAACCTGCATAACAGTAATAAATATGGGGTGCTCGCATGTAACCAATCGTTCATTCAAAAGAATCAGAATTATACTCTGATTTCATAAATATCGACAACTTGTTTAAAATTGCGATTAAACAAATAAACAATAAGCCCGCACAACAGTAAAGCCGGGTGGGTGGTTTATGCACACGTGAGATTTTTCACACAGGTCCCGTAGTAAATATAATTAGCCTTCTTCTTCGTACTACTACTACTACTACTCTTAGTAATCGTCTGTTTATTGACCATGACCTCTTTGTTCTACACGCTTTATCAGGAATTGATATAAAATTCCAGGGATTGGATTTTCACGACCACAATGTCGATTGATGACAAATGGGGGCATTTCGCTTTAGGTCATGTATTGTACAAACAGCACAAGCAATCCAGATGAAATATGAAGAATTAAAAGCAGGATGGAAGCTTTTAGATTTATGTGACAGTTAATCATGCGATCATGAGCCACGAGACCTCCTTTTTACCTGGAATCCGAACCACAGGACATCGCATTCCACTTCAAAAATATCACATGCATTGATCGGGAATCGAACCCGGTTCACCTTGGAGAGAGGCTATCAGTTTGACCGCTGCGCCACCACGCCAAATATGGAGAATTAAAATGTGTGACACATACAGGGCGCGAACTCCTTTACGCCGAGCTGTGTATCTTTTGCTCTGAGAATTAGACTGTCTCCGTATTAGCTCATTGGTAACACAGTTTGGTAGTGGTTTGGTTCTTTCATGTGTCAAGAAAGAGACATGTTTTAAAACAGGGCTGGTCACAAGGGCGGCCGGCTCAATTCCCGTGGCGGTAGTGGCACCAGTGGTAGAGACGTTGTGCGCTTCACCATTAGCAGCCAACCGGGTGAGTATACTCTCAAATGAGTTTAGTTAATAATAATAATAATAATAATAATAATAATAATAATAATAATAATAATACATGCAAACATACACTATTCAAAGAATTGGCGTAGTTTCATACAGAATTTGTTGATATTTGGAGACGAAGTTAATAGCTCACAACACAGCGAAATCAATAAATAAGTTAACACTATTTAAACAAGATCTTACCTTAGCACTTTGTCTCGCTTGGTTTAATTACTCAAGTTTCTTTTCTTTTGCTGAGCGTTGGAGTCAGCGACATCGTTCCCGTGTCGGGCTTGGCAATTCCGCTTTAAATTATACTTCTTCGAGATGGACGCCACTGCAAAACAATCACTCCGGACCTTCACTAGAATCGACACACAAAAAAAGCCTGTTCCTACTGCCATTTGAAGCACCTACAGTATGTGGATCGGTTAATTAACACTTACGCAGTGCATCGTCTTTTGGTACTCAACAATTCCACTAGTAATACTCGATCTTATTTAATGACACAATGCTGATACGGTGGTTTAGGCTCTGCGAACTGTCAACAGACAAACATGACAACAACAAAAATGGAAGTGGAAGGTACACGTGGGTGGTCGGTGGGGCAGGTGATTGGGATCGGAACGCGGAAAAGTAAAATGTGGAAAGGGGCGGCATTGCGGGGTGGTGAGGAGGGGATCTGCCAGGCTAACAGCTGTAGAGGGAATGGCTCCTGGCTTAGTGCCCTGTCCCGATTTTCCGTCATTGTCCGGGCTTCCGTTATAACAGGGTCTGGGCTCTTAGAAGTCCGGCGTGAAACAACTCGAAGATTGTCTCTTCGAGATATCATATCTTGTATTATCTCTGTATTTCCTAATACAGTATTTCAGTTACTTGTGATTCTTCAAGGAGTATTCTCACAGGCAATATCTTTTAGAATGTATTAATGGCTCAAGGCCAAAACACAGACAAGATGAAAGACTCAAAAATTCCCCTCATCCACGTACTGTACGTGCAAGTATTTTATGAACATTTACTGGCAAATAAAAGTACTATAAATGTAAGCCCAGAAGCGGTTGTGTTGTTACGATAGTAAACTTACTGAATTTGTTAGCGACAACTGGGAATTCCATAATTATTGCATGAAGGATAATGTCAACGCATATTTCTCACGTCTTCATCGATACTGGTGTAATCAATTCAACACGCTCCAGTGCCGTCATTAAAGTCACCAGTTTCTCGAGGTTTCAGCTTGTCCACTGTTTTCCATTAAACTGCGAATCTTTTGTGTCGACTTTCTCGAAGCAACCAGAATCATCTCCTGACTTGCCTCTTTCTTACTTCGAATCGGTATAAAATGTTTGCAACGCATTCAAAATACCATATTCAAAGATACATCAAATCCAAGCTGTCTTGATCAGTAGCACGGTGAGTGTTGCACTTCTTCTAACGCTTATTAAATTGGTATTTGAAAGCGCTCAGTGTAATACCACTCACAAATATTTGGAATATTCACTTGAAGTAAAGTCATGTAGAACATGCTCAATATGTCACATAATTGTGTGATGACCACTCATGAATCCTTCTGCCGAACCACGAACTGTTCTGGCTGAGAACTCCAATTTCAAAAAATGGAAAACATATGAACACGAATTGAAAAACGTAGGTTTTATTGCCATCGTTTATCATTACTACAACGAGAGAAAGGAGATTTATAAATGCATCCACTTGTTTGCATCTATCTGTCTCTATTCATGAAGCCTATACCCTGAAAATGAATTACTGTGTTAAGTACAGGGATGTTGTCAAAGTACATCCTTTAATCAAATACGCGCAAGTTACCTGCTGTAGGGTTTTTCCACTTCGCCTTAACTTATGTGAAGAAAGTATAAAGTCATATCCGCGTGGCGTGACGAGTAAACGCCTAACAACACTGTTCTTTGTTGTTGTTCTCATATGAAGTGTGTTTTTCTATACGGATGTGAAAACCTCGATTTTATCTATACGGATGTGAATACCTCGATTTTATTTATAGGCTATGGATGTGAAAACCTCGATTTTATCCATACGGATGTGATTAACTTGATTTTATCTTAACAGTTAGATCGTGCATGGGCTAATGTTTGAAAAGCATTTCTTCCAGGCAGATTTAGCATCTGTCCCACTATGTGTCATATGGTTTCCTACGGTACATTTTCCCACGGATGTTCTAACTGGACTTTTAAATCTGGTACACTTGAAGGTAGGCAAAGCAGGCGCTACAAACGGTCTCATATAATATCGATCAATGCAAAGTACTGCAACTGTAAAGATTAAGGAAATAATGAATCTTTGCATAATCATTCGTGAGAAATCCTTGTCCTACGGTGATGAAATAAGTGGCGTAGTCGGCAAAGCTACTTACAGTATTCAATTTCGCTGGATGGAATATCGTGACAAAATCGTCTGGAATTATAAGGTGCTTATTTGTGAGAGATCTGTGTCAGTAGATTTACTGGGATGTTAATAGTCCCTACGTAGGGCACTATTTTGGCACCCCGGCGTCTCTAAAACGATAGCAGTTTAAATGGATGTTTAATACTTATGGTGATTATTATTATTATTATTATTATTATTATTATTATTATAGTGTGTTTTCTTTCTTTCTTTCTTTCTTTCTTTCTTTCTTTCTTTCTTTCTTTAGGTTTATTCTTCATAGTTGCATTTGCAGTAACATCGGTGGTGCTCTGGAGTGATGGCGTGGAAAGAAATCCTGGTCAATTTGTGATGGCCCAGATTTAACCAACCAATCTCCACAACGTGCGCCTTCCCATTCTTACGCTATTGTCATTTCCGATATGGATATGCGTACGGGGAGTACTAGTTTATAATTTCATTACAAAACTCAAACCTAAACTTTTGCCATTCCTGGTTACAAATTCTAAAACTCTCATTTTGTATACATTCTGCGGCCTAGTGCTGTGGCTGTCAGTAATGTGCTGGAATTCACCTTGCAATATCTTACCTCGCGTCTTGTTCTCTTGCGACTTCGCGCTTGCAATTTGCCGTCAAGCGGCCCAGCTGCTTCACGTCACATAGCGGTGAGGGAGCGGGACGGGGCGGGTGAGCTCATTTAGCTCCGCTCGTTAAACCACACCAACTATTTCAATATAAACTGAATCGACCATTGAGAAAATGTGGGATATTTCCGCGTGGCAAAAGAAGAGATACATAAGAGAGATGAGCAAGCGAATGAAGCTTAATTATAAATAATTAGAGGAGTGCAGGGGAGATGGAATGGTGTAAGATGATGTAAAGTAGCCCAGCCAAGCAGAAACTAACAAATTACAAGGAGAGAATGTTGCTAGTTTTGTGCACCGGCAAAATTATATTTGAAACACTGAAATGAGGTTTGAAGTAAGGTGATAAGGTGAAATAGCTGGGGCAGTAAGTGGAGAAACAATTCGATTATAAGAGAAAACCAGTTTTATGTTAGCCCAAAATCATGAGGAATTGTGTGACAGATGATTAAGAGAGAAACATCCCTACTAAGAGAATTTTGCAAGTGAGGTACGAAACATGTTTGATCCATCTGTGTTTCATCTAAAAGGGGTGGCATTTTCAGAAACTGGATTTATTTTGATCTCTGTTTGTGTCCTAAGTTCCCTAAAAATGTCCACATAGATTGTGGATCAGGAGAATACGCTAAGTCTGTGCCTGTTAGTTCAGCCCATTAACATGGGGTAGAACGATTCCACTAGAATTTTGCTGTTCCTAGGATTGGCCATGGGCCATTAGACATAAATCAATTTAAGGAATCATAATGAATTTCATAAATTGTCACTGTATAATTGCTACAACTGAATGATTTGGTAAGAACTTTCGCTTATATTACAAATATTCCTGCTGTTTTTATCAGAAGTGATAATCGGATAGTCTTTGGAGGGGCTTCAACATCGTTGTCATCTCGACGCCGTTTACTAGTGAGTGTGTATGTATTGAACCCTTTAGTATTGCAGTGTTTATATGCAAGAATCTTGATCAAGGGGTCGCGCTCAGTTCATAGTGTGATGTTTACGTTCGCCAAACAACATGCTTTACTGAGAGAAGGGTCATAGGATTAAAACTATAATTAAGAAAGGAAGTGACAAGACGTAAAATAATAACATAATTTAATGACTATTTGTGCAAAAAAAATGAATATAAACAACAACAATAATATTCCTCCCTGAATCTTCCCATGACAGAAATATCTATCAACGTTGAGGAGTCAGACGGATCTCCCCCTCATAAAAATGTGGATCCAAGTTCCACTACCTTGCATTGGGATTTTATGTACGCGTAATGACTAACTACGAGGGATGAGTACTTGGATGACTGTTCGTTTACATTGGGTAACAGCCACGATGCTTACGAACAATCATCTCGTAAATCAACGTTTACGGATATGGGACACAACACTAATAAAAACCCTTAAAAATTAATGCTGACACACAATCTAAAATCTAATATTTACAGGAATCTCCCTCGAGACCCTCCTTCAGTGCGATGACGCATCTGACAAATGAGCTGCCCACACGGCCAATTGCTCAATACACAAACAAGGAAAAGACAGCATCGCACGTGACTGCACGGGTCACTCATACGGAACATAAACATGGAATGAAATCAACAACAACAAAAGCCTCACCGGCTGAGATTACCTTATATGAACAAAAATGCACTTTAAGTTAACGCTTCGGAGATTATAGTGATTCGTAGGCAACTCCCATTTATTTAAACAATTTTTACCATTGATCAGTTCTTATTCTGTATTTCAAGTAAATTTACGGAGCCAACAAGCACTCCACTAATGACCTTGATGCAATCTTTTCAGCCCGCCTTGTGAAAACAGCTTCCCCCTACCACAACTCTTGTCATCGTCCAACTCCAGTGTGTAAAAATAACTTGACCAACTGTCCCGTTATCTCGTAGAATCAACAGCAACAAATCTCAACCACATAAACATATGGTAAGACATTAATCGATATGTCCTCGCAAGGCAACGATATGGACTTGGCACCAAGCTGACAGAAATCAGTCTACGCTGAAATTCCCGCTTGTAATGACCAATAAAATACACACACACACACTGCTGGGAATGACATAACATTTCACACAGGTCGGTTGAATCAGAAGCTCACAATCTATTTAAAAATATTAAAACCTACGAGAGAGCTGACTGCTCCTCGCCACAACTCACATTGCTCCAACGGCAATAAACTCACTGAATCTGATCAATAATAAACATTACAAAGATTAATTTACCCTCCAATCTACTGCATGATTATATTAATTCAGTCCTACTTCTGAAACACAATATATCTCCGAGAGACGTTTCTTAAATGCATTGCGTAAACATATGCAAACACGGTTGTCCACATAGCAACGTTAATTAAAACAAACAAATAAGAACTTACGACTATGAAAAAGTGTGCGAGCTGTTTCCATGCAAAAGGTGTGTCAGACCAAAACTAAATACACTACGTTAATCAACACAAGCAAGATATTTACAAACCAAATATGTCCCATATACCATAAGTTAATTTGTCAGATAATAAGAATATTATTCAGTACTCATCCTCGGCCAGTCACCGTCAACGGACATCTGCAGCCATCTCCCTACTTAATGCTGCTTAGCTCGTCTCAAACATCTCGACGGAGTGTTGACAGTTCCAAACTTCTTCCAGGACAAGCGATGTCATCTCTCGTGCTGATGCAAAAAGTTATAGATTATTACACACTCGATATCTGACTACTAAATTCACCGTTTTAGGTACTTATTTCCCCAGAACAGTCTGTTGGCGAATTGTCGAAGATACTGTCCCTAAAAAATAGTACTGTGACTATCTATCACACTGAATTTACAACACATTTATATTAATAAAAATCTGTGTCCTCATGACACGCAAAGTACAAGTGCCTACGTCCTCAGACGCGCAAAATATAATAATAACCTGTGACTCCCGACACACACAAAGTAATAGTAAGTTCTTGGCTCTTCACGCCACTTATAAATGAACTGGCCCTAGGTATCGATAGGGGGGGAAATTATATAAAAATTTCTCAAAATAATAGTGGTACAGGAATGAAACAAATATCACTGAACTCGTAAAATTGCGCAGGTCAAGAATATGCCCATTAATTCTAGAATCGATCGTAGAGATGTTGTCTAGCCGATCTCCCGCGTTAATGCAAGCTATCGCGTGCCCGAGCTAGACTTGGCGCGTTCGTAAGCATTCATCTTTCATTGGTTCCACTTTTTCAATAACTTCGCGGTTTTTATCAGACCTCGGCCTCGTAGGAGTGTCCAGTAGTACCATCAGCCACTCACGTTACTGCATTATATTTTTTCTAGGCGCGAATAGTACAATGAACATGCCATAAGCGTGTCTCACCACGCGTCCCTTCTATTTTGAGGCAGCCACCACCTGTCCTTCTGAAACATTGCCAGGCTCTTTCTTTTCACAATCCTTAAGTATTTAGCCTTTTGTCAAACTGCTGCAGGTATGTTCCCACTGTCTCCAACAAATGCTTGAAGTTTCCTCATCTTCGTCTGGCTATTTCATGACGCTGGTGGAAATATTAATTAATTGTAGAAATAAAACATCGAATCATTTATCCATCAGAGGATAAAGGGTTCAGTATGTATGTATGTATGTATGTATGTATATTATGCATATAATTTTCTTATAGTCTGTGTTATTGGGGGGGGGGCATCAGTAGCAGTGTGTGCAATTCAAGTGATGTAGAGATTTGAAGCCATTCTTTTCAGTGTTGCCTATACACATTGAAAAGCTGCAAAAGATAATTCAAGTGAGGTTTGCGAAGGCTGAGTGTACCCCGTTCCAGCCCTTAGAACAGAATTTAATTTCTTGGCATAGCTGGGAATTGAACCCGGGCCTCCGGGGTGACAGCCAAGAATGCTAGCCGCTACATCAGGAAGTGGTTAACTATTAAGGAGAGGATTGATTGAAATAGTCCTCTAGAATTCAAGTTATGTAAACCTGAGAAACTTAATAGCGAGCAAAAATCTGTGCCTCTAATGAAGTAGCACACCAAACCATTAAAAGATCATTCTTGCTTATTCAACTCCACTTCAGAAAACAGTAATTTCTTTTGTGCGCATTTGGCAGATTGATCTGTCATCATAGTCGTAATATTATACAGGGTTGTGTTGTGAGTATTAAGAGGCAGCACCGAAACACATGGGAAAGTATTGTAAACAGCACGTGATTTAGGAAAAGCAGAGGAATAGCACGTCACTTTCGCAACACCGCTTGCAAGTCTACTAATGTGCGTAAACCCGGGAACACAAAGAGTTGACGTGATAATCAAAACTGAGAAATGTCCACAAATTGACAAGTACCAGGCATGTAGTCAACTGGTATCTAGGTGAAGGTCACACAGACAGGCTAGGAGCAGGGGAGAGGGAACCTGTCCAACTGGTTTTGTGTTTAATCGTCCAAAAATTAACAAGTAACAGAGATGTAGTCAACTGGTATCCAGTCAGTCACACAGACAGGCCAGGAGAAGGCCGGTCTTGTTGAGGGGGAAGGGGACCTGCCCACCTGGTTTATATCAGCTGACACGAGGTCCTTGAAACAATTTTCCAAACTACTTACTGAACCCATGTGCCATCAGGTCCATGGATGGTCGAATCCATGCATTTGAGGAAGAAATCAAAGAAGCATACAGTTTCTAAAGTAACTTAAAGAAAGATCAAGCTAGGAGGCCAGTATAAGGTTGTGCAACTAACGAGGACCAGGTGTTCGAGAGGATGATATCATCCCTCTTGACATTCTGAAGGGAGCGAGTCACGAGTATTAATAACCGAGTGGAACTTTCCAACGATTAGACAAGGAGGCCTGAATCGGAATTCAAGCTGACGTTGCTGGAAAATGACAACACCGCTTATGCGCCAGAAGAGGAATAATTAAATTTAACCCATTTACAAGTATAATAATGAGTAAACAAGTACAGTACAGTGAATCATTTTGAATGAGAGATTTTTCAGTAAAGAGAAACCATTTAATAATTGCGCAGGAAAAAACTGCTAACGCAAGACGACGTCATTGGGGAATTACCGAAGCCTGTGTGGAGGGGAGAGAGCAAAAGAAATGCAACACCCACACAATTGAGGACGAGAAATTAATTAATATCTCCGAATTGCACGATCGATTCTGAGGTGCAATGAGAGTATTTGACATTGAGAAGACGAGCTTTCGGAAGGTATAATTTTTATATTTGTGGCACCATTATTTTAGAAGTTGACCACAGAAAAGGCTAGAGTCTTATTTTTTTGTAGTAAAATAGTATAAAGCTTCGGGCTTCACCAAGCCAATCATGCAGTTATTGTCAGCCTGCGGGCATGACACTGTGTCACGATCATCATTGAATGCAGTCTCGAACAGCCCGTGAGGGGTTTAATCACGCATCACGCAGTACAAGTCCGTCCAGGGGGACGTGACGCTGGATCATCAGCACATGCAGTTTCAAACGGCCTGAGGGCACGTCACTAGGCTACATCAAACACCGAAGACAGTTACCAGTACTCCTTGAGGGGAGAAACGCTGTGTTACACCGCAGAAGTAATATCCGATAGCCATAGGCGTCGCAGTATTAATGACGTGCTTGCCTCCATAAGGAGTGGTCAAGAGGAAATTTAAAGTATCGCCGTATTGAAATATTAGGAAAATCCTAGTTACAGGATTTAGGCCCGACTGTATACAAGTTATAGTGAAAGTTCGTAAGACATAGTCAGAGCAGGCCGCGAACGTCGGACTTAAAGGCGATAGGTCGTTAAATAGACGAACGAATAGATAATAACGTACAGAAGTACCGTACCAGAAAGATAAACTGTTATTTAAATTAAAGAACCCAAAAAGGGAAGAACAGAATAAGGTTCGGAACATACATCAGAAACGTAGGAGTGCTAGAACCGATCAAATAAAGAAGATAGGAGACTATAAACATTATCTCCAGAAAGCAGGCGAACTATTCTAAAAGTACTAGACTCGAGAAGTACTAGCTGCTATAAATTAAATCTATAGGTCATTGAGGAAACCTCGATCCGAATAGACTTTCGCTAGGATCGATAGACAGATCTACAAAGAAGCCGTGCAAGCTAGATAAATAGCCGGTCATCCAGGATAGGAGTAGAAGAATTCGGATTCCAGGGAACAGTAGATGTTTCGAGACTTTCGTATTCTGCAGGATAGGAAGCCGACATCGAATAAATTTCACCCTTGGAAACGGGAATTTAATAGGTCACGTGTGATAGGCTCAGAAATACGGCCTAGTGATCAAGAATTGTGAAGTGTAAATTTATCAAGATTGTGTGTTAAATTAATATTTTTAGTGTTTATTATGTGTTCAAAAGGGACACATCAGGGTATAAAAATGTCGTCAATGTTAAGTGTCTTAAATATATGTCAAGAAGTGTTTATACATAAGATGAATTCCTTTAATATGGAGTAAAAAGTTCAAAGTGGGCCCAAAATGAAGCACCGCACAAGAATAAAGATCATGGGACGATCTTAAAAACATGTGAGTACTGAATTTCATTCTATTTTGGTGTCAGGAATTGACTGTGTACAAATCCACCGGAGTTTTTGAGTAAAAGGGATGTGTTTTAAGAAATAAATACTGAATAAGCAAGAACGCGGTCTGAACAATAATAGGAATTTGAGAAATTATAAATAATTATGTAAAGAATAAATCCCGTAGAGGAAATAAGTGAATAAAATGTTAATGTATTTAACGAATGTCATAAGAGCAAGCGAAATATCAATGATTATCATGAAAGATATTCAAATAAAGTAAAGTTGAAATATGAAAGAAATAGCTTTTGAGCTTGTGTAAAGAATAAAGGTAATAATAATAATTAAATATAGAAATATTAAATAAAGATCAAGTAAATTGATGTGAACATAAGAACGTTAAAGCCTTAACATATGTGTAAGATATGATGTTCAAGGGAATATTTTAAAAGGGAGCGATTTATCGGCAACGGAAAAGATTAATATAAGAATTAAAATAATATGTATTGTTACTAATGAGATTTATCAGTTCTTGGGAAGACATTTCGGCTTAAAATAATGTATAGCGCAAAAGAGCGCCAATAATATTAAAATGTCACGCTAGGAACGCGTAGAGGTTAAAATACTTGGTAGATTACTTATGGAGGGTAGTTGATTGCAGTGAATTGATAATTGTATAAGTCCTCTATTTGTGACGTAGTATCACGAGGCATTGTGTATGTATTTGAAAGGGAGCTAATATATGGTATTATTGAGCGTATGTCATATGGGCCACGGCCGACTTTAAATCGCATTTTGTATAAGTCCTCTGTAAGGGAATGGTTCCCGAGGCATGTGAAAAGATTCGAACGCAGAATCTTCTTATGATAAAAGCCCCTTTATTCTTCGTCGTCGAATGTGTATTAATCTTCCCAATCAATGAGGACCCTCTCATAATTAATAAATGCCAAGGTTACGAAAGTGGTCTATGAACCAAAGAATAGTTGTTTGAATGAGTACGGTACAGTGAAAGCCCGGTCTCTCCCCAGAACTGAATATAATGTGAAGGTTTGTTTTGAAAGCCTTGGAAATAAGCTACTAACGTGGGTTAGACAGGGAGTCGCCGTCACCCTCCGTGTCATAAATCGCGCCTGAGTGGAAGGGTCTAGCTCTCTTAAAGCGAGAAGGGCCAGAAACCGTCTCGTAAGATGTTGTAAAGAGAAATGAATACACCAGGAGTGTTTAAAGTTGTTAACGACCCGGGCGTTGAACCGAGGTCCTTGTAGATTGATATTTTCGTTTGCCTGTTCAGATCGTAGTTTCTTATATGATAATGGTCTTATAAGACATAAGAGATAAATAACAATCCCTATTGTAATGATGTATGGACGTAGGATTCCACGAGTTAATTGAAGGCAACTAAGTTTCGGGAGTAACTATAGTTTTTGACTGTGTCAAGTATCTTCACGCTCTGGAGTACACAATTGATTTCCTGATTACCTTAATATATTTGTGAAATAAAGAGAGATGATAACAACTGAATGTGTGGACATGCCCAAAATATTGAGTTAGATAATTAACATAAATTTTAAATATAATTATACATCTGTTTTGAGAATTAAGAAAATATAAAGGACAGTATTTGAGGTGTACAAGAATGATACCATTATTATGTAAAGCATGGAGTCAAAAGAGCTCGGAGTTATATAAAACTTACAGTCAATGCTTTATGGAAGTAAGACTAAGTAGGAATTATTGGTTTATGTGGAAACCATATGTTTAAATACAATATTTGTTTTACTATATTTGTGATTCCTTGTTCATTTGGAACAAGTAGATGATTATGGGTCAGTAATTAAATTGTTAAAGTGTTTGTAGCGCCATTAATTTTATTAATTAAATGTGTTAAAATAGGAGTTGATTTTGTTGTTATTTTTGCAAGTGTATCCTCTAATTAATCCAAAATATGTGAGTCACAGAGTGGGGGAACTTACCGCTGCCCCGAAAATTCCGAATTGAGCTACGCTGGTATACTGTGATTGGCATATTTCTTGCTAAAAGGGTACATGGGGGTCATATAAGTAATGTGCTGGATTAATAACTAGAGGAACACTCAAGACGGTCATATCATGTAAAGTAAAGTAATGATAGGAGTAGCTACAACATAAAATATTAACTGACCGCATGGGTCCCTAGAAACTCATACCGAGCAGCCCTGAATTATTATATTATCAACCCCCCTAGCAAATCATGTCTGATTTTGGCGCCCAGTACGCAGGGCTGAGTTTTCCTAGGGAAAACCCGAGTTTTCTCGAAAAATCAAAATTTTCATTTTTGAAAAAAAAATGGTTTTTCGAAATTTTGAATTTTAAATACTTCTATAAAGGTTTATGAAATTGAATAAAAGTAGTAAAAGGGTACGTTGTAAGTGAATACCCGTACCAAAGTAAAATTTTTAAAGAAATTGGGACACACTGATTCAGAGTATCATCTCTCAAGCATGTACTAGTGTGGTGGCATTAGGGGCCCACTGTATTCTCATAAGATGGTATTGAGTGAGGAATTGCAGGGGCTTTTGGAGGCGATAAAAGCCGATAGTAATGAGAAGTTGGAGGCTATAAACAATACATTAGGCCTCCAAAAGGATGAAAATAACAAAGTGTTCAAATCCATAAATGAAAGTTTGGAGTCAATAAAAACTGATAGTGCTAATATGGGAACCAAATTAGTAGATATCGAAGTTAAAACTGATACCATGGGAACCAGATTAGAAGCTATCGAAACTAATTGTGTAACAATGAACAATGAAGTGAAGGCTGAGATAGATAAAATAAATAACAAGTTCCAAGGTTTTGACACTACGTTTGGGGACAAGTTAACTGAGTTAAAAGGGGAAATCGCAAGTGAGATTAAAGAGGAAAATAAAGGATTCCATTCCGGATTGCAAGCCCAATTAGATACTATGAACACAAATATAATAGATTCCCAAAATAAATGTCAAAATCATTTTAAAAGTATTGAGGGTAAAATTGGTACCATGGAAAATAAATTTGGTTCTATAGAGGATAAGTCAATTAACATGGAAGAAATGTGCAAAAAAAATGTAGATGATTGTAAAGATGAACTTGTGAACCAGATCCAAGGTGTGCAGGAAAGTTTAGAACATCAGATAAAATCGAACAGCGATATTTGTGAGGCCTCCCGGGATGAAATAAAACAAAGCGTGAATAAGCTAGGAGATAGATTTGAAGGGGTTGTGAAAAGAATGGGAGAACTCGAGGGAAAGGTAGATGGAGTTCAAACCGAAGTAACCGAGATGAAAAATCAAAATAAACAGGATGTTAAGGGTATGAAAAATCAGATTGATCATTTTATTAGGCAGGTAGATGATAACTGGAAGACGTACGAAACGAAAATAGATAAAAGTTTAGGTCTATATGAGAAGCATCTCCAGAATGAAAGAAAACAACGAGAGAAAGAAAATAAGGATAACACCCATAAGATAGATGAAATAAGCAAGGGTATTAATGAGGTCCAGGAAACTATCGGAAAGTTAGAAGGGCGAGTAGGAAAAACTAATAATGAAGTAAAACTGATCAAAGATGAATTAACGGAAGTGTCTAAGAAGACGGAAGGAAAGTTGAAAGGAATTGAATTAGATATGGTCAAAGAACGAAAAGAAGTGGAGAAGCAAATAAAGGAGATACGAGAGGGCCTGGAGACCATAGGTGACGTTAAGCCAGAAATTATAGACAAAAGGGTCGTGATCTTTAAGAAAGAGGTAGAAGAACAACTAAATGAATTCAGGGATAGTTACAGGGATGAGAAATTCCAATCCAAAAAGGTAGAGGAAGATATTAAAAGGAATCAAGAACGAATTCAGAATGAATTAAGATCCCGATTAGAGAGGACTGAACATAAGAATAGTCAAATAGAAATTCAACTTATGGCTAATGAAGAAAGTGCCCGGAGGGAAAGGATGTTAGAATTTGAGAATCAGGAGGAGTTTCCAAAGACAGGATGGGTAGATTCTCGTGAACAAGGCACAGATACGGAGAGGGACTTAGGAGGGGAGAGCCCTTATAAGAACCCAGGATATCCGATGGCGATGTCAACCCCGTACATGAATCAGACAAATGGCCAGATAATAAACATTATTAAATCCAATGAGGACAGACCAGTAAAGTTTACGGGTAATAACATGTCTATTACTCCAAAATACTGGCTAAAAGAAGTGGCAGAGTATCTCAACGAAATGAAGGTTCCTCAGGATCGGAGACTGAGAGCTATTGAAAAGCTGTTGGCAGGTGATTGTCTCACCTGGTTCAGAAGCTTCAGATACACCTTTGATACGGTGGAAGGCTTTAGGGAAGCATTTTTAAAACGATATTGGGCAGCAGACGTCCAAGAGAATTTAAGGCTAGATCTGTACTCTAGGAAGTACAGCACCAATGCACCTACTAAATACTCGGAATTTTTCACCGCTCAGCTGTGTAAATTCCGCGAACTGGATATTGCTCCGGCAGAAAACGACTTGTGTGCCGCCATTGCAAGACAGCTTCCGTATGAGATTCAGAGGCTGCTAATCTCATCCAAAGCCAGAAGTGCTGTGGAAGTGGAAAGTGTATTACGTCAATTAGATATGACGACTTCGCACGTAACTCCTCGGCATCAAAGACAGACTGAGCAAGTACACATGGCCAGCAGTCAGGAAACAGGAGAAAAACCAGCGACCAGGAATCAGTCCACCAGTACGGATACTCAAGGACTAGATCGAGAGTATGGGCACCAGGAGCCTAGAAGGATACAGCCATACTACAGAGGAGGATATCGAGGAAGAAATCCTAGGACTACGGGTTATAGGCAACAAGAGAGCCGACCCTATAACAATAACCATCAAAGGCCAGACAACAAAAAAGAAATGGGAGAATTATCCCAGAAGGAATGTAAGGCCAGACGATAGGGATGATGAATATCGGGCCGAAATAGAAGAAAGTTATCAGGAAAGTCTTCGTTATATGAACGAAAGACCAGATGAACCTGATAGGCAAAAAGTCCGTTGGAGTGAGGCAATCAAGAACCGGAAATCACCCGACCGACTAGACGGAGCTCAAAGCTTGGAATTACAAGCTCAGTTAAAGAATGAGGGAAAAGGGAGCCCTCAGGATAAAAAAAACTCCAAATTTAAATTGTCAAAAGTGGAAACATACCAGGAGCTGGGAGGGGGTAGAAATTGTAAATTGGATAGCCAGACCACATGAGCTAATTAACGAGGATGTGGAAGGAATCCCACCTGTTAAAAGAGAACTACCTATAATTATGCTTAGGATAGAAGGATTACTGGTCAGAGCATTGATTGATACCGGATCCACAATAAGTCTAATTACACAAACCCTTTTAAATGAATTGGAAACAAGGGGTCGAGTACTAAAGATTCCCACATCAAGTGTAAAGATTAAGGGAATTATCCCTGAAAAATCTTTGACATGTAAATTTCAGGTATACATTGATCTGATCATGGGTAACGCTGAAATTTCGCAGTGCTTTTTGCTGGTAAATCAATTACCGTATAATGTCATATTAGGTATTGATTTTATCCGTGAGAACAAGGTCATCATAGACCTAGCGCAAAACTGCATTAGGATTCAAAGAGAGGATGTGGACGAACAAAATATTAACCTACAGGAACAGGATGCGAAAATAGAAGAACAGGTATGGCATATGGAAGAAGTGAGTGAGGAAGATTATAAGGACATAGAAAAGATATTTGAAGTCCTTAACATAGAACTCGAAGATAATGTGGAAAATGAGTTCGAGACCAACCTGTCAGAAAAATGGAGGAAGCTAAAGTCAGCCTCGAAATTAAGGAACAGTTAAAGAAATTATTATTGGATTATAGGGACGTATTTGATTCCAAGCCAGGGAAGATTGAAAATTTTAAATACGCGTTCCAAGTCAATGATTGGGCACCGTTCAAACAAAAACCATACCCGGTTGCGGAAAAACATTACCCACAAACTAAGAAAACACTGCAGGAGATGATGAATGCAGGTGTTATAGAAAAGATGGCGACACCATATGTTAGTCCATTAGTGATTGTGAGTAAACCGGATGGCTCAGTAAGGGTGTGTTTAGATGCCAGAAATTTAAATGCAAAAATCATACCAGAAAATGATTCGGCACCACCCATAAAAGAAATACTGAGGAAGTTCAAAGGCAAGAAGATTTTTACAAATATTGACATGACTTCTTCGTATCATCATCTCGAACTGGAAGAGAAAACCAGCTTGTTGACTGGATTTCAGTTCGACCAACAAACATACTGCTTTAGAAGATGTCCGTTTGGACTGAAGACCGCAGGGTCTGCATTAATAAGAGCGCTTGATCGAAACCTGTCAGAGGAAGTGAAAGATTGCACTATCCGATACGTGGACGACATTTTGCTTACCTCGGAGAACATTGAGGAACATTTAGAAAATTTGAAGAAAATTGGAAGTGGATAGATATCTTGGATATTATCGAATTTTGTATAAATAATACAATCCATGAATCCACAGGAGAGATACCCATAACGTTACATCGGAATGAGCAACCAGAAAGACCTTGGAGTCAGGTAATTCCTAGGCCAGCAGACGCTCAGCCTGGAAGAGATGTACGCATTAGAAGAGCCTTTGAGCACCTAAAAGCTCAAGCCGACAGGAGGCAGAGAAGAAATAGGCATAAGAGGTATCATCGACCATTATTAGCAGGAGAAATGGTGTTAGTAAAAAGACCAGCCATTTCGGATCCAGGGAACCGTGTGTACAAGAAGTTCCAGAAAATGTACCACGGACCATATCAAATAATCAGAGATTTGAGGAATAACGCATATAGAATTCGGCACTGTGAAACGGATCACGAAGTGACCATGAATTCAGCAAATTTGAAATTATATTACCCTCCCGAAGATTTTGATGAAGAAAATGAACAAGCCCTGGTTATGGAAACATTCAGAGATGAATCCGCTTTTGACATAAACAAGAATAAGGAAGAGATAGAAAATAGAGCTCAAGCATTCGAGTGCGGATGCGAATTGGAGAAATTATATTGGGAAATCAAAGAAATAATTGAATTTATTGAAGAAGAAAATTCCAATTTAAGAAAAGAAAATGATGAAATAAGGAAACGGGTAGGGATAGACCAAACCCGTAAGGAAGAATGAGGTTCTGGGGACTTAAAGTCCAGACAAATAAAGAACGAAAGAAAGGGTAGGGACAGAGCATACCCGACCTACACAATTACCGGATACGACTTTAAAGATGTAAAAACAACGGAAGGTACGGACAACGTTATGATGGCTTCGACGAATAAAGAAATAAAAATTTAATTGAAATAAATTTCCTCAAAAATTTTCGAAAATTTATTTACCTAAGGAGGGGAGAGATGAACCCATGTGCCATCAGGTCCATGGATGGTCGAATCCATGCATTTGAGGAAGAAATCAAAGAAGCATACAGTTTCTAAAGTAACTTAAAGAAAGATCAAGCTAGGAGGCCAGTATAAGGTTGTGCAACTAACGAGGACCAGGTGTTCGAGAGGATGATATCATCCCTCTTGACATTCTGAAGGGAGCGAGTCACGAGTATTAATAACCGAGTGGAACTTTCCAACGATTAGACAAGGAGGCCTGAATCGGAATTCAAGCTGACGTTGCTGGAAAATGACAACACCGCTTATGCGCCAGAAGAGGAATAATTAAATTTAACCCATTTACAAGTATAATAATGAGTAAACAAGTACAGTACAGTGAATCATTTTGAATGAGAGAGTTTTCAGTAAAGAGAAACCATTTAATAATTGCGCAGGAAAAAACTGCTAACGCAAGACGACGTCATTGGGGAATTACCGAAGCCTGTGTGGAGGGGAGAGAGCAAAAGAAATGCAACACCCACACAATTGAGGACGAGAAATTAATTAATATCTCCGAATTGCACGATCGATTCTGAGGTGCAATGAGAGTATTTGACATTGAGAAGACGAGCTTTCGGAAGGTATAATTTTTATATTTGTGGCACCATTATTTTAGAAGTTGACCACAGAAAAGGCTAGAGTCTTATTTTTTTGTAGTAAAATAGTATAAAGCTTCGGGCTTCACCAAGCCAATCATGCAGTTATTGTCAGCCTGCGGGCATGACACTGTGTCACGATCATCATTGAATGCAGTCTCGAACAGCCCGTGAGGGGTTTAATCACGCATCACGCAGTACAAGTCCGTCCAGGGGGACGTGACGCTGGATCATCAGCACATGCAGTTTCAAACGGCCTGAGGGCACGTCACTAGGCTACATCAAACACCGAAGACAGTTACCAGTACTCCTTGAGGGGAGAAACGCTGTGTTACACCGCAGAAGTAATATCCGATAGCCATAGGCGTCGCAGTATTAATGACGTGCTTGCCTCCATAAGGAGTGGTCAAGAGGAAATTTAAAGTATCGCCGTATTGAAATATTAGGAAAATCCTAGTTACAGGATTTAGGCCCGACTGTATACAAGTTATAGTGAAAGTTCGTAAGACATAGTCAGAGCAGGCCGCGAACGTCGGACTTAAAGGCGATAGGTCGTTAAATAGACGAACGAATAGATAAGAACGTACAGAAGTACCGTACCAGAAAGATAAACTGTTATTTAAATTAAAGAACCCAAAAAGGGAAGAACAGAATAAGGTTCGGAACATACATCAGAAACGTAGGAGTGCTAGAACCGATCAAATAAAGAAGATAGGAGACTATAAACATTATCTCCAGAAAGCAGGCGAACTATTCTAAAAGTACTAGACTCGAGAAGTACTAGCTGCTATAAATTAAATCTATAGGTCATTGAGGAAACCTCGATCCGAATAGACTTTCGCTAGGATCGATAAACAGATCTACAAAGAAGCCGTGCAAGCTAGATAAATAGCCGGTCATCCAGGATAGGAGTAGAAGAATTCGGATTCCAGGGAACAGTAGATGTTTCGAGACTTTCGTATTCTGCAGGATAGGAAGCCGACATCGAATAAATTTCACCCTTGGAAACGGGAATTTAATAGGTCACGTGTGATAGGCTCAGAAATACGGCCTAGTGATCAAGAATTGTGAAGTGTAAATTTATCAAGATTGTGTGTTAAATTAATATTTTTAGTGTTTATTATGTGTTCAAAAGGGACACATCAGGGTATAAAAATGTCGTCAATGTTAAGTGTCTTAAATATATGTCAAGAAGTGTTTATACATAAGATGAATTCCTTTAATATGGAGTAAAAAGTTCAAAGTGGGCCCAAAATGAAGCACCGCACAAGAATAAAGATCATGGGACGATCTTAAAAACATGTGAGTACTGAATTTCATTCTATTTTGGTGTCAGGAATTGACTGTGTACAAATCCACCGGAGTTTTTGAGTAAAAGGGATGTGTTTTAAGAAATAAATACTGAATAAGCAAGAACGCGGTCTGAACAATAATAGGAATTTGAGAAATTATAAATAATTATGTAAAGAATAAATCCCGTAGAGGAAATAAGTGAATAAAATGTTAATGTATTTAACGAATGTCATAAGAGCAAGCGAAATATCAATGATTATCATGAAAGATATTCAAATAAAGTAAAGTTGAAATATGAAAGAAATAGCTTTTGAGCTTGTGTAAAGAATAAAGGTAATAATAATAATTAAATATAGAAATATTAAATAAAGATCAAGTAAATTGATGTGAACATAAGAACGTTAAAGCCTTAACATATGTGTAAGATATGATGTTCAAGGGAATATTTTAAAAGGGAGCGATTTATCGGCAACGGAAAAGATTAATATAAGAATTAAAATAATATGTATTGTTACTAATGAGATTTATCAGTTCTTGGGAAGACATTTCGGCTTAAAATAATGTATAGCGCAAAAGAGCGCCAATAATATTAAAATGTCACGCTAGGAACGCGTAGAGGTTAAAATACTTGGTAGATTACTTATGGAGGGTAGTTGATTGCAGTGAATTGATAATTGTATAAGTCCTCTATTTGTGACGTAGTATCACGAGGCATTGTGTATGTATTTGAAAGGGAGCTAATATATGGTATTATTGAGCGTATGTCATATGGGCCACGGCCGACTTTAAATCGCATTTTGTATAAGTCCTCTGTAAGGGAATGGTTCCCGAGGCATGTGAAAAGATTCGAACGCAGAATCTTCTTATGATAAAAGCCCCTTTATTCTTCGTCGTCGAATGTGTATTAATCTTCCCAATCAATGAGGACCCTCTCATAATTAATAAATGCCAAGGTTACGAAAGTGGTCTATGAACCAAAGAATAGTTGTTTGAATGAGTACGGTACAGTGAAAGTCCGGTCTCTCCCCAGAACTGAATATAATGTGAAGGTTTGTTTTGAAAGCCTTGGAAATAAGCTACTAACGTGGGTTAGACAGGGAGTCGCCGTCACCCTCCGTGTCATAAATCGCGCCTGAGTGGAAGGGTCTAGCTCTCTTAAAGCGAGAAGGGCCAGAAACCGTCTCGTAAGATGTTGTAAAGAGAAATTAATACACCAGGAGTGTTTAAAGTTGTTAACGACCCGGGCGTTGAACCGAGGTCCTTGTAGATTGATATTTTCGTTTGCCTGTTCAGATCGTAGTTTCTTATATGATAATGGTCTTATAAGACATAAGAGATAAATAACAATCCCTATTGTAATGATGTATGGACGTAGGATTCCACGAGTTAATTGAAGGCAACTAAGTTTCGGGAGTAACTATAGTTTTTGACTGTGTCAAGTATCTTCACGCTCTGGAGTACACAATTGATTTCCTGATTACCTTAATATATTTGTGAAATAAAGAGAGATGATAACAACTGAATGTGTGGACATGCCCAAAATATTGAGTTAGATAATTAACATAAATTTTAAATATAATTATACATCTGTTTTGAGAATTAAGAAAATATAAAGGATAGTATTTGAGGTGTACAAGAATGACACCATTATTATGTAAAGCATGGAGTCAAAAGAGCTCGGAGTTATATAAAACTTACAGTCAATGCTTTATGGAAGTAAGACTAAGTAGGAATTATTGGTTTATGTGGAAACCATATGTTTAAATACAATATTTGTTTTACTATATTTGTGATTCCTTGTTCATTTGGAACAAGTAGATGATTATGGGTCAGTAATTAAATTGTTTAAGTGTTTGTAGCGCCATTAATTTTATTAATTAAATGTGTTAAAATAGGAGTTGATTTTGTTGTTATTTTTGCAAGTGTATCCTCTAATTAATCCAAAATATGTGAGTCACAGAGTGGGGGAACTTACCGCTGCCCCGAAAATTCCGAATTGAGCTACGCTGGTATACTGTGATTGGCATATTTCTTGCTAAAAGGGTACATTACATAGTACAACTTCTGATTAAGTAAATCCAGTAACATAATAGTGCAAACACAAACGTACGATTAGTGTTAAAGACATGTCTAAATAACGAAACTAACCCCTTTTTCGTTAAATCATGGACCTTTTATTGTACGTTTTGCACGCCTTCGGTGCATCTAGACCAAGTGATTGCTATGTTATTATACCCCACCCACCCTTTGTAGTCAGCGCCCGCAGGTCTTCTACTATTACAGTAGGCCTATTAAATACAATCTCATCGGACGATTTGGATATGGAGAGGGAACCTGTCCAACTGGTTTACTGTTTAATCGTCCACAAATTGACAAGTAACAGACATGTAGTCAACTGGTATCCAGGAGAAGGTCACACAGACAGGCTAGGAGCAGGGGAGAGGGAACCTGTCCACCATGGGAAATTGATTTCGCTCAATGTGCGGGCGAGTATAGAAGCCATGGTTTACCACACTTGTCACACTATGCCAGAACAATCTGGACCTATGGCAGACTGGCTGCATGGCATAGCGGTAACATTCCTTCCTACTGTGTCCAAAGTTGTGGGATCGAATCCCAGTACAGTCAGTTGACATTTAAGTGAGATTAAATGTGAGGGAGCTATATCTCCTTCGGGGCAAAATTCATGCACCCCGGTGATGTCTCTAAATGTTGCAGTAATTAAAAGGGACGTTAGATCAATAACAATATTATTATTATTATTATTATTATTATTATTATTATTATTATATCATTACCTACAAAGCCTCCGTGGCTTGGGCGGCAGCACGCCGGCCTCTCACCGCTGGTTCCGTGGTTCAAATCCCGGTCACTCCATGTGAGATCTGTGCTGGACAAAACGGAGGCAGACAGGTTTTTCTCCGGGTACTCCGGTTTTCCCTGTCAAAATTACATTCCAGCAACACTCTCCACTATCATTTCATTTCATCTGTCATTCATTTAATCATTGCCCCAGAGGAGTGCGTCAGGCCTTGGCAGCTGGCACAGTCCATATCCTCGCCGCTAGATGGGGGCTTCATTCATTCCATTCCTGACCCGGTCGGAGACTGGAAGCAGGCTGTGGATTTTCATTTCATTATATCCCTATGGCATCGGATGATTGCGTGCCCCACGTTAGTATTTTGTAGCATATTCATGACAAGCTAGGGGTCTCGGGGCCTCAGCGAGACTGTATCTTGGCCAGATAAGTGTTGTTTTCCTGCTAATACGTGGGTAGTTTCTCACTCTCCTCAAAGTGAGTTAAGGAATGGGAAGGTGGTCGGGGTAACTTATACTAGTATCGTATGTTAATAACCTATACCTGGAATTGAAGTGGAAAACCATGGAAGACTACCTCTAGGATTGCTGAGGTGGGAATCAACCCCCACCCCCTTCTCATCTTTGCTTCACGAGGCTGAGTGTATCCCAGTTTTCCAATTGTCAGAGCAATTTGCATTTCTTGGCAAAGCCGGGAATAGAACTCAGTACCTTCGGGACCTGTACCCCGAAACTACAGGAGGTCCTTCTGATAACCTCTCACTGCAATAACTGTGCTTGTTAGGCTCTTGGAACAAGTAACCATCCAGTTTTTGTCTGGACATAGGGGGGGAAACCACACTGCCAGTGTCGAGATTCAAACCCTGCATCCCATTTCAGTCATGAAGTGTTGCCATAACGCACTAGGCTACCTTGGTGGATAACCGAATATCCAAAACTGGTAAACAACATGAACATGAGAATTTTAATTAAGGACTACTTTGAATGCCACAGGAGAGCATTAACCCAATAGGAAAAACAACTTGTTTATCATAAGTAAGAACACCATAATCCTCCATATTTATGATAATTATTTAAGAGGGGCTTTAAGTAAAAAATATAACAAACATATTACATTTAACACCGTAATGAGAGCAGAAGAATACAACTCGGGAGTGCTTTCTACCAACAGGTGCGGGGACTAGTATGGAACAAGGATATACCAATTAAGGCTAAAGAAGTTATGTACAAAGCATATTATGTTCCTATAATGACATATGCAGCAGAAATTTGGACAATGACTAAGAGGGATGAGAGCAGAGTACAGACAGCTAAGATGAGATTCCTGGGAAGTATATCCCAGAAAACGAGGAGAGACAGAGTGAGAAATGAAGATATACGGAAAGAACTGGGAGCACAGAAACTTAATTACAAACTGGAGCAAAACAGATTGAGATGGTTTGGACATGGCAAACGGATGAATGAAGTAAGGCTACCAAGACGAGCGCTGGAACGACGGATGACAGGGAAGAGAGGACGAGGAACCAAGAATGCGTTGGATGGACTCGGTGAAGAATAGCATTAGTAAACGGAACCTGGATTGGAACACCGTGTTGGAAGAGGAATGGTGGAACGACAGAACAAAGTGGAGAGGAACCATATTTGCCCCCACCCAGTGGCAGCTGGAAAAGGGGAAATTAAGATGATGATAGCTTGATAGAATTACATAATGTAATACGAGGGCGGATTGAAAAGTATTCGCCTTTATTTTATTTTGCAAAAAATACATACAGGTAATTACAAATATACATAGGCCTACTGTTCTACTGTGCGTACCTTACACTATTTTCCCACATAGTCTCCACATTTGTTCAGACATTTGTCCCATCGCAGCACTAAATTCGTGATGCCCCTGAGGTAGAATTTAGCCGGCTGACTGTGGAACCATCGTCGGACTGCTGTCTTGGCGTCACCGTTGCAGGTGAATCGCTGTCCTGCCAGGAACTTCTTCAGCGGACCATGACAAAGCGAGACCATATGTGGCAACCAGAACTGCCAACAAGCTCCGGTCATTTCATTGGGAGAGTCAGGACCACCCTCCATACAGGCCGGTCCTCACGTTGTTCCCACGTTTTTGGTCCACTGAAGAATTTCCTGGCAGGACATCGATTTACGTGCAACGATGTCGTCATGACAGTAGTCCGACGATGATTCCAGTCAGCTGGCTAAATTCTACCACACGGGCATCTCAAATTTAGTGCTGCGATGAGACAAATGTGTGAACAAATGTGGAGACTATGTGGAAAGAAAGGTGTAAAGTACGTAGAACAGTAGGCCTACGTATATTTGTAATTACCTGTATGCCCCTATTTTTAAGCCAAAAGAAAGTACAAAGACTTTTCGATCCACCCTCGTACATTGAATTTAAATTTACCATGTACTTTCTAAACAAGAGAAAAATCGGCAATATTGACTTCTAGAGGATGCATTGATCGATATTTACTTTGTACGCTGTATTACCATTTAAAAATCAAATTTGATTATTCATACTTCCAACCCGTAACCTAACCTTATAGCCACTTTTGTACTTCCCACAGTTTCTATTCAGCACGTTTATTCTCACTTCTTTTTGTAATCAGACGTTCAGTGATTAACTACTTCAGCCATAATTTTCGTAATGCATTTGAAGAACACCATGTGGTTCAAGGTTCTGTGAGCGAGTGAAGCGAGCCAAACAGCTCTCAACCTCACATTTGTTTAACCATGCTCTAATATAATTACGTGGCGCGCTTCATTGGCTACTTAGCATCGACAAATAATTGGGCGAGTGGAATTTAAGGATACGCAGGTCCTTAATGATCATTTTCTTGCTAGAGCACCATGATACGGTATATCTTTATGCTCTCAAAGCACTGAAAACAAATGCACTTTGATGCTTGCACTAGATCAGGGGTGTGAGTGCGGTCCGGGGATAGGAAGAGGGTTACAATACCCTAAACTGTACTTGGACACGTAAACTGGTATTTGTTGGCAATGTCAATCACTACCGCAGTAAATGTTAGCTAATACTTTGCACACACTGTAACGTGTTTCCTGACGGGAGTGAGGAATAACACCAACAAGTCCCACTCTAGTGTGACAAATAAAATATGAGTTTTGTAAATAAAACTAATAACTGCTTGGATTGTAATGTGATTATATTGATTATGTGTTGGGTGCCATGGTCATTGTTTACCTCAAATGACCAAAATTCATCACTTACACATCTGTAGAGCACCTGAGACCTCTGCTTCTCAGGCCGTGTTAAGACTCTGTCTTTAACCGGGATGGTGCTTGCTTCAGGAATTAGGGATGACATAAAGCTATCTCTAACTACAAAGAATGAAAAGGTCTGCATCTGATAGTAGATATAATTTAATTATAATAAAAAGACAAGAGAATTACGACAAATGATAATAATAATAATAAATAATAATAATAATAATAAAAGGTGAATTTACTGAATTTACTAGGTTCGGCGAAGATGCTACGGTGGGGATGATTCTAAATAATAAAATTACTTACAAAGCTGGAATTTACGTGCCGATGAATTGATTAATATACAGATCCTGGGTGATTCGAGATCAGTTGGCTCACCGGGGTCAAACTCTCGATCTTGTTGTTTGGCGCGGTGATGCGGCGTTGGTTTCCTTCCTTGTAGCGATGATGTGAAATTTAATGTACTGTAGATAAGCAAACAGAGACGAGATATGTCTGCTGTTTTATTGGCTGTGATGGAATCTAATTCCTTGAATCACATTTTATGGTGAACATCCAGATCAAACTATTGCCATTTAGGAGTCAGACGTGAATTCGCCTATCATCCTTGACCAATATAAAATTACCATCGGACTCATGGATGAGCACCGTACTGTAGACTTCAAAATCAAAATTTATACTGAAGATTGGGGGCTGAGTTACCTCAGTATGAGATTTAATAGACATCTTCATATCTCCCTCCATGGTGTACTTAGTGTGGTGACCTAGAATCAATCAGGGGCCAGCTTCCCCCAAATTGCCTTGCTCTTCATTGGTTCTCCCATCACACGCGGGTTCTTGAATCTTCCCGCGCCGGGCCTGACGTCATATGATTTGAAATGGCTTCATGATGCTACAAACGTCACCGTATTTGTATTCTCGTAGCGGAAACGTGGCAGTTGACCTACTTCTGTGCCGTTCACCCAGACCCGATTCTCAGAAATTGAGCAACCATCGTTGTCTTGGAGCTTTTTCCAGCGGCACCCTGCTGTGACACGTCGTTAACTCAGCCTCACAGTCGCCAAGTATCCTTCCCTTAAGTTACGAAATAACACCTCGCTAAACTTACGTATATTCCTCGAGCCATATGACAAGTTAATATATAATCGAAAATACTATACATTGTACTATAGAAAACCGATAATAATAATTATAACAATTTCCTCCATTCAAAATGTATCGTTTGATTCGAGCTCCAATATGTTAAAGTGATATTAATAATGATAATAATAATAATAATAATAATAATAATCAAATGTGATATAATGATAAAATAAACAGACATCGAATTATGGGCTTACCCATGGCCGATTACTCGCCGATAAAATGATGTAAAACCTATTAATTTATATACTGCACAATACGTGCTTCAGGACATAGGTGCCTGTACAAATGTTTACAACACTAGTACACTGGGCTCATGGCTTCAGATTAGAACTGGTACTTTTAATCGATTACTTTCAGCTATCGAATAATTCATTAATCGAAGCAGAAAAACCATTTGCTACAAATAACGGTTAACCGATTGTGCATTCAATCGATTAATCGAATGGTCGTTTAATCGATCAATCGGTTGATCAAATAACAGATTATTTGTTTTGTCGATTAATCGATGTACTTCGCTCCTTTCACTATGCTGTCACAAAAGGAAAACATACATCATTTTAATTGAAATATATTGTATCATATATGTTTAGCCAACTTTTGATTTTTGCAAAAAATTAAAGTAGACTTATGAGATCTGCACGAGGCCAAAAAATTGTGTATCTGTCTGTGTGTCTGTGAGTGTGTGTGTGTGTAATTTAGTATGTCTGCCCCCACCCCCTATCAATTCAAACACTGTGAAACCAAATTGAACGAAATTTGGTACAGAGGTAGCACTAGCAAAGGGCACCTCAGTGTCGTGTTTTATATCGCCGCCATCTTGACGGAAACGGAAATTTTCAAAGCTTGAATCAAATTACGGCTAACCTTATCATCTGATCTCTACCAAATTTTGCAACAAAATACCTTAATGTGGGAAGCGTCTTTGCCCAAACTACAAGGTCATCAGCCAAATAGTTTCAAGATGGCGGATGTATGAATCATGCAAGTATTATAGTCTTACCGTAACTTGAGATTTAACAAGACCTGGCCTTATCAAATATGCCAATCGTACATATTGAGGTTTAAACAGTCCTCAAGGAGGTGACCGGTACGATACTAGCATTTTAACATAAAATAATACAGTTCAGGCTGACCGTGCCATATCGTGCTTGTCAGTGCCGTCCCGTTGATTCAAAATGGCCTATATTGTTTGCTCGTAAATCCATATATTTCCGTAACTTCGTAAGTTTATATCCTTTTAGGAATGTACTGAACAAAATAATACACATTTAGTATCAAATGGTGTATAAAAACGCCAGAAAACGCTAATGAAATTGTTCATTGCAAGACAAAATATTCTAGGCAGTTATATTAAAGTTGTTATTAACACAATGTTAGTTTGAGGTTCAACCCCCCAGCAGGTTCAAATACTTTTACTTCGCTGTTTCGTATTTATTGATTTATAACTACTCACACATTATAATGTTAAGCATATATAGTGTGTATTTGCAATCGAAAATACTATATATATACTTATAACACCACACATTTCAACACTCGACTACAGCGATTAAAATTCATTGTCCTTGATCCGCGGTAGAGTCTATAGTTGTTGTTTTTGTTGTTGATTCTTTAGGGGTTTTGCGGCATCATGGTCTTGTAGCCCCATGTACTTGGGCGTGTGTAGAAGTTGTCTGATATCCTGTGTCACTGTGATGTCTGTAGGCTTACTTGTGTGTACTTTAATACGAGGAAGGATTAGGGTAGGAAGCTGTTGTTGATATTGTTTCATTTGCGATGCATGGACATCAATGTCATTTAGCCCAGCGTACTTGGGTGAGTGTTGAATTTTGTCTGACAACCTGTGTTATTGTGATGGCTATATTAGTGTGTGTGTATATAATTCAGGTGAGCATTCAATCAACGTATAATATCCGAATAGCACGTTGTATTTCAACAAGCTACTACAACCAACATTCAATTAAACTCCTTGATAAGGACAAAGAGTTATAACTATACCCATACATTTAGGAGAAAGTAGGCTATACTGTATGTTCTATATTGAACATCTTATTAAATATTGTACCTTCTTTATGAAATCTAGGCTAAAATAATGTACAACAAGAATGTTCCTGTTTTAAATTTTAAACATTGAACAAGAATTCAAAAGCTTGGCTGAAACCTCTTCCGTAGATACATAGGCTACATTATGTTATATTTGAACCAATTAGATTAATAAAGTTTTATTTTAACTGAAGGGGCCTTGTAGGTTATGAATGTCCTATTTATCCAATGCCAAATGTAACATATTTACGTGCATTTTGTAGACAATCGAACCACCGGAATATCTAAAAAAAAACGATGGATATAGGGTATTTATGTTGAACAATACCATGCAGATTTAATACATTAGCACTCACGAGGTCTGAGGTATTAGATAATATGTAATTCGTTATTTTACGATAAAAGCCAAATTTTCAGCGATTGTCATTTAATTACTTTCACTTCTACGCAAAAGATTGCCATAACTATTATTTTTTTCATTATTTGTGTATGAAGAGAAAGTTGTGTAAGTTTCATTCTTATTGCACTCTTACTTTTCAAGAAACAAGTACCTAAAACTGAGGAATTCCCTTTTATGGTAGAATAGGTTTAATTTAAAAGTTACACATATGCAAGTTCTGTTATCTCCACAGTTAGAGGTGACATCTAACGAGCACACTGAAACAAAAAACCTGGGTGAATTTTATGAAGCAAACGTAGATTTATTTGGAAATGTGTGCGTAATCAGGCTAAACTTTATACAAAAGGATGTTTGTAGTTTTACGTCACCGTTAATATCGTGATCATGAGCCACGGGACCTCCTTTTTACGTGTAATCCGAACCACAGGACATTGCATTTCACTTTTAAAATATACCTTAAACAAATTCACAGGTTTGACCCCTCTAAGCTAAAGGTCCCCTTAAAAATGTATTATTTGAATATTACGCATGTAAAGTTGTGTGTGTTATAATAAGATGTAAATGATTATCTTCTTTTCGCAGTATCTAATTTTAGTAATTAAGGAAATGTGTGTGTTTGAGTCTTCAGTCTTTTGACCGATATCATGCAGCTCTCCATTCCTCCTGGAGCAATTGGGAAGTCCCAATTACATAAGAATGAAGATGAAAAGTAAAATAGGAAATAGGCGTGGGAGTACAAATCAAACCAATGGTTGAATAGGAAGAACTCAGTGTATTAAAAATAAACACAATACAAAATATATGATTAATAAAAAGGTTACAGGAAAGGTACTAAATATTGCACTGATGCTAATTAAGAATTTGAAAGTTATCAAAAAAGGTAGGAGATTTTCTAGACCAGTTACAAACTGGCCCAAAGCTAGTGACATTTGGCAAATAGAATGCAACTTTTGCATTAATAGGTAAGCCCAGAGCTTCCGTGTAAAAAAAACTGAAGTTACTGTTGTGCCTAACATTTAAGCTAAACTGCATATAAGAAAGAATGCTAATAGAAGGAATTAATAAGCCTATACACAGCTCTGACTAGAGAAATCAAGCAGTAATTAATACAGCTAGACAGAAAAATGAGAGCAGGTAGAAAACTGCCTGAGCTAGCTTTCACCTGTAAAAGGCAATGCAATAGTATTAGCTAGGATAAAGGAATGAATCTCAAAAATAACTGTGATGAATACCACAAACTTGACTACAAAGTTCAAAGTTGAACAAATTTTCTTGTTAGAGCACAACATTAAAAAAATATACAAGTGTACGACTGTACGTGGCTCATTCCAACCAGTGATTAGTGGACAGAACAGAAATACGTACAGGATTAAGAGTAATCTTGCACTCTAGGATGCAGTGGTAATCAGTATACAAACTGATCAGAATAAATTGATACAAAATCTAGACCTCAGCAGTATCAGCATACAAACTGATAAGGATAAATTGATCCTAAATCTAGGGAACAGCAGTATGATATACTCTAAACTGAGACACTTGACCGAATGAAAACTAACATACAAGCTGAAATAACAATAAAATCAAAAATTATAAGAGCATGGAAAGCTCCAACGATTTGCAAGTTGGGCCTAGAGCTGTGGTTTATGAAATACTACTAAAGATTTGATACAGAAATGCAAATTAGTTAGAAATTACGAATAGGGGAAGCTTTCTTCAGAAATAACTTCAAGTTTACAAAAAAAAGAGAATCCACAGGTTATTTACTGCAGTTTTATTAACCGGTTAATTTGGGAGAAAATAGGAGGTAGGATTGTAAGGAATATTTTCACTGTAAAAGTCAGTGTGTATGATGGGCACGCCACACTTTGACAATTTTGTAATGGATATGTCGCTTTTAAATATGATGGATCACTTTCGCAGTTTGAGTGTTGATTTTGTTTGAATGTTAATTTAATCTCGACACACTTGCAAAATTGCTTTTAACTAGTACGAAGTTTTTGACTTGATTGAATAGGGTGAAGTATGGGTCCCAGCAACAAATTGAATTAAGTAATTAGGATAAGCCCACGTTGAGTCGAATAATCAACTTCAATATTGCTTTAAGAGGTGAAATTGCAACGTTGGAGGCGACTTCGACAAAAAAAACACAAAAACGGTTGCTTTCCCACCCAGGGGGATAAAATATAGCAATTTGAATAAGAGTTCCAAACTGTTGTTAAAAAGAGTGCCCCATTAGACAGAGTTTAAAGTACTCTAAAAGCTTTACATATCTTGGCATTGTAGAAGTTGAAGTTACTTGTAGATTGCAATCACCAAGTCACCATGACATGGCGAAAGAGAAATTGTATATTAAACCATTATAAGATGTCCCCTGGATGCGTAATTGCCTCGTGTGAGAGTCACTAGCGGAGTGTTGACTTCACTGAAGTAGAGAGACGAGTGAGGGACTGCTAACGGCTGGGAGAGCCGAGGAAGGAGCTATGGGGAGTGACGTGGAAACACTAGAAAGCAAACATGAAACAAAAAATGACACTCAAAAGCAAGAAATATCTCCTTTCTAATGGGTTGGCCAGAGGTAGTTGATGAAAGTCCATGAACGATATATGTTGCCGTGTGAGCATTGAATGTATGGCATAAGGAAGTTCAGCATGTTGCCGATAGATCGAAGAACATGAGGGTGAGTGACTTCGAAGTTCAATTGAAGAAAACGCACAAATTCACTGAGAACAAACTAAAGATCAAAATAAATGAAAAACACAAGGAGAAAACAAACATAAACATTGGCCACTGTAGGTGGTTTCCAAGGAAACAACAAAGAGGAGAATAATAATAATAATAATAATAATAAAATGTCCCAATGCTGGAAAAAAACTACGATGAAAATATATTAGATGAATATACCACCTCCCTGTACTGAGTTGATCGTTTCATCTCTTCATACCTACCACACCCTACATCCGAGGCAATCTCTTTAACATATTCTAACCTTGGTCTACCCCTACAGTTCTTGTCCTCGACACTTCCTTCCATAAATAAGCTTGCTATTCCTGGGGTCTTAGGAATGTCCTACTAACCTATCTCTTCTCTTCATTAGCAGTCGCCAGAAACATCTCTCCTCTCCCAATCGTCTTAGAACCTCTTCATTTGTAACCCCATCTACCCATCTGATTATCATTGTCCTTTAACACAACATTTCAAACGCTTCGAATCTCCTCTTTTCTGCTGCACCATCCGTCCAAGTTTCACTTCCATAGAGAGCCACGCTCCAGACAAACTCTTTCAAAAATGACATACAAATACCTAAGTAAATGCAAGCTTTCCTAGCTTGAACCATCCTACTTTTTATATCCTCCCTTCTTCCTTCATCACTGGTTATTTTGCTTCCTAATTAACAGAAATTTCCAACTTCCTTTAGCTTTTCACCTGCCTATTTGATGTTTGACGTTTTACGTTTCTGATTTATTTCGACTGCATTCCAATATTTTCGTTTTACATTTATTAATTTTCATAATTAATGCTTTCCTCAAGACGGAGTCCATACCATTCAAATCCTCTGGCGTGTCGGCTATGATGACGATGTCATCAGCAAATCCCAGAGTTGAAATTATTTCTCCATGAATCTTAACTCCCACTTAAATTTTTTCTCCAATTTCCTTCATTGCTCGTTCAACGTGTAGATTGAAAAGTATGGGTGATAAGTTGCAGCCTTGTCTTACACCTTTCTGAATACCAGCTTCTCTCTCATACCCTTCCGCTCGAATAACTGCTGTCTGGTTTCTGTATAGATTGTAGATCACTCCCCCCCCATATCCCTGTACTTTATTCCAATCGTTTTCAAAATGTCCAACAACTTACTCCAATCAACGTTAGCAAGAGCCTTTTCTAAGTCTACAAATGCCATGAACGTTCTCTTACCTTTCCTTTTTCTACCTTCGAAAGTCAGCCTATGACTTAGTACAGCTTCCCTTGTTCCTACATTTCTCGTGAAACCAAACTGGTCTTCACCCAACTCTGTTTCTATCTCTTTTTCCATCCTCTTGTAATCAAGCTGATTGTACGGTAATCTTCACATCTGTCAGCTCCCACTTTCTTCGGTATAGGGATGATAACATTCTTCTTGAAATCAGAGGGTATCTCACCTGTCTCATAAATCCTACACACCAAGTGAAATAAACTGATCACACCTTCATCACCTGCGCAGCGTTGCAACTCAATCGGTATACCATCTATGTCTGGTGATTTGTTTCTTCTTAAGTCTTCCAATGCTCTGTCAAATTCTGATCTCAATATTAATTCTCCTATCGCATCCTCATCAATTTCTTCTTCCCTTTCCATTACATGATTCTCAATCTCCTTTCTCTTATACAAACACTCTATGTACGCTTTCCATTTCTCAACCTTTTCTTCCCTATCTCTTAGAGGCTTTCCATATGTATCCTTAACATTACAGCACTTAGTCTTCCTTTCCCCAAAAGTAATCTTCTTCTTCTTCATTTCCCCTTTTCCAGCTGACACTGGGTGGGGGCAAATATGGTTCCTCTCCACTTTGTTCTGTCGTTCCACCATTCCTCTTCCGACACGGTGATCCAATCCAGGTTCCGTTTACTAATGCTATTCTTCACCGAGTCAATCCAACGCATTCTTGGTCTTCCTCGTCCTCTCTTCCCTGTCATCCGTCGTTCCAGTTTTCGTCTTGGTAGACTTACTTCATTCATCCGATTGACATGACCAAACCATCTCAATCTGTTTTGCTCCAGATTGTCTTCTGCTAATTTCCGAATCTAGTCTTCCATCTTCAGTCAGTTCACTTTCCAAGTATTTGAAGTGATTCACCACTTCCAATTCCTTATCTCCTACTTTGATTACTCCTCTTCCTTCTTTCTTACCTCTACTCATCACCACTGTTTTACTCTTCTCCACATTTATTCTCAATGCCCATTGCAGAATCTTTTAATTTATTACGTCTAACTGTTCTTGCACCTCCATCTCATCCTCGCCCCAGATCACACCATCGTCTGCAAACAGCATTACCTTCATCTTTGCCCTACTATAGTCTGTCATTGCTGCCTTCATGATGTTATCCATCACCATTAAGAACAATAATGGTGACAACTCACTTCCTTGCTTTAGTCCAGTGACAATTTTAAACCCTTCCGATGTCCCGACTCTAGTCTTCACACTACTGTAGCAATCCATGCACATTCCTTTTATCATGTCTCTCAGTTCCTTGCCTGTCCCCCTATTTGTTAAGCTTTCCCAAACTTTTATTCTAGGGATGCTACGATAGGCCTTTTCTAGATCAATAAATGTCATTACCATATCCTTCCCATATTCCCAACTCTTTTCAATGTTCTGTCTCAGAATGAAAATGGGTTCCACTGTTGACCTGCCCCCTCTACATCCAAACTGCTCCTCCTCTATTTGGCTTTCTACCTTTACTCTAACTCTTCTTTCTATGATTCTTTCCATTACTTTTGCAGCATGCGAGATGATAGTGATTCCTCGGTAGTTACCACACACCTTCCTCTCTCCTTTCTTGAATATTGGCATTATTATTCCTTTTTTCAAGTCTTCAGGAACTTTCTTCTCTCTCCACACACTCCTGAGAAGTCCACTGCAGTCCCACTGGTCCTGCTGCCTTGATCATTTCTATTGCCACTTCATTGATTCCCACAGATTTCCCCATCTTCATCTTCCTAACTGCCCATTCCACTTCTGCCATAGTAATGTCTGGTTCTTCTTCTATTTTTGACTATACCGTTTTGACTGTTTGCGTAACATTTCCGCATGCCTGGCGTCTCACATTGAACAGCTCGCGGAAATAATCTTTCCATCTGTCCGTTATCTCTTCTGGTTTTGTCAACATTTCACCTTCTTTGTTTTCCACGAACCCAGTGTTCACATTTTCATTTCTTCTACTTTTCATAATTCCAAACTGCAATTTCTTTCCACAATTTAAATCCTCCCTTATTTCCTCAGTGAATTCTTCACAGCTTTTCTTCTTTTCCTCTGCAATTACTTTCTTGCAATCTCGGTTTGCTTCTATATATTTTGCTCTACTTTCTTCTGTCTTTTTTGTTTTCAATTCGTTCCAAGTTTTCTTCTTCTCCCTTATCTTTTCTTTCACTCAATCATTCCACCATTTTGTTGCCTTTTCCCGTACCTTTCCTGATGTTCTACCACATGTTTTCTCTGCACTGTTTACAAATGCACTCTTGAACTTTTCCCATTCTTGTTCCACATGGGTAATATCCGTCCTTGTTATCTGTTCTTGCAATTCTTTCTTAAACTCTTCTACAACCTCCTTTTCCTTTAGTCTCCAGACCTTAATCTTTCATTCCATTTTTTCTGGTAATTTCATAACTTTTCCTACTTTTAATTTTGCTACCACTGCCCTATGGTCTCCTCCAAAGGGTTTCTCTGGCATGGCTGTGACATCCATTAGCTCTTTCCGATGTCCTTTTTTGACTAATACATAGTCTATCAGAGTTTTCGTTCTTCTATCTCCCCATCCATACCTCGTTATCTTCTGACTATTTTTCTTTCTGAACCACTTATTCCCTATAATGAATTGGTTCCGCTGACAGAAGTCCATTAAGAAATCCCCTTCTGGATTCTTAATAAGAAAATTTAAAAATAGTAAATAAGCAAAAAGTAACTTTTATAGATTTCTTTTCCGAAAATAAGCGTAACTCAACTCAACCGTTGACCTATCATTTAAACTTATGTTGTTATCTCGTGTCTACTAAACTATTAATCGATTCACCGGTTAGGCGATTAATCTATTATTTGATTAGTCGATTAATCAACAGAACGTGCAGTCGATTAATCTATTAATGATTTTCGATTGATTTCAAATTATTCGATAACCAAATATGGCTTATTACCATCCCTGCCACTGATGTCCCTGCCTCTGAGTGAAAGAAGAACTGTTAACCTGGAAGAAAATCTGTTGATGCCTCCATTAGGTGTCAGTTGGCCACCGACGCCACAGTTTGCAGTGGTGTTGTGACAGATGAACCGGGAATACTGAGGACTGGAACCACACCGTCTGTTTGGTAGGCGTCGTGATGAACTCGAGCAGTGCTCTAGAATCTCGCTCCGTTATTTGGCACAGTCGTCCTTGGCCTCTGCATAGCCCGTCGAAAATACGTTCTGAGAACATTGGACTGTGTGATTATCATGTCTCAGCACTGGCGCGCGTGTGATTCAATTATCAGCTGTTCAGGCAAACCTTGTAGTTTTACAAGGCTCCTAAACTTGCGATCACGAACCACGGGATCTCCTTCCAAACTTAAGACAGGAATTGGGGTGAAAGGTAATCAGGTTGACCGCTGCTCCAAAATTTTGCTAGTGTAGGGTAGTGATAATTGTTGTTTTACGATACAAAATGAAGGCCATCTGCAACAAATTTCTAGTGTAGTTGTCGTAAATGATAATTACGAAAAGATGAATATATCTCAGTCATATTCTATTCAACAGGTCACTGGGTAAGTTTATATAATATACCCATATGACGAACTAAATATTGTGGTACATATTTCCTTAGTGTTTTATTCATTGCAACGTAGATGGTGCCTTCTCATATCAATTCGAACAAAAATTATCAGAGTGTATGACATTAACTAAAAGCTGTTCATTCCATCATGTGGAAATGGACAGGGCAGGTTTGTGGTGTAACAGACCTGGTAAAATATTTGATAAAAGTTATGTTAGTTCTTCAAAGATATAATTGTTGTTGATGTGTTCCAGTGCAAATGATAGTTTATAAGTCAGAAAGTAATGAGTAAATTATTAATTTATTTGTTATGTTAACATCCGTCTTTTGAGTCAAGAAATATAAGATGTCTAACATATCAACATCAAATTTCTCGGTGAATGAACCACTGGACACTCAGAAAACAAACGCTGAAAACTTGCCGATAGAGTTCATATCCACTCTGTATAATATGTACTTACAGTGAATGTTTTCCTTATGCATGTATTCTAGATTTCTTTTTAAAATTTTTAGGAAAACAATGTGTAAATGCGCATATTTTGGCGATATTCTGCCTCTCATTCTTCTAAGACTTCTTTCATTTGACCACCTCTTGCTGTAGCGGATATCATTCATGGTTGTCGCCCTGGAGGTCAGAGTTCGATTCTTGGCTCTACCAAAAAATGTTATTCTCGTCTGAGGGCTGGAACAGGATTCACTCTAGCTGCATGAGGCAGAACTGATAAGATGTGCGTTCGATTCTCACTTCAGCTATCGTGGAAGTGGTTTTCCATGGTTTGCTACTTCTACTCCACGCTAATGCCGGGATGGTCCCTAACTTAAGACCACAGCCACTTTCTTCCGAATACTCGCCTGAATTATAAATGCACACCCGAATATAGCCGTCACAACAACACAGGTTATCAGACAAACATCCACACACACCAAAGTACACGGGGCTTAATGACCACGATGCCCAATACCCTCAGATGATACAATAACAACAAACTTCTCTAATTTCTGTCAAATGAAATTGACAGTAGTGCTGATGGCAACTTAAAGAAACAGAAATGTGAATAGGGACACTATTCAGGCCGACTGTTTAATGTTTGAAGGAAAGGAAAGGAAGACGCTATGCTAGTGAGTTTCCAGAAATTCTTAATTTGTGCCGCATCACGTACATAAGCGTTGTGAAGTACTTCTCTGTTCCAACATGAAAGGCATTTTAACTGACTGGCCAACTCCCTATTCCACACTTACTCAATGCATCAACTCCTCTCCGTAGGCCTAGTCCATTTTTCCCAAGTCAGAGAAAGCTGCATGATGACCTGTATTGTAATCATTGTGGTCCCAATAATTGTGAGCCCCTGGGGGTTGAATTAATGAATGAATTAATGGATGGAAGGGTGGATGAGCGAGTGAAATTTTTGAAGAATTGTAGTGAAGCGGCCGTGGCGTGTTTGAAAGTATGTCCCAGCATTTGTGTGGAGTTGAAAATGAAACCCCGGAGAACCGTTTCAAGGATGACCGTCACTGAGAGGGGTATATATCCCGAAAAGCTGTCCAAACGTCCGTTTTTTAAATGCAAGTAATTCTCGGAATGCACAACTTCCCGTGATAGTCTGTAGTAACGTCTCTCGTGCAGTGCATCGTATGCTTCTCTACTGGCTTGAAATCACTCTGCGTTTGTGACTGTTGTAAAGTGTGTTGTGACTTGAAATGGGGTGAAAATCATTTTTGATTCTGAAGATCCGGGTATGTAGGCTACTGTTAATTATAATTAATTTCATTCATATTATTTACTATGTGTGTAAGTAGTAAGTCTATGAAAATTAACCTGTGGAGCAAAGGAAATATTCCTTATAAGTACAGTATTGCAAGGGTTTTCTTGTAGTTCAGTGTGTTTCCCTGCATTTATTTTAATGCAATGAAATCGACATATCATTCTTCTACAGGAAATACAGGGAGATTCTTTTGCTGGAATGGGGCTGGCGGCCGGCCGCCGGGCGCGCGCGCCTTCCGCCAGCCAACCGAGCTCGGGGCGCGGATTGCCCGCAGGTGGAAACCGTAACAAACTACATTAATTAATGGTAATTTCACTAGCTAATCATGATTAAAGAACTTACCTTTTCACAGAAGATGCTGAGAGTGTTCTCCTTCAGCTGACAGGCAGGCATTGTACCATGTAAATAAATTAGCGTTTACACGTTGTAATTCCCTTCTGTTGCGAGGGATATCTGCTGCCTTATATTGTTCTCCCATTCCACTAGAGTACGGGTAATTGATCTGTACACTTTGAATTTTAAATTACACCACAATTAAACATCAAATGAGCTTAGGTCCGTGCTTCGATTAATTACAGTAAACACGCAGGGGCGTACAGGAGTAGCTACATAATGTAACGATGAAACTTCCAAAGTTACTGTCTGTCAGCTGAAGAGTACATTTTCAGCATCTTCTGTGAAATGGTATGTTCTAACCTTTATCTGGTGACGTGAGGTCATCCAGACTCCCAAGAAATAAAAAGAACATCTGTGCTTCTTTAATTAAATCTTGCAGGAAGGTGATATGTTGCCTTCTTATCTGTGCACTGACACTCCACACCCTCGTTGATGAAAGTTGAGTGAATGATTAATGACCCTGGTTAGCTCGCCTCCGCGCAACCACGCGGACCGAGCTAGTTAGGCTGGCGGAAGGCGCGCGCGCCCGGCAGTCGGCCGCTGGCCCCGCTCCAGCAGAAGAATCTCACTGTATAAAAAGGAGCCACTTATTACCGCAGATTGATTGTGTACGATATGTTTACGAGAATGTGTTGTCAGTTATAACCAATGCCATCTCCGCAATGAATTGTGAAAGCATTTTTGTTTTATCCTATGTTCTTCGAAATGCAAACTGATGACTAGAAAATGCCTCTATGACCTTAGGAAGAGAAGTTTTGAATACGATTTTGCAAAACGATTGCATTTTATGGAAAATTCTATATTATCAAGCTGTGCAAGTTAAAGAAGTTTCACCAGTCAGGCGCAGACTGTGTGAACGTTTCGGCTAATGTTGCGAAATATATCATGCGATGTACTGTACATAAAGACTTGAATCTCTGACGTCCTTCTGTTGTAACGACTAGTTTATTAGTGCTCATAAGGTATCCTATGTATGTTTTATTTTGTCTGTATCATTCCTTTGGCTATTAGCTGCAATAATATATTATTTGTATTATCAAATACTACCTTCCCTAATGATGAAAAGAAAGGTTTTAAACATAAACTGTCTGATATAAAGTCACAATTGAAGAAAGGATGGCTTGCCTCACACAAAATTGAAAGTACCTTTTTAAATAAGAACCAGTAAACCTTTCTTTAAAGAATCGTTACATTTTCTGCTCTTAAGCACAGGATGGATTAGGAAGGTCCCTCAAGCTGAAAACGATGATGAAAACGAGTCCCCAATAGAACAAGACTGCTCCGATGAACTAGACTGGAAAGCATCATCTGAATAATACATAGTATTGCAGCTAAGAAATAAAGAAATAAAGATTCTCACAATAATCCCATTATGTTGCTTTATTCATAGTATAATGTATATAAATACACTATTATCCTAACACTATGTTCTCTACGGTCTCGCAGTACAGAAAATACCACAAAATTTTGGCCAACTTTTTGCATGAAATACCCTTATGTGCGTCGTTGGGGTTTGAAGTTTAAACAGACTCGACTCCCAAGTGCCGAGACAACCTGGCCCCATGTCCTTGAGGGCTTTATGGGGTGTGAAGCCATTTTTCAGTGTAGTCTTAGTAAACAAAAGTTTGGTGCTTTTCAGTCGGTCAACACGAATGTACCCAAATGAGTTGGGTTATACCCTAATCCTGAAAAAAATTACATGAGATTAATAAATTGTATTTTGTATTTATTAATCTCATGTAATTTTTCAGGATTAGGGTATAACGCAACTCATTTGGGTACATTCGTGTTGACCGACTGAAAAGCACCAAACTTTTGTCCTTGAGGGCTAACATGCAGAGCTTCCACATTCGGTGAATTAGGGGCACTGGAGCTCAGATCAAAGACAAAACATAAATACATTGAAATATTTGGCAGGCCATAGTTATCAGTGCCAGTGTGAAGCCGAGCAGTACACCGCGGTACTTTACTGGACTCGTGGAGAGCTGCGGAGAACGCGATTTCTCTCGATACATTACAAGTGCTTTTTTAAATCGTGAGAATACATTTTCAAGCGCGAAATGAGCATTAGAATAAACAAACGGACCCGTGCGAGAACTCTCGCATAATGGGTTGTGTGCTTGCACCCCATGCGTACAGACTACCCGCCCGGCCCTATTGTTATACGGGCTAGACGCGAGACAGTTTTGTCAGGGGCTATCGTCTTGTTTATTTGTTTAAAAGCACTTTATACACAAATAAATATATTTCCGTTGACGTTTCAAGAAATGCAAGATTTTTCCTGTACTACTGAGACGATTTGGAAGATTTTGGTACAAACCTCACCTTCTAACTCCCTCTGGTTTAGGAAATTGAGTTTAGTGAAACATACACCTTAGCGTATTATATAATTAGATTGCTAGTGACAAGCTCTCAATATGTTCATTCATAATCCATAATCCAGCTTAGTTTCCTCTCGGGTGTCATAGACAATGAAGCGAGTGCGTCATTGCACTGTACTAAAGATTAACTCCACCACAAGGGAATAAGAGCCAAGTTTTCCTACTTTATAATTGGATCTCGTAGACAATTTGTGCAGCTGAGTGCATTATTGATAACACGGCGCCAGATGGCTGTCGAAATAAGAGTAGTTGGTATCAGAGAAAATTAGGAAATACATTTTGAATCATGTTATCACACTGTGTGACGTCACATACGAGACGAGCAGAAACCAATAATTACCGTGCAATCACTCAATATTCCATCAAACAACAATTTCATGTAGAGCTCTCGTTGGCCACTGGTAATTAGGAAGGTGTCATCATTTGTATACCACTTTAAACATGCTGTTGGTGCTTCATGTAGACGGCAAGCCTCGTGAACTACGTTAGTGTGAATGAAACGTCTCACGGCTTAGTTTTTCGGATTTTGTTAATTTCTCTACTTCGTTTAAAGAAGCTCATAATAATGTGGTGACCGTTAATATTGCAATCATGAGCCAAGGGACCTCCACTTTTCGTGGAATTCGAACCACTTCACTTCGAAAATCTCACATACATAGACCGGGAATCGAACCCTGTCCATCTTGGGGGGAGGCAAGCAGCTTAAACACTACACCACTAATGCACCACCACGCACCCTTCTGCTTTATTTACCGGAACATCGTGACCATCAACCCCTTATACTGATGAATTTATGACAATTGCCTGATAACCTGTGTTATTTCCGAGTCTGTGCTAGTGTGTGTACATTTGTTTGCAAGGTTGGGTAGAAGTTCGCCCTAGTTTCAAATTAGGTACCGACCCAGTATTTGCCTGGAGTAATAATGGGATGCCTAGTATGTATGATATATGAGAATAGAACGTGCCTTTTCTCAACCGACCTCATGAGCAAGAGTGTATAGGCTACCATTCCAGCCAGATGTATAATGAATGGTCCAGTACAAACTAAGGACTTCTGGAAGACAAAATTCAATGCTCACCTCAATACCATGAAAGTGGTTTTCATGTTTTACATGTGAAATTGTGAAGAAAATGATAATTATATTGGCGAGAGAAATGTTGAAGTTTATTTTCAAGCAAAGCAACCGTCAATAAAAGCCCACGTGCAACGTTTCTGCTGGTCATGTCCAGTGGAAAGTAGTTCCTCGGGGATATAACATGGCTTATCTCCAATGTATTCCCCTGGTCCTTCACATCACTAAATTATCCAGTTCATTACAACAAGCTTGATGTTTAGGAGAACTAATCACTCAGGAATTAGCATGCGTGCCATGTGTAATTTATTACATGTAAGCCATAGATTTATGCACCAGTAGATAAATGCTATATTGGTAATTCATGAAATAAAGAAGGATTTTTTAAATTTTCACACAGCCACAATCTTAAATCGTTGTATGACCTTCATTAGACATTAATGTATTAAGATTTAACTAAAGATTTATTATCTCACGTTTTACTCCACTCAGATGAATAAGTCGCTTGAAATGCCCATTTAAGTATTTGAAATTTGCGAGACCGCCATGTTGGTTTTATTGAGAGTCACATCTGTAAACTTCTTTTACAGTCATCTATCATCATATAAAATTTCAAGTTCATTGCTACAATAGTTTCAGAGACAATGTGTACCGGCAAAATATTTCTCGCGGCCTCCATGTTGGATTCTTGAATGACGCATTGAAATTTGAAAGGCACGATCGAGGTTCAACTTGTTAGTACAGAGTCCTGTTTGTATGTATCGGAGACCCTCGCTAGCCCGCTCGCCCGCGGCGTGAGCCTGTCTCCCGCCACGCACTTTGCCGTTATGCGGCGCCCGCCCGGCACTGAGTCATTGAGTATAGGAATTTGTACTTACCTAGTTCACAGCTGGTGCTGAAAATGTTCGCCATTCACTGCTACACATCGCTGGCACCTTTATATGAAACTGGCATTTACTCTCTGAAGTTCCTCAGCACCGATTGACTGTATTTCAGCTGTAATATAGCCTTTAAGCTCATTTATAGTGGAGGGTTTCTCGCATACACTCTATTTTTAAGCGTCCCCCACAAATAAAAGTCACATGGTGATAAGTCTGGGCTTCGCGGGGGCCACAGGTTCCGACTTATAATCCTAGTACCAAAAATGCGACGCAATTCTGTCATGGATGCTTCGTCATTTTGAGCAGTGGCAGAATATTGTTGAAAATAAGTTGGCAATCGCTCTCCGTAAGTCAGTTCGTCAAAAAAATTGGTCAAGGATCACATTGAAGTACAAATTCCTATACTCAATGAATCAATGCCGCGCGAGCGCCGCAAAACGGCAAAGTGCCTGGTGGGAGACAGGCTCGCGCCGCGGGCGAGCGGGCTAGCGAGGGTCTCCGATACATACAAACTGGACTCTCTGTAGTAAGGCCTTAGTAAATTTCATTCGAATCGCTCAAACAACACACCCACACGGATTAAAGGCGATCCCGTAAGCTTATATTTCCTGATGAAAATAGGCTTAAATTAATCAAAACTGCTGTGTTTCAGCTGTGTAGCTCACTGTATTATTGGACTGTCCTTACCCATAAAGAAGCTGACGATGTGTATGCAGGTCGCCATGTACTGTGTGTAGGTTACAGGTAGGTAATTCAAGTAATGGCAAAACGAAACAAAACATCTGTATGTACACGAAATAGATAGCCTATGCAGCGCAACTAAATACAGTAGATTTTGGTAGATTATATGAACTGGTTAGTGATTATCTGCTGAATCCCAGGAGATTCGACAGAGCGGCTAAATAGATAGTACTGATCCAACTAGCAGCACTGTTTCGTAATGAATAAATAATTTGGACTGATTAATAATGCTTTATATAATTCCAGGTACTGAACGAGTGCTCTGGTTAACAAATAACGTTGCTCCAATAAACGTGCGCGATGTCTCGGAACTACCAGAGCATGACTATGTTGCTACATTATTTACTGGCCGTTTGCTCCGTTATGTTCATTCTGATAACCTGTTACTGTAGTAGTGCGTGTCTAGGATTGATTTAAATGGTCGGGCCTTGAAGGAAAGAACAATTCCAGCATTTATCAGGATTGAAAAAGCCTGGGAAGAACGACACACAGCATGGTCGTTGATCTCCTCTTGTGTAACTACTCATTCTTTAGCGACCAGCATTCATGGCTGTCAAACCGGAGATCTGAGGATGATTGTCATTGCCGATGTCGTCGTTGTTGCTTACTGATTTAGGGGCTTTGTAACATCGTGGCTATGTAGCCAGTGTGTGTGGAATTTTTCTGATAATCCGTGTTATTGTGATAGCTGTATCAGTGGGTGCATTTGTAATTCAGATGAGGATTGGGAAGGAGGTGGCCGTGCCCTTAAGATACGAACCATCCCTGGCATTTGCTAGGAATAAAAGTAGGAAACCATGGGAAACAACTTCCAAGATGGCTGAGACGGGAATCAAACGCTCCTCTTCTCAACTTTGTCTCACGGGGCTCAGTGTATCCCGTTCCAGCCCTCACACCAAAATTAAAATTTCTTGGCCGAGCCGGGAATCGAATCTTCCTATTCTCAACTTTGTCTCACGGAGCTCAGTGTATCCCGTTCCAGCCCTCACACCAGAATTAAAATTTCTTGGCCGAGCAGGTGATCGAACCCGGATCTCCTGGGAGACAGCCAAGAATGCTAGCCACTACACCACGAGGTGATCTGATTATTGTAGATTTAAGAGGTGGAACAGCGAGGTCATCTGCCCACTAATTCAGGTCTAGGTCTGGGTTAGGTGTCCCATGACTTCAAATGAGGTATCATCTCTGCATTCTCTTGGAGGGAGTTTGGAAAACCCCTGAGGATGGTCACATTCTGGATGGCTGCTGTCAGCGCTGGGATTCGATCCTGTGATCTCCAGACCAAAAAATCGTATTGAGTGACTTACCTGTAATGAGCATGGAATTGTTATTTGAGCAGCTACACTTGATGAATCCATGGCGGTTTCCAGCGTCTAAGTGACACTTCACGACCGTACAGGGAAGCTGTTCGCTTGGAGATCAGAAGGCAGCAACAGCTCCCATCGTGAATGTGGTTTGCCCCAACTTTTCCTCAACCATTCGAGGCAAATTCTAATATAATACCTAATTCAAAGTTCCTAGGCACCTATCCAGACCTAGACTCCATTATAGTTACATCACTATATTCAGTGTGACTGGTAATCTATAGGTTTCGACCCTTGAAACAACAATACCACCATTACTGCAGGTTATCAGACAAATGGAATACCTACTGTACTCAAGTAAACAGGGCGGATGACCAATAGTTTAACCGCCCCAATTGAAGCAACAACAACAGATTCATCCACGGTAGAGTATTTTCCAATACATCAGTGTGGTTTGCGTGTGACGTGTGAGCTCGACCTCTACGTCGGAGCCAACCTGTAACGTACGAATGGAGAAGTTAAGTTTAAGGGGAAATAGAATCTGTTTTTCATGAAAATGTCCAATTTTTTTATTATCAATATTTATTCCCTGAAGCTTCCCCTTTAAAATGGTGTATTGCACATTGCAGTATTATGATTATAACTATGTTAAATTTGCATAAATCTGAGATGGAGTGTGGCGCTATTCCGTTCGCCATCTGACATGTAGGACTATATATCTGTCAAACAGGGGAAGATGACCTCATAGTTCCGCCCCTTAAAACAACAATATCTAACTAACTAACTGTCAAACATTTCTCTGCGATTTTCAAACCTCCCATCTTTCAGTGTAAGAGATATAATATAGAAAACCTTATGGGAATGTTGACATAAGCTTGAGTTCGTGGGACATGTGCAAAAAAGAATGGGGACTAGACTTAGAAGAATGAAGACAGCTTCAAAGAGAAAGAAACTAGGAGATGGAAAGACATTAGATGGAAATGGGAGGCTGACTGATGCAGTAATTGACCACATTCAGAAATGTTATGGTCTAGCCATCAGACAAAATACAGCCAACGTGGAAGCTATGCGGAAAACTGTTGGCTCTGTATTATCACATTGCCTCCACAAATGAGGCTCCTCAACATGGTTATGTCCTGATGGTGAAAACAGCTGGTGTAAATGTAATAAGGGGAAAATAAGTTTACCAGAATTAATAATGGATGAGAAATAACCTATCTTCACTGACTTGGCTGATAAAAATGTCCTAAAGAAATGACTTCACGGGAGAACCCAGAATCCTAACGAGTGTATTAATAGTGTAATATGGAATCGTGTACCTAAAACAGTCTTTGTATGTATTAGCACACTCCATTTTCGTGTCTACAATGCTGTGCCATCTTTTAACCAGGGGAATATCACCAAATGTAAAGTTCTAGAGATGTTGGGATTGCGTTCTGGCAACCAAACAGTGCACGCCATGTTGACTCTGGATCAAGTTAGGCTAAGAAACGCAGATAATGCTGAAAAAATCTTAGCCAAGGAAGCAAGGCAGACCATAAGGGGTACCAATAGAAGACTACAAGATGCCTTCGGAGGGGATGAAGATGATCCAAACTATGGAGCTGGCTTGTTTTAACTTTGAACTCAAGTTCCCTTTTCTTGTATTTAGGGAACATTTTCTCAGCTTCTGTTTAATCTAGAACCAAGAAACTTTAGGAAGCAGTTCATTAGAGTGTTTTACATACACTGAAATAATGTCACGTTGATATGTAATTTAGAAAAGAATATAATGGTGATAATGTACTGAAAAATGGAGGTAAAAATGTATATTTCCCTCATTATACCCACTATTTTTTTATCATTTCAGTATACGTACAATGACTATATTCATACGCTGTAACTATCATGGTTTCCAAGAAAATGTACCTACAAATTAACATTGTGAAGATAGGCGATTCTATTTCCCCTTAAGTATAGAAACCACGATTTTCTCTTCTGAATAGACGCTTGCTGTCCAAATATTATGCATGTGCGGATTCACGTACATATGTGAACAATAGTTTTTTGCGATGAAACGTGCTAAATGACGTCACCCAACCCTGCTGGCGAACCTGAGCTTACTGTGTTCTCTTCCACTGTGTGGCATGGACACCAGAACACCTATTTAACAAGTTGTAATGGCGAAGGCAATGAAGCGACCTACGAGAGGCGTTTCACAGCTAAGCTGTGTTACAAAGTCTGAGAATAATTTGTCATAGCAGAAGGCAACCCTTTGGCTGGTCGCCACCGATATTGATGCATTTCTCGTACCGTGAAATCGATTTTAAATCACCCTCCTGGTGTAATCCGGTGCCCAGACCAATTTGAAGTTTTACCGAATGGGTTGGCTAGGATGTTTCCCTGTCATTAAGGCAGCCTTGGTCTCCGGGTTAAGTGGTGCACCCATGTTTCATCCGCTGTAATGATCCTGAGTTTGACTTCATTGCCCCCACGCACGTATCCCCACAAGTGTTCGAAACTTACAGCCATTCTTGCAGTCTTGTATTCGGGGGTAAGCTTTCTCTGCATCCAACTTGCCTACACCTATCGATATTCCAACACTTCGCTTCATGAATCATGTGGTGGGCTTGACCACGTCCAACAACCAACGTGGATGCGATATGTGACACAGTTACGCACCTGTCGACTAACACCATCTCCTGTACTCTGTTGACGTTTGTTGTAGTCGTGTACATCGAAGAGCAACCAGATTAGTCTTAGTCATCCACACTCTTCCCTCCTTCACCAAACATGCCCAACCATCTGACTGGATATGGCGCCTCCATAGACGCTCTGTAGAAGGCAATGAACATCTGAAGCACTAGTCCCATGCACTCATGCGCACTACAGCACGCACTTCCATTCGTGACCACGTTTCCTGTATACGTATTTCTGCCATACTGGTTTGCACTCGAATGATCTCGGGCACACCCGCAGCTACTACTCTCTTTGCAACTCTGATCACTTTGCCCATTGAGAATTCAGGAAAGATTGTTCTTTACCGTAGCGATGTGTTTCCTGACTTTTTAACACTGCTTCCTTGTCTAATACAATGATAAACCTGTTATTCGAGAGACCCCTGGTATATGCTGTACGTATCCCGTCCGCGTATGTACGACTCGTGTAGGCCCATGAAAATGTGGTGAAAATTCGATTGTATTTCGTTATTGCACTTACTATTACAGATACGGTAATTATATTGAATTGAGTAGTTCAGTTTTCAAAACACACACTGGTACAGACATCACAGTGACACAGGTTATCAGATAAATTCTGCACACACCCATGTACACGGGGCTACATGACCAGGATGTTGCAAAGCCCCTAAAGAATCAACAACAAAAACAGTTCGATCCTACATTCTTATGTCCCGTGGAAACTACGTAGCAACAACAGAAACGCTATCAAGACAATCCTGGGTTATAAATGCTCGACTATTTGTATGAATTACACTTATACACGGTGAACATGTACTGTAATATGCAAGTAGGGCTTCTTGGGCTACGCTAAATACCGCTGCTTGAGTAACGCTGTTAGAAACAGCCCTCGTTGCATGCCAATGAACTGCTCACTGCTGTGACATTAGAAAGCAGTGTTTGTGAACACCGCCGCCGTACAAAACTCAAGTCGCAGATATCATAAAGTGCATGGGCGTGTTGGTGCAGTGGTCAAGCTGCAGGTCTCTCACCAAGGCGGACTGGGTTCAATTCCCGGTCAATGCATGTAAGATTTTCAGATCCCACGTTAAATGGAGGTCATGGCTCATGATCGCGAGACTTACAGTCACGTTTAACTACAAGTTCCTTCCTTTCAAAAGATGCCGGGTTTCGTTATTTTAAAAATTAACGAAAATATGTTTATATCCAATCACAATAGCCTATATATTATAGCTTGGTCAATATACGCCGAAGCCTCAAGGTCACGGTCAGTATGAGTGGAGCGCTGGAGGAGACATCTGCCACGTAGCTGCGCCGAACTCAAGATGATTGCATGCACAGGTTTGAAGCAAAATGTTGACATCACGGCGAACAAAGAGTGACTGCGGTCGTAGTTCCCCCACCACGGAATTGTAGCTGGAAACCTGCCTGCCCTGTGCAGTCAGGCTTCACCACAAACCACCCAAGCTATAATGTGATGTTTCGAGTAAAAACAAATACTGTTTTTCTGAGAAGAAATAACAGCCTGCTTACATACGAGTATATTACAGTGGTCCTTTCTATTATCCATGTGATGACCTAACAGGCATCACTCCGATAGCTGCAATAGACCACGAGATTTCTTTGGAGATTTCAATGACCACCTTCCTGGATTTGTTTATGCAACTGAATTAGCCTACAATTTAGTCTACGCCATATTGTTTATTTCAAAATTCATATTTATTTCGCCAAGTTCCACTATATTAAGAAGATTAGGTCACCAGAAGAGGCAAATAATGTATCTTGTCAGTGCAGCCGTCATATTGGTGCATTACTTAATACGACCCCGAAAGTCAAATCTGTGAACTTGTTACATAATCCTGTATCATGGCACAGAAGTCGAGGTTTATAATTTTATTATGTTCTAAAGAGAAAGGAAATTATATATTTTAAATTCCCACAGTCACCATGTTGATACCAAACTACTGACGGTTTCAAAAAAGAATTGGTGGATTTTTCTTAAAGGCTTCTATCCTGGTACTAAATTTCTAGATTGGAGCTGCAATAGGTCCCATGAAGAAGCTAATGCATTTCGAAAATTCACACGACCTCAGTCTTGGTTTCCTTCTCGTCTAGGTTTTGAGTAACACATCTATGAATATGCCTTACAATATTTTATCATGGAATAACAGCTGTTAGAAGTGCAGAGAAAAGGCAATTGAGTCGTCTGGGGAAGAAGTTGTTGATATGGCTTTGCACGGTAATATGGAAGCATGACACATACCCCTTCGTTCTACTAAGGCACTTCTTCCAGCAGGGGAGGCAGGATCATCCACAGAAAGTGCACATATGCCTGGCCTGTGAAGCGTTGTGAAAGGACGACTAATCAAATGTTGCGGTCACCAATTATCCCCGCACACTGAGGCTGATAGTTCGCTGCCGGGGATAATTTTCAACCCACAGATGACTGTTGTAAAGGTTGATGATACCGCCCCTCGTCAAATAGACAGAAATTCCACAATAGTGGTGGCCTGTTCAACAAACCAGCAATAAAGCCGTTTCTGCGGAGGAAATTCCATCTGTAAAATCCTATGCTCACTTTGTAAGTGATGCAGGTAGTAGTGGATTTCATACAGAATGTTCCACCGGTCGTTTGGCCTACCGCAAGCTCGTACTGTGCGGTATTGGTATGGGGGTTGTCATCTTCTATACCCCTTAGTCGCCTGACTATTTCGTGGTTTTAAAGTTATCCAGTGAATCCTAATCATGTTTTCTTCTCACGTTTCTCTTACGTACCTCATTCCCGAGGAAGAGATATTTGCATTTTGAGGTTGGTATTGATATTAGGTCTGGGACATTGTTTTAATCCTAGGAATGCATTCATAGTATTACCACTGTAAACACGTGTAATTTTGGTGATTTAGTTCTTCACTCCTACGGTCATATTCAACTTGCAAGTGATCTAGTTGCATGTAAGTATACTTTTATTATTCAATAAAATACTCACTTTCATGAAATTTATATTTGGTGGAATGATATAGCCTGTAAATTGGGTGGTACTCAGAAGTACCGTCAAGCCAGATGTATGCCACACACATAACCTGAAATAATATGCCATTTATGCATAATATCCTCTTGTTAATAGGTGTTCCACGGTATATAAGAATATTTCTCTCTAACTGTTACGTTATACTGTAACTCGAATAAAAATAATATTACATGATATATGAAGTCGCCTCCGTAGCGTAGCGGTCAGCATGGTTAGCTGCCGCCCCGGAGGTCCTGGGTTCGATTCCCGGCTCTGCCACGAAATTTGAAAAGTGGTACGAGGACTGGAACGGGGTCTACTCAGCCTCGGGTGGCCCAAATGAGTAGCGGGGGTTCGATTCCCCCTCAGCCATCCTCGAAGTGGTTTCCCACTTCGTCTTCGGGCAAATGCCGGGATGGTACCTTATTCAAGGCCACGGCCGCCTCCTTCCCTCTCCCTTGCCTATCCATCCTCACCATCCCTTACCTTCCCTCATGAGGCCCCTGTTCGCTTTGCAGGTGAGGCCGCCTGGGCGAGGTGCCAATCCCACCTCACCAGTTGTATCCCTTCCGATTCGATGTTCCAAGCTCTAGGACACTGCCCGTAGAGGCGGTAGTGGTGAGTTCCCTCGCTGAGTCCGTGGGTTCCACCAACCTGGAGGGTAAACGATTTAAAAAAAACTTGATATATTATTGGCTTACAACATGTGTTACAAAATAGCCAGTATGACTGATGACGATATGTGTCAGATAATAATAGAAGACCTGCCAGAAGATTGTATAAAGAAGGAAGAGGAAAATGGAGGTGAATTTACGGCAAATAGTTCAACATTATTGTGGCCATTTTTGATTAAGAACTAGTTGCAGTAATGGAGTAAGTTGACGCAGAAAATTTTGAAATTCCCCCTGAAGAAACGGATCCAGTTCCATCCACCTCAAATGCCTCGCCAGCCATGCCTGGCAGGAAATGGATAAAACGTGATTTGGAAAGTAGAAGTCCATCTTACAGCATGAATGAAGGTCTGTGCATTTTTGTCAATTATCACCAATAAATAATATTGTTACCTACTGTTGCTTATGTGCTAATAATATGCCTTTCTTCCCCCAGGTCCAACAGAAGAAATGTATTCTGTTTGTAACACAGCAACAGAAGACGTAATAGCTGTGCTTGAACCTATGATTGTAAATCTGCTGTTTCAAACCAATTTGTATGCGACACAGAAGCCAGTAAAAAGGGGTTATAAATTGTGGTGCACTGCCGATCTGAGGGGATACACTGGAATTTGAGATTTATGAAGGAAAGTTGTACTAAGTCTTTGGAAGCCATTCTGGGGACAATGGAGTGAATTGTACTTTGACAACTATTTCACATTTCTCCCACTTCTTGAGAGATTGAAAGTGGAAGATACTCTAGTTTGTGGCACCATTCGAATGACTAGAAAGGGCGTCCCATAGAATGTCATGCTTAAAAGACAAATGAAAAGGGGATGCTTTGACCACAGAATTTCTTCGATGGACATCAGTGTTTACCTATGGAAAGACAATGAAGGTGTGTGCTTTGCATCTAACTTCCATGGAACAGAGGCCACAACTGTCTCCAGAAAGCAGGATGGAAGTGATATTATTGTCAATTGCTCAGTTATTGTGAAAGACTACAATGCACACATGGGTGGAGTGGACCATGTCGATCAACTTAGAGTATATGGTTTAGACCGTCGATCCAAGAAACAGTGGCATCGATTATTTTGGGGAATTATTGAGATAGCGCATTTTAACGCCTATGCCATTTATATTGTCAGCATTATGAAAACGTACCTTAGCTTCAGTTCCGGCGCAATATTGCCCGAGGACTGATGAACTAGAAAGAAATTCCTATTGTAGGCAAAAGAAAAATCATGTGTTATGAAGTCACCAAAATCCCTAGAGCGAACTTATCCTCCTAAAAGAAGGAAGAGAGAATATTTTGTGCCCAATGATGTCAGAGTAGAAAATCGTGGGAGTCATTTTGTTGATAAGTGAACACCATGCTAGCCTGCCCCGACTGTTCCATAGCCCTGTACGACACTCCATACAGCAGTCAGCGGACCGAGGCCCTGCGTAGCTATAGAGCATCCGGCGTTTAGAAAAGACTGTGGGTCTTATGGGCTTTTACTTTCAACGGAAAACCCCCTACACTGGTTTTGTTACCACACCTTTTATCATGAAGGAACTCTGAACATATATTTTTTTCGTCATAATAGCTTCCTACAATTATCTGCCAATTGATTACCTTTGGTATTGCATACAAGTATCGTTTATATTACGTCTTAGTGATTTAAACATTTTCGAGGTTAGCACGCTGGAAAGAAGAGCCTCGTCCAGTGCTGCATGCTCGCCCGAAGTGGAGCACGTGCTCAGTTCCGCCGGCAACATACGTTCTGAAGCACTATCCATCAATGGTGTTACTGTTGTGTGTCTGTTTTATTTTCGGTTCGATCAAATCAGGGCTGCCGACAGTTAGGTTCGAAGCCACTATCTCCCGAATGCAAGCTCAAAGCTGCGCGCCCCTAACCGCATGGCTAACTCACTACAATATTACAAATATTAATCTAAACAAAACAACAGGAATAGAATTGAAAGAAACTAAATTATAGCCTAACTAATAACAAAAAAGTGATGATCAACAGTATTGCTGACGTAAAAATTGTTAACATCGTCAGCATACAGTACATCCGAGAAGCAAGGACATCTGTCAATCAGTAATGCGTCATATCACAACGAAATGAAAGTCGTTATTTTTTCTCTTCGCGTACGGTATCCTTAATACTGGTCCAATCCGTTATCACCTGAAAAGCTGCTACTTCCTGTGCGTGTTCTACTTCAGATAGCTGCTGGGGTTGTGTTGTCTCGCTAACTTATGAACGCACAGTACTCGAAGCGGGTGAACATAACGTATGACGTCAGTGCTACCTCTGCCTAGAGTTAGCAACACTGTCGCCATAGGGCTCCACAGTCTTTTCTAAACGCTGGATGCTCTAGTGCCTGGAGTATGTTCTATCCTGCTGCACTCATACGGACAGTCTAAGAAGTAAGTCACAAACGTGTCACGTCATGTCTCTGCTCTCCCCACCTGCCGCTAGCTACGTGTGCGAGCGAGCTGTGTATAGTACGGTGTGGTAACCTGCAAGCCAGGCAAGTGCTTTTAGGGCCATATTACCCAGCTGTACACTCTCGGCCCTGTCTATGCTGGAACTCGTCAGTTCAGGTGCGCGTGGTCAGCCTGTCCCGGCAGAATTTCTCAAAGCCGTTCTTCTCTTCATATTATTATTATTACTATTATTATTATTATTATTAGTCTATTATTATTAGCAATAAAATGTTAATGGTTAATAATAGACTACGTCTCATATTGTTCCTGAGTATATTGTAGATGAATTCTCTATAATTGAATGGATTCATTGATAGGAAAATTAGGTCATTAATACTTAGACATACCCAAACTTGATAAGTGATTAAAATGTTGATGTTGTACCTCTCGCTTATTCGAAACGTACCACAAGCTTTCATTTCTATATGAAGCCTATCGTTTGCTCTAAACAACCTGTCTTGTTATGCCGATGGTTACTTCACATCTGATGGTGGGGTCCAGCATAAATATTGTATCCTTCTAATGGTCAATAACAATATTATTATGCCCATTGTATTTTTGCTTCTAACAAGAGGAAGACACGAAAACGTGGATCGCGTAACATTTCTTAAATGTTACAGCTTCATATTAGATCAATATCGGTTATTGCTAACGTTTGTAGGGAATCCCCTTCTTAATTATGTTTTTAAACGTGGGCTAGGGTACCAGGCACTCCACAGTGTTTGCAGCATACAGAGTTCTGGCTACACCCATGGAGGTCTTACACAAGAGCAACCTTTGCTTCCACCCATTTGTGCTAGGCTACTCCCTCATGTATACTTCTGGATTAGTCAATCTCCATAAAATATGGTGATTAGATAGTTTCTGTACTTTCGCAATCAACCTGCAAGTTAATTTTGTGCTTTCCATAGATCCGCTTCAGTCTTAAATGCCGGCTATTTATATTCCCTTGGTTCCAAACTAGTAAAGCACCGTCTTCATCGTTATCACCACCTTCATCATCATCATCACCGTCCTGACCACCACCCTCGTTGTACAAACACAAATTACACACTATGTCACCATGCCTTCAAACAATTCTTGCACTCTGTGTATATATGAGGCACAGTCTCCCTACTTAATGATTACTATACTTTGGAAGTTCACAAAGGTTTGTGCTTTTCAGTCGGTCAACACGAATGTACCCAAAATAGCTGGGTTATGCCCTAATCTTGAAAGAAATTACATGAGATTAATAAATACACTAGGATGACCAGTTTCGATCGTCAAGCGATCATCATCAGATCCATTACACTTAGGCTGTAAAATCTATGTTTCAAAATACAGGTGAAAATATTTACAAGATGTACAATAATTTAGTTGCAGTATTGGTAATGCAACTCGTGAGTGTATGTTAGTTGTAGTATATATGATGTTAGGTGGAATGCTAAAATGGTGATAGAAATCCGGAATTTGTCTCTTTGGAGTGACTATATGGTCGTAAAAGTCAACAATGGTTGTACTGTATAGTGCAGGCTATTACTTATCTGGTTGGATATCTTCGGTGCTGTAGCTGCGAGTAGTGTCAACTTCCCTCTTGGAGCAGTGACGGTCGACTGAATTGGAATGTTGTCTCACCGAACTGGTTCCCCCGCCCCGTGTTCCTATGTGCTGTGCGTAGTCAATGCATGTGTAATTGTGACGTGTTGACAAGTCTACATAAGATGTATGTTATTGAATTCAGAAAGTTCTTCAACTATTAAAGACCGTGGAACATTCCCCGCCACGCGTAGACTATTAGCCATTCATACTAAGCGCACCCGGTCTTTGAGGATGTCCCGGCACTTTTAATACTGCCGCGAATGCCTGCCTTGGTTTATTGAAGAAAAAAGTACATCGTACTCCTGATCCAGATAACTTTTCCCACAATGTTTGAAAGTTCATTCACTGAAAATTGCAAAATTAGCTTCGAGGTTTTCCTATGCCCAGAACTTATAATGTAATGAAAATCAAATATATTAAATAGGACATGTGGATTACATATAGATATGCAATTGTTTTAACTCAGTGAGGGCTACTTGTAGCATAGGCATTTGAGAATATTTTACAGAAGCTATTCTAACAACTCTACGAAGTGATTTGCTCTCAGAGTTCCCATATCAATGTTCGAATTGCAGAATAAGAATGTAGAAAAAAGGAAACTCGTGCCCACTGGTCTGGTGCAAGTCCTTGAAATGAACACAGCTTGGATGACTTACGTATCATCGATACCAGTTCAGTACCTCAAACCGAAATTAAATTCCTTGGCAGGACAGGGAATCAAACCCGGACCACCGGGGAGATAGCCAAGAATGTTAGCCGCTGCACCACACGGAGGTCCCTTCCATTGTCAGCGCAATCAATTGCCAGATACCATGTAATTTCTACACAGCGTGAACTGTAGTAGTACACATTTCTTCGTATTTTTGGCATTGCATAGCCCCTGGTACGTTACGAAGACGGTTCGCATACCATAACCCTAGAGCCGAATAATTCCGGAAATTAACAAACAGAACAGTTTTAAGCACTCCACCGAAAGAAATACCGACAAGCTGGTAGAAAGACAGACAACATATTTTGTAATTTTCAGAGCAAAATTGTTCTACAATGAATAGCACTTTTGGTCTCATACTGTTGAACTAATGAAAATTGGCTTAAAACTTCAATAGTTAGAAAGATTTCATGTCAGCTTGCTTATTTTGCCGTATATCTTATGTGCAGGTAAATTCCATGAGGTATTGTGTCAGGCGATGTTGAAAATAATAATATAAATTACCTTAGATTGCGATAGATTATTTTTCATTTTAAAATCCTGATAAATTTACTAACGCATGTTTCTCGAACTCACATATTCCTGAACAGGATCAATCTGGTCAGTTGGTGAATTCAGAATCTCGTTATTGAAATACAGGTTTATAGTACTAATGTACTGTAGTATTTTGGTTCTACCCACAATTATTCCGGTAGCTATGAGGTAGGGGATTTGGTGAGACAGTTCCCTTGTGGGAATTATTTTACGGATAGATGCCCTTCATGACGCCAATCTCATGAGAGGGGTTAATGACAAATGAAATTAATGAGGTAAGGTATGAAGTGGCTATGTGTTGTCTTTCGAGTTCGGAGTAGTCTGACCATGCACGTTAACATGTTTACCTACCTCGACTGGTTTGTGACATTATGTCAACAAATAAAAAAATGCATTTTAACTCTCCTGATTCCATAACGGACCCTGTTACTGTCACATGCGTGATTACCTACTGTATATGCTTGATTCCAATTCCTGTATCCTTGTTGCAGATCTGATTCATGTACGTCCAATTATCATTTTTATACATCTTCGGTGCGTTTCTTTAATGTGTGACTCTCCCACTATGCTAATTTTGACCTCCCGGCGCATAAAAGACTTTGTGAGCACGGCAGACCACATGCATATGACAAAATGTGGGCTCTAGTGCACCTAGTGTCCAGAGTCTGTGCTCAATACTAAACGAACTGCAGTTCCCGGTCAAATGGACAGTGCTTGTGCGACTAAGCGCTGCAGTGCTAGTGTGCTGTCGTGCTTCACTGCTCAGAAATGGGCAGGGTAGGGCTGCGCTTCGCCGGCACGAGTAAATTTCTCGCTAGCGCTGCTTCACCTTGCCCATTGCACGATCCTGCAGCAGACACCTGGTGTTACCGTTAAGAGAGCAACGCTAGTGACCTATGCACGTTTACTTCTCCTTTCCGTTAATTTACATCCTGGCATTGCAACTACAGTATATGAACTGTTATAATTAATTAAGCATGGAAATGTCCTTTATCCATTTCTGCTTAATTGTGGCATTTTTGTAGTATAGTCGTCCCCGTGGTGTTGGAGTAGCGCGCCTGCCTCGCACGTGGAGGCTATCAAATAGTAGGATTTCCTCTGTCCTCCATCCCACCCCAAACTTTTCAGGTCGTTTTCTTCTTGGATGGCCACCGTGACACCACTTATGGATCTCTACAACCGGGCAAGGTGGTCCAACACGCATATCCACATAGCATAGGTAAGGTAGCAGTAGCTGTGTTGTATCCTAGTCGTGTCTTGTCTAGTGTGCTTAGTGCAGTCAGTGTTTGTCCTCCTGTGTCCTTTCTCCCCAGCCTCTCCGGGAGCCGCAATCATCTTCTTCTTCCTAGGGTTTGTCCCGCCTAGTAGCAGGGTCTGCTCTGAGGATTCGTTGTCTCCATTTCTTTCGGTCTTGAGCCATATCTGGATGTAGATGTGCAGTCTTCAGGTCATTATGGATCGTATCAACCTACCTCTACCTTGGTCGTCCCTTGGGCCTCTTTCCCGTGACTTCCAGGGTACATGCTGACTTAGCTATTGTGTCTTTTTCTGCACGCAGCACATGGCCAAACCAGCTTAAATGGCCTTCCCGCATTTTCTGATGGATCGGCGCCACTCCGAAACGTTTCCGTATATTAACATTGGTAACATGATCCATTCTAGTGACGCCGCCTGCCCACCTAAGCATCCTTGTCTCCATGACGCTTAGTCGACGTTCCACCTCTTTTGTAGTGGGCCAACACTCGGTACCATAGAGTGCGACTGGACAGATAACAGTGCGGTAGACCTTGGATTTAAGGTGGTCTTTCATCCGGCGGTCACAGGTGACACCTGTCGTCGCACGCCATTTCAACCAAGACGCCTGCGTCCTTGCGTTGACCTCGTCAATGATTCTTCCATTGTCAGAGACAGTAGATCCAAGATATTTGGATTTTGTTACACGAGGGAGATCTTCTCCGTCAACACTGATGGTCCCAACTTCTTGGGATCTAAAGTCATATATTCCGTTTTCCTTTTATTGAGTCGCAGGCCATATTCAACTAATCGGTCACTCCACATTTGTGTTTGGTGATGGAGTTCAAGTTTGCTGTTTGCAGCTAACATGACATCATCAGCATACAGAAGCGTCCATGGGATTGGCTTATGCAGGTCTGATGTGACAGTATCCATTACAAGAATGAACAGCAGAGGCGACAATGCAGAGCCCTGGTGGACCCCTACCATGATGTTGAAACGATTGATTGCTTTTGCAGCAGCTTGAACATAACTGGTCGGTTCATTGTAGAGATATTCTTGAATTCCGTACTCTCGGAGCGCCAACCAGATTACATCATGAGGCACCCGATCGAAGGCCTTCTCCAGGTCTAGAAAAGCGAGATGCAGTGGCTTATTCTTTTCACGATGCTTCTCGACCAGCAACCGTGCTGCGTAGATTGCAGCCGTTGTACCGCAGTTTATCACAAACCCAGCTTGGTTCTTTGTGAGTTTTGCTATCTTGCTACTCCTTTTGTCGAGAATGCGTTCGAAGATCTTCATCGCGTGGCTCAGAAGTCTGATTGGGCGATAGCTTGAACACTCAGCAGGGCTTTCTTTCTTCTTGAAGATTGGGACAGTGATGCTCCGCTGCCAGTCTGTTGGTATCCGACCTTCTTTGATGATCTGGTAGAAGAATGCGTTAATCATCTTGCTGCATCCCATTGTTGAGAGCGCCAAAACTCTGCTGGAGTATCATCAGGGCCAGTGGCTTTCCCCAGTTTCATCTCTTTCAGAACAACCTCAACTTCAGCGATCTCGACTTCTTTATTGGTCCTTCAACAGGAGAGGTGGGTGGAATTGGTGGATGGGGAAATTCCTCGGTCGACATTTTCTCGAAGTAGCTCCGCCAGCGTTCTCTCGCCTTCTCCCAGTCGACCAGCAGATCACCTGTATCGTTATTGATGCCATAAAAGCGTTGGATGTCTTCCGTTTTGTGGTGCCTTGATTTGACCAGACGGTAAATGTCACGTTCGCCTTCACGAGTGTCAAGTTTTGCGTAGAGGTCAGCGTACCGATCTGCATTTGTTGCAGCAACTACCTTCTTCGCCTCACTACGGGCAGCTTTATAGGCATTCCAACGAGATGGTGTTTTATCTTCGAGGAACTCCTGGTATAGTTGTTTCTCCGGGAGCCGCAATAACGTACTTAAATTTTGCACAAGGGATTCAACACTGATACCGATCAGGTTTTTTTTTCATCATGTTTGGGTTTTAGCTTTTTTTAATGCCAATGCGACTTCATATGATGAACAGTTGTTGTTGTTTGATAGGCTTGGACATCGTGGTCATTTAGCCCCATGTATTTGGGTGTGTGTAGGATTTGATAGATAGCCTGCATTATTGTGGTGTCTGCAGTAGTGTGTATGCATTTGAAATGCAGGTGAGGATTGGGAAGGAGTTGGCCATGATCGTAAGTAAGGACCAATCTCGGCATTTGCCTGGAGTAGAAGTGGGAAACCACGGAATACCACTTCCAGGATTACTGAGGTGGAGATCGAACCCGCCTCTTCTCTGGTTTGCCTCACGAGGCTGATTGAACCCTGTTCCAGCCCTCAGACAAGAATTAAATTTCTTGGCAGAGCCAGGAATCGAACCCAGACATCCAGCCAATAACGCTAGCCGCTATAATACGAGGTGGTCAAATGTGATGAACAGAGATGATAGCAATACAGATGTTCTGATTTAAAAATAAATAGTCACAATTAGACACCTATGGTCATGGCAGGATTAGAACCGACATCCCACCGCGAAGTCAGTTTTAAGATCATCGCCTTACCGCTAAGCCACGTCAGCCAAATGGGATTCCATTCCTAAAGTTGTTCATTACTTTTAGTTGTACGTCAAATCACTTCATAAGCACTGAATTCTCTTTACATTGAATATCAACACTTGGACTTGCAGACCAATATTACTACAGTATTATTTTATTTTCAAGCATGATTAACTCACGCATGTTACTCAATTTTATATTTTGACTTGAGAAATGGTGATGTGGGGAAATACTAAACCTTCAGCCTCATCCATACGATAATATGACTCTGCGTCACTACAACCAGCAAAGTTTTGAGAATTCCTATGACAAGTGCGCATTGATTTTTGTACGTAGAATTCAATCGATAACGACTTATTATTCTTACCTCTACATGCCATCTAGAAGAGATAATTGCAAATCAATATCATGGCATGACCAACTTAAAACGTTCCCTGGTATTCGTTCATAAAAAGGAAGCATTCTTTGTTATGCGTCTGACGTACATGGCATAACCGTGCATAACCGTGCATAACCATCCTACAGTTATCATTGTCAAACCTGTGATACTGTCATTCTGTCGTATTGCCAAATGGGATTTACGTCTCTTCAAACCACTGTTTGTATAGCCAACGAGGGGTGGGGGTGGGGCGGAATATTGCCCTTAAGGGGATTTTAACGTGCCAGTCAATCTACTGACATGGCTCTTTCGCATTGGAGCACTATCAAACGCTGACTGATTGCACCCTGATTCCATACCGCAACCTTGAGCACAAGAGGCGAGAACGTCACCGCTGCACCACGCATCCGGCCAGCCAAGCCTGTTGCTGTTACCGTGGCATGACATCCTCAGCATACACCTTAAGAAGTTCCAGATGAATTTCCACTCGTGAGGTTCCCTTCAGATGTGAAACGGAGATCACACTACACATGTTCACGTAGCCATATTCCCGTGCGCTCAGATATCTTTCAAGTGACGCTGCGATGGCTGGCGAAACATTCAGTATATCCCATGAAACGGCTGCATGATAGAGCTGCCTGAGCCCTGGTGGAAAAATTTAACGCGTGGAGGAATATGCCACCTTATGTCTTTCAGATACCTGGAAAATAAATACTAAAATGACTACTTTTTAAAATATCGATAGTGGGATAAACCCACAAGACCACAGTTTTGTAGGAAGCAGCACAACCAACACGTCCATCGCCATCGTTTTGTGCGTGGAGTAACAAATAATTTTGTAACGAGTAATATTTTTGTGAGAGAGAAAAGATGAGGGGATGTAATGCATTTTGGGGTGTCTCTAACGACGATAGAACTCTTACTGCGAGTTATATAAGGTGAGGGGGTGTTGCATACCCCTAGGGTATTTCTAGTGAGTGATCTTCTCCAACGATAGAACTCTTCTTGTGAGTGAGATGAGATGAGGGAGTATTACATACCCCTAGGGTATTCCTAGTGAGTGATCTTCTCCAACGATAGAGCTTCTTTTCAGGGGGATAAGATGACGGTGTGAAATGTATTCCAGGGGTATTTCTAGCGAGTAATTTTCCTCAACGATAGAAATCTTCTTGTGAGTGAGATAAAATGAGGGGGCGTGATCTACCCCTAGGGCGCAGTTAATTACCAACCAACTTTCGGAGATCTGATTCTCTGGAGAATAATTTTGTAACAATTTTCACTTAGAGATTGAGGGGCGTTTTTACAAAACTCGGTAACTACATTCTTTTCAATTTTCAGGTTTTGACATATTCCGATGTTTTGGTGTCAGGAGAATTGAATGACACTGTCAGAATTAAGCTAAACTTGGTAAATATTTCAGAAAATTGATGTTGAAAAACAAGAAACTTTTCAAAACTCGGTATCTACTCTTGGTGAGTTTTTACAGAACTCGTTATCTACAGGACTTGCAATAATTTTTAAACAGTGCATTAGAAATAAGTCTCCACAGATACCGAGGTAGACCGCGAGACAGATTATGCTGGTAAGCTTCCTGTTGGTGATGAAAGAAAGCTGACCTTCGGAGAGCGACATACAGTGAAATGCTGTTTCAGCGAAGGGTAAGAGGCAGTAGCGTGAGAGGAGTAACTCTGTGTGGAAGTGTGAAGTGATCGTGTCGCAGACATTCCTACCAAACGTATCGTGCTATACTGGTTAAGTTATGTATGTTTGAATGGTTTCTTTCATTATTGGAACAGTTCACATTGTTTGAAAAGACCGTTAATTCACCATTCTGCAGACCTATTAATCTGAGTAATATTAAATATCAGTTAAGTAAGGAAATGAGTGAATATGTGTCACAAGTCGAAGAAGTTCCAAGAGGACGTAAGAGGCGTCGAGGAGAAGCCTGTACACCACGAACCTCCAGGTATGCTGATTCTGGTGATACAGCTAACCTTGCTTGTACCCATGGCCTTGACATGGAAGGAGAAAGGAAAATTAATAAACATTGTTTGGCATCTAGATTGTCTCTAAATGACTTGATCCACTTTAGAGATTTTTTTTATAATAATGATACAAAGTTGAAGCAAGATATCTTTCTAAGCCAATATATGACGGTCACAAACCCTGCAAGGCGAACTACCGTTGCAGAGGAGAAAAAGAAAAACAGATCCGTGACAATATCCTACCATGTAAAAAATGAAGCGGGGGAAGATATTGACGTATGTGCTTCTACTTTTGCCAGTATCCTGAGTGTTTCAAAGGATAGGTTACAACGCATGGCTAGAAAATATGCCATCACAGGACAGATTCCAAAAGAAAATCGTGGTGGTCGGCGGAAGAAAGAAAAAGATGAAGAGCAGACGCAGCAGATTAAAATAAATATTTTGAAATACAAATGTCGGCTGGCACATTTTTCTCGTCGAGATACCTATCGTTCGTATTTGCCACCGGAACTGGACTTGAAGATGATGTGGAAATGGTACAATGATGAGCGTGTTCGAGATGGTGATTTAAAAGGTTCTTTGTCTAAGTACAAATCTGTGTTTTACAAATATTTCAATCTGGGATTTGGTAACCCCCAACACGGATACTTGTTCTACATGTGCAAAGTTTCTATTAAATATTAAACCTACCTCTGATCTGGAAGTAAAAAACAAACTGAAAACAGAGTATAGGCCGCACAAATTGAGAGCCAATTTTTTTTTCCAGATATTAAAATCAACTAAAGATGATGCTATTAATATCTGTTTTGACTGCCAGCAGAACCAGCCACTTCCCAAACTTCCCATTGGATAAATATTTTACAGCCGTCTGGTGTGGCTGTATAATTTAACAGTTCTACAGCTACAGGGTGACAACAAGTGTGGAAATGTTTCCCACTACACCTGGCTGGAAACACAAAGTTCTCGAGGCTCCAACTAAATAGCATCAGCTCTCAGACATTATATAATGGAGCTGGATGCAAAGTTACGCCGGGAAAAGAAGAAAAATATTATTCTTCGACTCTTCTCTGATTCCTGCTTCTCACAAAATAAAAATTCTACAATGCTGGCCGCATTAATGAGGATAATTGAGAAGTCGACGACTTTCAGGAAGATACTACACTATTTTCCCATCAGAGGTCACAGTTATTTACCACCAGATCGTATCTTTGGAAATATTGAGAAGGAGTATAGGTGCTTAGATACAATCACAATACCTTCTCAGTATTATGAGATTCTTAGAAAATATGGCAAATTTTTAGTCCTTGGAAAAGATTGGAAGATTTTCGACTTGAAAACCACTTATGCAACTCTACTGAAGAATGCGTTGCCATTTAAAATCAGTGAGATACGTGTGCTTCGGCTTGTCAAAGATGAAGTGCACGTAAAGACAACATATGCAGGACCTATGATTCAGGTGGAAACATTGAAGAAAGGAGTAAGAACATTGATAAATATGGACAAGGCTTTGGAGGTTAAACTGGGAAACCATGTCAGAAAAAGAAAAGTGCTGATATAAAGAAATTGATGGAAAATTTTGACACAGCATCACAGGAAGCCAAGTTGTTTTACCAGGAGGTGTTCAGTGAGTGTGCACAGAACTATATTGATAACGACAACATCGAAGAAGAATATCAGGCAGAAGCTTCGTATTAGTTCTTGAACTATCCTAATTTGGTGTTTGTGTTACACTGTGGACATAATATTGATTTGTGATGGTTTCCCAAAAATTTGGACATATTTTTCTAATCATAGAATGGGTTTAAAATAAGATTTTGAAAGACACTTATGCAGACCACAGTAAAGAAAACATTACACTTTTTCATGAATAAAAAAATGTTAATTTTAAAATAATTGTATTTCGAAATGTTCGACTTAATTATGCAATGTCAATGTGTTTGTGTTAAAATGAGTATTATTATAGTGGATAATTCACGTAAGCTTCATATTAGTATATACAGATAGCGAGTTTTGTAAAAATTCTAGAAATTTAATGATATATTCTACATAAAATAAAAATAAATCCTTTCTTCCAAATACATTAATCTATTCCATTCTAAGATTCAAATACATCCCACATATATATATTTTTTTAAAATCATCATTATATGGGTGTATTTAGAAAAACAGCTCTCCTGAAAAAGAAATGTTTTTGCAGATAACAAGTTTTGTGAAAACGCCCCTCGATTGTACGTTTGCTGGAGCAGTTTTAGACTACCAGGAAGACTAAGGGTATACATTTATGCGATATTGAATGGCCCTGTTATGAAAGTGTGACAGTTAAAATGCACTTCTGAAGTAGATAGATATTGAGTCGTGGTCACGTTTTGCTAATTATTTCCGAATTTTTATTCCTAACCACAACATAATTGCAAGGAACAATCTCATGGGATTTCCTGTGTTTTAAGTTTTAACATTTACTTTTATTTTTCTGAGTAAAATGTAATAATGCCTTATAAAATGACCTTAAAAAGAATGAACCTCGTAATGTTGAGCGGGATTGCCTGCAATTGATGACAGTGATATCGACTTAATTACATAAATACTGAATGTGTCAACAGGGTAAAGAGGTTAAAATACCCTTCCAGAGTTTAGCAACATTAAGCATGGTCAGTACGGGGAAAGTGGAGAGGGAGGCATGCACACAAGCAGACTTTGGCGAGACGATCTTGCCGATGGAATGAACGGAAGCTATGAAGGTTGTTAATCAAAATTCATACGAACCATTTACTGGATATTCAGACTCACTTCACCATTCGATTAGGGGCTACCGAAAACCAAGACTATAATCTTCCCACCACCAATCCGGCTACGGAAGCGTATTGAGGCGTGAAATGTTATGCATGGATTTGGTAGATATGAGAGTTGAAAACTTACAGAAGACCATGTTCCAAACGGTGTCCAGTGATCTTCAAATCAAATAAAATGCCGTTTTGTGAACCTCTCGTAGGCTTATACAAGTTCATTCTTTGTCTATTCGATACTACCTACCCTTCAGAAGAGACACAGCTAGAGGCTATACACTGTGATGGATGAAGAGTCTTTCTTCCCTACTTGCTATCTTTATCTAGAATCACAAGACTCTGAGAAACTGCCAGTTATGTCGTTAAAAGGCACACTCCTGCGCACATTATGTGGGCGAAGTTGGTCATGGAGTATGAAAGGAATATTCCTTAGCAGAGCTCGTGGTTGGAGTCAAACATCTGGTTATACTAATCAGTAGTTCTGTCTGTACATTTCGAATGTTTGGCTAAAACTATGGTATTTATCTCGGACCAAACATACTGTACCCGTTCGGCTCTTGGACTAAAAAGGCCACATTAGAACGAGTGAGGACCATCACGAACTAATTATTTTGGTTCTGATATAGTTCCAATATATGAAACCACATTATTGTGGCGAAGGAAGATAGTGTACATTTTTGCTTTGTGGCCACAGCTAACCACTCTAACCAATATCGCGAGCGTTCAAGTCAGATTAGTGAGAATTGTTTATATTATAGTCTAGGTGTAGCAAAACTAACAAAGCTAGTGGAGCAGAGCCCGTTGGTGGGATCGATTATGGAAGATAAAATGTGAAGAGCAAAGGAAGCTAGCCACAATAAGGTGACTGAAGTGTCCTACAATACAGACCCAAAATTATCAGTGCTACAAGTACCGTGAGAAATGGTCCACGCCTTTTCACTGTCATTCAGTATCAGAACTAATCAGGTAATAGATAAGAGCAAACTGGTGCTTATTTACAAAGCAAATATGACGCAACACTGCACTCATGTTGTATACAATTATAAACTAATTAGGCCTACAACAATATAGGAGATGAAAACGGTAATATTAATGTTCTGTATTCATGAATCCAGTGGTAATTAGCATTTCAAAAACGGGAAACTCACACTATTTGGCACATGACCACCATAGTTAAACTCAGTATCTCTGCCCGAAGCTTTGCACTTGTGAAGAAACAGCTGTGGTAGAGTGGTCCCTGGCTTAGAGCAGCCTGTGGTATATATTCTGGCACGCTATAGGCCTAAGACCTCCCGTGTGATAGTAGTTAGTTACAATATAGCTTGGACTTTCAGCCATATCTGCCATATATTAATGTCCATTTTCTGCTAGATTGGAGAAAAACCGAATTTAGATAAGGAATTACTATTATTATTATTATTATTATTATTATTATTAGTCTAATATTATTATTATATTTATTACCATAAGAGACACGGACATCCAGTCTACAATTAATTCCAACAAATGTCAGATTTCAAACCGTGTGAAATTTGAACACTTCGTTGCAGAAAGTGCATGGCACCTACATAGCGATCAAAAATTGCGTGGCACCTACTGTACATAGCGAGCAACTAAAATAAAGAATTTCAGGAAACACTGAGCTCCTAAGTACGAGTATGCTGTACCATGACCATTTAGCTCATCCCACTATCGTTATTAACACCGCCACAATTACAGATTAATATTTCATAAGAATAAGTCCCACAGAGGATCTCATACCTCTGATGACAACGTGAGTACAGCAACGTAAGCTTTGTGTTGTTTAATAGAAACCCGGTATTAAATTGTCATTCGTGAAATAGAGAATAAGCATTGATATGGTTCAGCGAGCTATTTGAGTTTGGCTGTTTACAGTGGCGTTTGTAATAACAATGTCAATTACTATAAATGTCACAGTTTCGTACCCGCATGCTTAATAAAGCCATGTTTCCACAAATACAGTATGGTTCATAATTCTATTGTATTTTCTACTCATCCCTTGAGAATTATCCTGCGGTAGAACCGCAGTGAATCATTCCACTACAGGTATTTCAAATGCCATGTTGATATTATAAAACAATACTTTTCGGAACTGATTGATATAGGACCTGGTCGGCCGTGGAAAATGTCTTCCAGCTAACAGCATATTTCTCCTTCATTCCCTTCTCTACGCCTCGCCTCAGCAGGAAAATAAGCCAGTCAGAAACGAGCTAACATCTTGGCCGAGCTCACATGACAGCGACAGCGCGGTGGCTAGCTGGATTGGACATTATTTCTACCACGCACGTGAGTAACAAACTCAGTCTACGTGAATACTTACGCTATGTAGGAAAACGCATCCAAGTTCCACTGTTGGAAAATTTATAACCTACTGTAATTGCCATTTCACTAAAATAAAGACATTTAGTTAAGAAACAACGAATTACATTTATTACTTCCTAACAATGGCCGTGTTAATGGGGCGCGAACTGTATTCTCTTCATTCTCGTCAAAATTGGAGTTTAAATAATATTTGCGGCGGTAATGGCAGGTGATTCAGATGACCCACTCCGTCACCAGCCTGTTTGATGGTATTATCAATATATGCTAGTGCAATCCATTACGCCACCCACTCCAATCACTGTACCTGCCCATCTCCACACTCGGCTTCGAACATCCAATTACCCATCTAATCATCAAAATGAAACTATCACGTTTGAAAACGTTGAAGGGACCGATTAAGTAGAGCCAGTCCATGCAAGTTCACTCCTGCAATTTATTATTAACGTATCAAAATAAGCCGAAAGTCTAGGCTTAAGTTATTCAATTGCAAAAATAAACACAATGGAATATTTACTCTAATCAGACTGACGCAAAGCACGACAAAAGAATACCTTCAAGCGTTCGCGCGGGCTGTCAAGTGACCGGCTTTTTTGAATTTCGAATGAAGCGCTCCCTAGTGGGCTTTGGGTGAGGTGAGACAGGCATGTATTCTTTAGTTATACTCTTGACTGCCTGTTCCGGCACAGGTTTGATTGACTCACCCCCCCTCCCTGATGTCACTCAGTACAGTTACAAACTTGGAGACGCAAGGTCGGGCGGTCTGGTGTTTATCGTTATTCATTTTTTGTGCAGTGACCGTCTATATATAACAGATGATCAGATAGCTCAGGTGATGGCGGAAATCGAGAGATGAAGGAGAGGAAGAGAAAGCGGAAGAAGCACTCATCGATGCTGACGTTGATAATTACCCGGACTATGATCCCGAGCACATTGAACAGGGCAACCATGACAGTGACTCAGACATTGACGTAGTTGACGGATAATGTGATGACAAGGACCAAGAAGAAGGCGACTTATATTTCTACATAGGTAGGGACGGCGAAACAATGTGGGTTTTGCCTTGAAAAACAAAATGTAAAAATGTAACCAAAACTCTTCCTGGTCCAAGAGGGCAAGCTCACCATAGCAAGACTAAGCTACAATGTTTTTTACAGATCATCACTCCTGAAATGATAGAAAATATTGGAAGTACACGAATATTTTTGTAGAAAGAAATTGGAACGGCAAGTGCTAGCAGAAGAGAGTGGGGAGTTTGACGTACGTGAAAGAGATTACAAACCAACAAGTGCCGAGATTTCAGCCCTTTTCGGTGCATTGCTTTTGATAGGAGTAAAAGGAGGAAACCGTGCGAATTTTGAGGAATACTGGAATAGTAATGGAACGAGACAAATGACGTTGCGAGTCAATTTCAGCCCAGTCAGAGTGAAATTTCTACTAAGAGCTTTGAGGTTTGATGACTTGAATACGAGAGATGGACGTCAGGTAAATGACAAATTAGCTCCTATTCGAGAGGTTATGACATATTTTTATCTCCAACAGCCAAAATGCGTTCAGATTGGGGGAATATGTCACAATAGACGAAATGTTAGTGCCTTTTAGAGGACGATGTTCCATTGTTCAATATATGGCCTCGAAACCTGCAAAATACGGGTTGAAAATCTATGGTCCGAGCGATGCATGAATTTTTACACGTATAATTTGGAAGTCTACAGCGAAAAAAAAACAACTGCTCTCCAAAAACCCTTACGACCTAGTGTTGAGATTGGTTCAATGTATAGAGAGAACAAATCGAAACCTAACAACTCATAATTACTTTTCACGTTACGAGTTGGCCGAATACCTGCTCAGCAGAGGCCTCACCTTTTTTTGGGTACCATGAGATCAAATAGAAAACACCTTCCCCCCAGTTCGTGACTGTAAAAAATCAACAGCAGGGGACTACTTTTTTGGATGTCAAGCTGACAAAACATTGGTATCTATGGTCACAAGAAATAGAAAGCAGTCGTCGAACTTCCCACGATGCACGACTCAGACGGAAGTGATGAAACCATTAAAAATCATGTCAGATCATGGACTATAATTTTTACAAGGGTGGGGTTGACACTGTCGATCTGATGTGTTCGAGGATTTCTACCTCAAGAAGAACACAAAGATGGACAGTAACTGTATTTTTCAGACTACTCGACTTCGCAGGTAAAAATGCATTGAGAATTTTTCAATTCTACACCAGTGGAAACATTTCGAGAAAAACATACATGAATTAGCTTTGGATTTGATGAATGAAAACCTGAGAGAGCGAGCAAAGCTAAAATGTCTCCCAAAAGTTATACGGTTGTTCTTACGACAGTACAGAGAAGAGGAAGCAGATCCTAGTCAGCCACCACTCGAAAGCAAGAGAGGAATCTGCTATTTGTGTGGAACGAAGAAAAACATAAAAACTATGCGGGAATATGGAGACTGTAGCTAGAACGTGCAATAATTGCCAGGTGTCTGAGAACGAGGATATGGAAACAGACTGAATTATCATACAGGACTAAAGTAACACCGACCTATGTATTTTTTTTTCTTTCGTTGCCTATTTTTGTAACATGCTACCTACTTTTTATATGCCAAAGGCTAACTTTCTGCCATCAGTTCCATTTTTGTTTGTGTCCTTTGTCCTACCTACTCGTAAGTTGATATTATTGTAGTTTCAAGTTACAAGTTTCAAGTTATGTACTTTTTTTCAAGTGGGCTTTTACGAAGCTAAAGCTATAAACTTACTTCTTCAAGTGCCAGAGTTACCTGTTCATGTGCCAATTATACCTGGGTGTTTTCTAGTTCAGTTGGAAAAATAATACTTTTGCGAGAAATACGTTGAAGAAAAATTGTTTTGAAGCTAAAATCTATATATTGTTTAAATAAAGAATTTTGATCAAAAAGGTGTTTGCCGAGTTGTATCAGAGTTCCTATTATTTCATTTCAATCATGAATAGTACAAAAAAAACATCATGATAATCGTGAAAAAACGTGGGCGGTCAACTGACAGCCCGCACGAAGGCCGGTGTGACTCAAGTTGGCGCGGACGCATGATGGTTAACCTCCATAAAACTATATTGACAGACTAAAATCTGATTAGAGTAATGTCTACCATAGGCTATTGTTAAAATGATGAAGAAATGAGATTGTCCCTCTTGAGTATTTCTCTCTCGTGTGATAAAACCAACTGAATATGCCTCATTCCTGCGACATGAACAGACATTGTTGCCAGAGAACAAAAGCCCGTGAAGAAAATGTGTTAGATCAATAAAAAGCTATTGAGTTAAAATAAATACTCGCGTCTCTGCAGAGAATATGCTACAACAATATCAGCAAAGGCCGAACTAGTTCCACTGAAATCTCAATATTGACAGACTCGCTACTTCCTTGGAAGGTTAGTTCTTGCCTCATCAAACTTCCCCTCCTTTTCATGTGACCGTCTCTGAAAGAAGGTGAGGTGAAGAGGAGAAATAATCTGTCAGAAAGTGCGAACATAAGTGATGATACAGATAACAGGTCGTGGTTGATGATGATGATGATGATGATAATTGTTGTTGTTTTAAGGTGCCTAACATCTAGGTCATCGGCCCCTAACAGGTCGTGGAGGTCCATAGGGGTGTGAAAGTACTTATTATTGCATTTATTGTTGTTAATGTATTTTAGGGGCTTGCGACACCTTGGTCATCATTGGGGTAGCTTGCCACGGTGGGTGAGTGGTTATAGTGTCGGACTACGAACCCCAAGATTGCAGGTTCGCCCCTGACCATGGTAAGTGATTTTTGAAGGCGACAAAAATCACGATACTCATGTCATACGTTGTTGGCATGTTAAAGAACCCATTTGAATTCAGTAGGCCGTGTTCAATGGCAAAATTAATCTCGGGATTTTCCGCCTACACAAAGTTTCTCCATTCTCTACTTGAAAGCGCTGTAGTGTCAAGGAGTTTAGATATCTAACCTCCTTGACTTTCATAGCGTTCAAAGGAACGACGAAATTCGACATGCAAGCTACCCACTGGGTGTCAATTAACAAAGCTTGCACCAGGCACCCGAGGACATACGATATTATTATTATTATTATTATTATCATTGGGGTATGTTAAATTTTTGTGATAGTTTGTGGTAACTGTAGAAGCATCTGAGTCTATAATTCTCAAGCCATGCTGTTAGAGTTGGCAACACTGTATGGAGCCCGTAAGGTGTGTAAACACACTAAGCTCGCATGCTAACTTTTGTTGATTAATATAATTTATTTCAATAAGACAGCATAAAAATCAGTTATTTACTCTTCCAACACCCGTAAAATTCCTCGTGCTAAATCAGATCTCCTGAAAGTTGTAGAAGTGAGTAATTCCCCTATCAAGTTGTATGTATTATCAATGCCTGGTAATGAATTTAACAAACATATTCTCCACTAATATTTCATTAAAATATTTCAAAATGCGTACGAAGTGTTGTGAGCCTTGCTGTGAGGTAAATTACGCCAGCTCTGTCAAATTAAATGGTTATGTTACTACGTTTTCCTTCCCTAAAGACGAGGAAAGGAATAGGCTTGGATTCGTACCATTTCCACGAAAAGACTGGTTTCCAACATCAAGTGTTTTTGCACATCACTTCGATGAAAAGGACGTAATAGTCTTAGAGGATTGGATACAACCATATGGCACAATACAAAACTGGCTCTGAGATCTCCCAAATTAACACGGGCTTCCAGTGCCCTGGAAGTTTCCGAATATCCCTTCCTACCTCAGTATTAGTGCACCAATTGACCTCAGAAGTATTGTAAGTAACTTATGTGGTTATGTTTGACACAGTGTAGGTAAGGTTTTACATTCTGATATTTGTATTGGTTTGTGGGGAAAGGGAATGGAAGTTGGTGCTGAATATTGTGATCATTTACAGCCTGGAGGAGTTTCAGTACCCAGTAATTTAGTTTTGGGTATATATCTCACAGTGACCTTTATATTCCAGTATTTTATGAATCCTACTCAGTTGGCAAGTGCATAGTGCAACATTCTTGTTAGACTGTCAACACTAAACTTGGAGACTAATTATGCCTATTGTGACTATGATGATGTGAATGATTCTATATCAAAGGCAGCCAATATGTTTGTTAGAATACCGTAGCTTTAAATATGTTTTCTGAGCGCGTCAATGACGACAGTGAGCCAAGCAGCAAGACGACGACATTTCAGGCACTGGGGTATTGAGGTACAAAAGAGCATATTATTATTACTTTATCGGGAATTGATAGTACATGGCATGATAATATATCTACCTTGTTTGTGACATTTATGTGCAGATTTAGCGGAAGTTATGTTGTGTATTTTTGGAATAAAATCGCGTCAAAATTTGTGTATTTACTAAGTGTTAACAATTACCATGTGTTTGCTGTATTACTACCAGATCACAGGTTGGCGGCGTTGCCAAGTGTAATGCCACGGCTTTTAAGTGTAGAACGCGTTGGTAGAAGTAATTATCATGGTTGTAGATTGTCATAGGTGCCTCGGGATTTGAAACACAGTCCCATCGTGGCATTTGATTAGAGAGAATGAGAAAAAGGATGAAAGGATACTCAGGATGGCCATCGTCAGGCCCTAAATTTAAACCGGTGATCTACGCACTTGCTGCAACGCACCACTGCAGTCATGCGTAGAAATTTAACAGCACTATGCCGCTGGGTGAAGGAGTGTAAAGGTTAAGACTAGATGGGATAGATTTCTCAGCCTGCCGCTCCTAGGTTTTGTCCTGATTCACATTTTCATTGTAGGCTGAGAGGTGGTAGTTTGTACTTAGGAATCGAACTCACTCCCTCCCACATCAAAGAACGTCTAGGCACTGAGCTATGCAGCCTCATTAAAATGGGCGATGGTGGTGATTGTTGCTTTGAGGGGCGGAACATCAGTGTCATCTGCCCCTAATTTAGACTAATGAAATAGAGCTAAGCAAATAGTTGAGCAAGTACTGGGTTTGCCTGAGATGAATATGGGAAACCAATAAAACCAATTTCAAGGCTGGACGCCGATGGGGTTGAAACCAACGCACTTCCCGAGTGCGGAGGTAGCCTGGCCCCGTGACCTTCACAGAGCTACCACAATCGATCGTTGAAATGAGAAGGGTATAATCCTTCCTCTGACTGATACAGTCCAATTAAGGCCTGTGCACTTAAAGTCTCCGATAAGGTTTTCATGTGCGCGTTAACGCAGGCGCGCTATTTCAGCAAACCCCTTGGGGATGGATTAAATTACTTCCTTGCCGGCGATACTCGCTTCAGTGCTCGGTTATAGAAGTGGCTAATATGCTACAGATGTCATATTTATAACGCGATATGTATAACGTGCCTCAACAAAGCATGTCTAAAGCAGTCATACAGTGGTCGAAATAGCAAGCCTATCTGTTTTTTTTAGCCTATTTACATTTTATATACAAAAAATAGGATTATGAGATCACCTTTTGTTGCGTGTGAAAAAAGCTTGTAGTTTAACGTGACCGTTAATCTCGAGATCATGAGCCACGGGACTTTTTTTGTTGCGTGTGTGTGTGCGTATGTGTGTCTGTGTGTTTTCCCCCTAATAACTTCTAAACGGCTGGAGTAATTTCAATGAAACTCTGTAAGGTCATAGTACTATTTCGGCCGACCACGACCGTGCGCTTCAAATTTTATTACGTCTCACTAATTCAACATGATGGCTGTGTGAAATATTTAACCGGCATTCCATATCTCCGAAGCTATTACTGATGTCACCCTGATATTTTGTTCGGTGATAAAGGGTAGGCTACTACTAGAAGTTCACCCGTGGGATTTTCAAAAACCTGTTAACTACAAAACTAAAATGGCGGCCAAGCAAATTTGAAATATTTAAATAAACTTTTCTCGCGATTTAACCATTCAAATGCAATGTAACTTGGTAGAGCAAATGTTTAAACTGGCATCTAATTTAGTTCAATTGTCTACATAACCTCAAGTTGGCGGCTGTGCGAAATATTTCACCGGCATTCTATATCTCCGAAACTGTTACTGATGTCAATCACCCTGAAATTGTGTACGGTGATAAAGGGTATAGGGTACCACTAGATATTAAGCTATGATATTTTCAAAAACCTGTAAAATACAGAACGTACCTGGTGGCCAGGCGAAGGTGAGACATCTTAATAGACTTTTCTAGCGATTTAACCATCTGATTACAGTAAAGGTTTATACACATTGTAATGCACTAGCATCTAATTTAGTTCAATTATTCACATAACCTCAATATGGCGGCTGTTTGCAATTTTAAAAATTAAGTTTTTATTTCTTGTGTATAAGCCTCCGTGGCTTAGGTGGTAGCACGCCGGCCTCTCACCGCTGGGTCCGTGGTTCAAATCCCGGGCACTCTATGTGAGATCTGTGCTGGACAAAACGGAGGCAGACAGGTTTTTCTCCGGGTACTCTGGTTTTCCCTGTCAAAATTTCATTCCAGCAACACTCTCCACTATCATTTCATTTCATCTGTCATTCATTTAATCATTGCCCCAGAGGAGTGCGTCAGGCCTCGGCAGCCGGCACAGTTTATATCCTCGCCGCTAGATGGGGGCTTCATTCATTCCATTCCTGACCCGGTTGGAGACTGGAAGCAGGCTGTGGATTTTCATTCATTTCTTGTGTATTAATCTTGCGATCGAAGTGAACGTTTGAATAATGAACCTAAGAAAAAATCGTCATCTAATAGTAGGCCTACATAACTCTATGGCCTACATTTATAAAAATCCAAAATGGCAACCAACCGAAATATTTAGAAGGTTCTCAATATCTATTAATCTATGATAGCAATCAAACTGAAATTGTGTGTGTTGATAGAAGCTATGAACATAAGTTCACCTATAAGACTTTCAGTAACCTGGTGATCACAAATCCAACATGGTGGTGACGCGAAATATAAATATTTAAATGGACGTTTCTCGCGATTTAATCATCCGAGCGCAGTAAACCTTGGTATGGTAAATGCTTATACAAATTAAAATCCACTGGCATCTAATTTATTTCGATTCTTTTCATATTCACAAGATAGCAGCTCTGCGAAATTTTAAAATCAGATTTTCATTTCTTGTGGCCTAATCATGCGATTGATGTTTGAATACTACACCTACACAATAATCTCCATGTAATAGTACATAACTCTAAGATCTACATACATAAAAATCCAACATGGCGACCATCCGAAATATTTAGACGGTTCTCAATATCTACGAATGTATTACAGCAATCAAACTGATTTTTTGTATATTGATAGAGGCTATTAACATAAGTAGGATATATGAAAATAGGCTGTATAGTTCTTCACGGAACTACTTGTTATTTACTGTATAACTGTACCATTCATATTATTTATCACAGTCTTGATCATTATCTTTAAAATGATATAAGAAATATTACTTGTATGCTGTAAAATCATACAACTTCCATCGAGGCCAATTGAACAAATTAGAATTTTACCACACAGGTAATTTAATGATTCATGTACGTAATACTATTACAATAACTTTAATACAATAAACTTTTCTAGCGATTTAACCATGTGAGCGCAGTGAAATATGGTACAGTAAATGTTTATACACATTGTAATGCACTGGCATGTATTTGAAATACTATGACGGACAAATCTGAAGGAATAGAAGACAAATCTCTGACGAGGACATGTTTTGGAAGAACGGCGTTTCGAAGAAACATGTGGTGTGAAAGTATTCCGAATCTCCTATAATAAGTGGTTAGTATGACTGTTAGAACAGCCAGTGAGTGACCGATAGTTGAAGCGTAGTAGGCAGCGGGAGGGGATGCGTACACTGATTGAGACAAAACAGACGGATGCGGTAGATGCTCGGTGTTAACACAACACACGTCGTTTGCTTCTCAGACGGTACACAACAATACCAGTTACGCTGGTTTGCTTACAGCAGTGTATAACTGAGAATACTTCACTAAATTACATGCCAGTATATTTCTCTAATAGCAACAGTTAATTATACGAAGCTTCAATGACATCGAGTCATTCCATAGCGAGTTACAGGCACTATTCTCTCAGCCGTATATTCTGGATAAGATGCGGGAGTTCATTTATCAGGAATTGGCATGCACGCCTTCTATACTTTATGAAGAGGAATCAATGGAGTTATGAACGTGTACTACTGTAGTGGTTCACTATGCCAGATTTCACAGGGGTTGGATCATTATTAGTGACGAGTTTGTTTAACTCATATTTCAGGAATTGGCACGAAGGCCATCTATAATTTATGAAAAGTAAAAAATGGATTATTGTACCTGTGGATTAAGAATGAAGTACTAGTACACTATATCACGTTTATTAGATATCTGATCATGTGCTGATGAGGTAGAGGAATTCATACACGAAGAATCGATATTCTATCCATCTATAATTTCATAAATGAAAGCCGTAGATTTATTTATTAGTATATAAACATCATAGTAATGGTTCATTATACAAAGTTTCATTTCCTTCGTTTGAATAGGATACAATAAATAAAACTATATTTTAAAAATTTTGCACAGCCGCCATCTTAAAGAGTTTTTAACTATTGAATTACATTATCACACAATAAAATGCTATTCAAACAAAGATTTGCTGTGTCAGGTTTCACTGCTTTCGGACAATAATGTTGCCAGAAATGTTAATTTAAATATTAAAATACGTGGGGATTTAATATGTGGACTTTCGGTATAGTTCTCTATCAGCATACCAATCTTCAGGTTGACTGTTGCAATAGTTTCGGAGATATTGAATATTGGAAAAATATTTCGCACATCCGGCATATTGGATTTGTGATTAAACAAAATTTGAAACCTGCCGTAGGAGTCATACAAAGTAGCAGTAGCAGCAGTAGTAGTCGCAGTAGCAGTAAGTCCTGACCAAGTTTCATTAAAATTGTTTCACCCAATGAAACGTAATAAGGAGACACACAAAGATACATCCATACACACGCGCATGGATGAAAGTTGAATTCATAGGCCTATATTTCTTGTGGTGAAAAAATGCTAAAGACAATCACTAAGTCTGCCAAATCATTAATAACGAGTTGTTTCTTATTATGTATACCGGTATATCCAGAACTTCGAAAGGAAAACAGAACATCGCAAGGTATTGCAGCTAATTTGAATTGGTTTGTTGGCAAGCGAAGGAATCTTCCACGAAACTATGACCATATTTCTTGTAATTCATTTGGGTGACTTTATTACTCGATTTGAAATAAATAATAGGAATTTGTCTTAAAATTCGCGTGGCCGCCATGTTGGCTTTGTACTTACTGAGTTCATATATTCTCGTATTACCAACATAAGCACACACTGTTGTTTAATTCAACATTGGTACTGTGCCCGTTTATCACTTACCAATACCTGTTGAATCCCTCGAAGAACACTGGATCGTAGAATCTGAAAATGCCCGGCTAAAGCCCCTCCCCAGATCCTACCAACAGGTGAAGGAAGTATAAAGGGTGCATATCAACTACCCAAAATTGTGCAAAGACAGACCAGAGTGCACACAAAGAAAACTAGCCTCAGAGAAGTGAGAAAAATCAAGGAAAACACATTGGTCTTCTCGACACAACCTTATACGATTATTATGAATTATAACTCTCGAATTAAATTCCCTTAAGAAAAAAATGTATTCAAGAAAAAGTAAATTTCAGAAGGTATCACCTCACCTTCCGATCATTCAAAATGACGAAAGTGCAAAACAACACCGAAGTGTCAAATGAAACTCCAAATCTTGTGTTAGACACACCCTTGCAAGATTCTGTCCTGCATGCTGGCGATACATTAAATAACGATCTTTAAACATGATGAATATTGAATGAAATTCACCATAAACAAATTATATTACCCTGAATTAAATTATATACAACGATATACACCTATTTACATTTTAAGTTGTTTCTTTCTGAAACATAATCCAATGAATATTTTCAACACCTCCATACCTCCTTATTGGGTTAAATTCGATATGATAGTGTCACTTCAGATGTAATTTAACCAAGTGGCAAAGCTCAGCTAAATATATAAGTCCACATTGTGGTATACGAAAATACAAATTACTCGGAATAGATTACATGAATATTTAATGTTCTCACGAAATTCTCAGAAATAGACAAAGGTCTCATTATACATGAAGTATGAAGTGGAGATAAAGTACTTATATTACTGCAGCAAATATCTTAAGAGATACTACTTCCAATTGATTGAAAAAATCATACTTCGGGAGATTACCTAGTCTCACAAGACGTAATTATGTACTCCATCTACATCCACATAACTTCAAAACACCATAACTAAGTATTTTACAACACCATGGAAAAACCTACAAACTTTAACTATATTCCACCCACCACTTGTACATCACACTGTATTTCATTCAGATTCACATTATAATTTCTTAATAATCGTCGCTCTCACAGTGATCGAAAAACTTTCTCTAACTTTGACCATATATCTCGTGGTTACAATAATCCACAAACTCATTTTCATTATCAATTATTATTCAATTATAATTCAACACTATGACTAATTAACATGAGAAATCTTAAGAAAAGTATTATCCAGGATCAAACCTTTTCATAGGTTAACAAAAATAATATACACACATCAAAAAAAGTTTTGCATCACCTCGGTTCCCAGATCTCCGGCATATAGACGTTGACTGTGTATATTGTATCCAAGATACAGTCCCTTTGACTGTTCATAGATGTCACTAAAACTGCTCAAAGATGTAAACAACCATGCATGAGCAGGGCCTATTAGACGGAGGGGGTACGACAGCCGATCAGTTCCAGTCATTCCACCAGGACGAAGGTACGCTGCTCATGTTGTCTGTAGTTCTACCATGCCTAGAAGGTCAATACCGCAGTTCGATCGCGTCCGCATTGTTACTTTGTGTCAAGAAGGGCTCTCAACAAGGGAAGTTTCCAGGCGTCTCAGAGTGAACCAAAGCGATGTTGTTCGGACATGGAGGAGGTACAGAGATACAGGAACTGTCGATGACAGGCATCGCTCAGGCCGCCCAAGGGCTACTACTGTAGTGGATGACCGCTACTTACGGATTGCCGCTCGGAGGAACCCTGACAGCAATGCCACCATGTTGAATAATGCGTTTCGTTCAGCCACAGGACGTCGTGTTTCAACTCAAACTGTGCGCAATAGGCTGCATGATGCACAACTTCACTCCCGACGTCCATGGCGAGGTCCAGCTTTGCAACCCCGACACCATGCAGCGCGGTACAGATGGGCCCAACAACATGCTGAATGGACCCCACGGAATTGGCATCACGTTCTCTTCACCGATGAGTGTCGCATAGTCTATGCCTTCAACCAGACAATCGTCGGAGACGTGTTTGGAGGCACCCTGGTCAGGCTGAACGTCTTAGACACACTGTCCAGCGAGTGCAGCAAGGTGGTGGTTCCCTGATGTTTTGGGGTGGCATTATGTGGGGCCGACGTACGCCACTGGTGGTCATGGAAGGCTCCGAAACGGCTTTACGATACCTGAATGACATCCTCCGACCCATAGTGCAACCATATCGGCAGAATATTGGAGAGGCATTTGTCTTCATGGACGACAATTCTCGACCTCATCGTGCACATCTTGTGAATGCGTTCCTTCAAGATAACGACATCGCTCGACTACAGTGGCCAGCATGTTCGCCAGACATGAACCCTATCGAACATGCCTGGGATATGTTGAAAAGGGCTGTTTATGGACGTCTTGACCCACCAACCACTCTGAGAGATTTACGCCGAATTGTCGTTGAGGAGTGGGACAATTTGGACCAACAGTGTCTTGATGAACTTGTGGATAGTATGCCACGGCGAATACAGGCATGCATCAATGCAAGAGGACGTGCTACTGGGTATTAGAGGTAGTGGTGTGTACTGCAATCTGGACCACAAATGCTGAAAGTCTAGCTGTATGATGGTACAACATGCAATGTGTGGGTCTCATGAGCAATAAAACGAGCTGAAATGTTGTTTGTGTTGATCTCTATTCCCTTTGTATTTAACGGTTCCGGAACTCTTGGAACCGAGGTGATGCAAAACTTTTTTTGATGTGTGTACATTTCCAAGTATGACTTTCTGAGAGATTATCAAAAAATATAGATAGACCTATGTACATCTTTGAACTTCGGGAATTATGATAGTATTTAGGAAAAATGTCAATCAGAATTAAATTCCAAATCAAGAAAATTCCGATGTTGGAAAACAATAAAATCTCCAACGAGAATAAAAAAGATAAATCTAATCCAAAATAAGTCGATAAGAAATTAAAGTTAGTCAAGAATGAGTAAAATACACCTCTCCAGAAAAACTGAACAAACTAAGAAATCCCCTACACCATGAGTCATTCCCGGATAACATAATTATACACCCGTGAAACATTAGGGTTTTTCATAGAACGGACTGCCTCAATCAAGAAATAGGATCCTGTGAAAATGAAATGTCGACACCACATTTCTCAAAAACCATCACATAACCATGAAATTCAAATTCGTCCCAACGTCTAACGAATTGAAATGCGTAGAAAATAACTTACTGGGAGTCGAAATAATAAAAACATGACGATGAAAGAATGCTTAAATCACTTATACTAAACGCAAGTCTTCCCCTAACTGTTGATCTTCACAACGATTGAATATTTCAGAATGTTACGTTAAAACTGAATTGAACACAAAAACAAAGAAGGAAGTAGAATATCCTAAAAAGACATGAAAAGTATATGTTCGTCAAACGAACGAAAAGAAATAGAATCTGAGATCAAGACTGACAAGGAATTATCAGACTTAAAATCCCGTCATCAAATATTCTAATTGCAAACATTGGCAACTGGCAACAACAAAATATCAATGCTTAACTTCTACCAAAAGATGTCAGACGTCTACCTTGAGCTGGACGATGAAGAGGCGTCCTTCGGAACAAATGCCGAAGTCTGGTTTCCAAAAATATACTGGCCATCAGTATACGAATCCATCAACCTGGTCTCGAACCTGGGACACGTCTCCTCTCGGTTCCTTCCTGGCTGGGGACTATACACCAAGTCCGGTATATTCTGGGAGCTCGTACAAAACTATTGTTAACTCCTACTCTCTTCAAAGACGATCTTTATGTGGTAGCAGCAGCGTAATTATGAAGTATATTCGTGGTTCACTCCAGTCTCATCCATGAATTCCAAAGAATTATATTTCATGGCGAACCTGATCAGAAAACGTTCTAGAAACATCTCCGGCGAAGTTGTATATCACGGTTACTTTACGTAGTCAATGCTCCAGTTCTGCTCCTTGTATTCATACTTAAGCGTGCATGATAATATAGTCAGAAAACCGTAGCAATTTGCTATGCATATTGTATTCTGAAGAATATTCGAGAAGCATTCCAATATCTAAGTTCACCTCAGTTCTGAGTTCAGAACAGGTTGCTTAAAGTATGTCCACGTAGATTAGTTGTAGTGCGTGACAATGCTGCGAGAGCTGTAGCATGCACATTGAACAAGCTACTACTAATGCTTGAAATAATCAGAGTTCTCTTCACGTTGCATAGAGAAACTTAATACACTGCAATTTTATAAGTTCACTCATGTCCGCAATTGTCGACGGAGAGATAAAGTCTAATCAATGGAACTTACGAAAGACACAGTAAGAAAACCGCGCGGCACGATTCCACTTGTATAAACAAGAGCGATCCGCCCGGCTCAAAAATTCACAAGTGTTTCTCGATGACAAAACTGACCAGCGCCAGCCTCCCCCACTACTACACCTGACGTCACTAGGCCTTGACTGTCCAGCTGCAGGTCGTTTGGTGCATCTTGAGAGGTCGATCGCCCCATAACGTGGCTGATAGCTGTGATATATCAGAACACGCTCATGAATTAATACGTCTCCGTTGCGCTGTTGGCTGAGTTCTCAAAATACATAAATCCTGGATACAAAAACGGTCACAGTACTGACCCCGAATTTTAATGCTGCATTGCTGATTGATAGAAGAGTAATTTTATGGATCCAAGAATTGTTGACGGGTCGTTCACAGAAAGTGAAAGTCGAAGGCATATTCTCGGATGAAATTACCGTAACGTCGGGTATCCCTCAGGGCAGCGTAATCGGAACTTTGTTATTTTTGGCGTTTATAAATGACTTACCAAATGGGATTCGCAGTGACTGTCGATTGTTTGCGGATGATTGTGTAATATATCGAAAGATGCATGACTCACAAGACAATGCAGTGCTTCAAGAGGACCTGAACCTGGTCTATAAGTGGGCGATTGAAAATAAAATGAAAATAAACACAAGAAAATGTAGTCTCTTAAAATAGGGAAAGTGCGAAGGCAGGATTTTCAATATAACATTGGCTCGGAAATACTTGTAGAAGAAGATTCTTGCAAATATTTGGGCGTTCACGTAAGGAATGATATGAAATGGAGTAGTCATCTAGGATGTGTAGTTTCAAAAGCTTACAAATCCCTGCACTTTGTAATGAGGGTATTAAAAGGAAGTAGTACCTCTGCTAAAGAATTAGGCTATTTGTCACTTGTAAGACCTATTCTGGAATATGCCTCGGCGGTTTGGGATCCATATCAAGTAGGGCTCATCAATGAGTTGGAAATGGTACAAAGAAAGGCCGCTAGATTTGTGCTCAGTGACTTTAATCCCAGGAGCAGTGTGAGCCGTATGTTAAAGAAACTTGGGTGGGAATCACTGGAGGCTAGGAGGATGAAATCTAGACTCTGCGCTATGTACAACACGTATACAAATCAACCAGCATGGGGTGAGCTTAGCAAACGATTGGGAAAGCCCACTTACATGGGTAGGAGCGATCATCCTTTCAAAGTTAAGGGCCGACCACAACGAACAAATTATGGTAAATATTCTTTTGTAAACCGTGCCATTGATAACTGGAACTCTCTACCTGCCGCAGTCTTAGAGCCTTTTCCCAAACATATAGGTGTGTTTAAGAAAAGACTGACTATTTGTGTAAATACTCCAGTTTAATTGTTGTATAATTGTTATTGAATTGTTATGTATAATGATTTATTTGTTATGTATATCCAATTTGCCACCGAGGGACACACCCCCCATTGCAAATAAATGAATGAATGAATGAATAAGATGTCATTATTTTAAATCCCATGGTATGTTTTAGCATGGAAAGTTTGAACATTGAAAGTTGCGCAATAGCAAGTATTTCGAGACAAAGGGTAGATGACTAACTATTGCATCAGACAAGAGAAAGGAAGTTTTGTATAAAGATGACCTTGCCTCGTGCCGATATTTTACCGCTGATAATGGCATAGAAACAGCGAGAGTAAATGTGATTGGCTCACGCGTTGGGGAGAAGGAATTAGAGAGGCAGAAAAATCGCGACGACAATAGTTCTTCATTGGAATGTAATTTAGAGAAATAATTACTAATAATGAAGTTATCCGACATTATTAGTCAAGGAAATACGCAGAATGCAGTGAAGAATATTTCCATAGTTGTTAATTAATAATTATTATGAAATAGGAATAATTAACCATAGGTTAATATTTACTAGAAGTGTTGTTTAAAGAACACAAAGGCATTGTGAGTGTTTTATATTATCGATGTTTGATAGAATAGGCCTAAGAAGTCGTTTGACAGCGCAATACTTTATTGAAAGTATATTTGTAATTAATGTAAATTATTCTACGGATGTATATAATAATGAGAAGGAGGAGAGACCGTAAATGTAGTGTTTTTTATAATACAGTGTTGTGATAATTTCATAAATTAGTGAATGATGTGAAGTTTGTCAGGACGACCGTAAACAACTGATCGGTTGACGATGGAGTTAACATGAGTTGTAGCTTCTGCATTCAGGTTATACACACATCAAAAAAAGTTTTGCATCACCTCGGTTCCCAGATCTCCGGCATATAGACGTTGACTGTGTATATTGTATCCAAGATACAGTCCCTTTGACTGTTCATAGATGTCACTAAAACTGCTCAAAGATGTAAACAACCATGCATGAGCAGGGCCTATTAGACGGAGGGGGTACGACAGCCGATCAGTTCCAGTCATTCCACCAGGACGAAGGTACGCTGCTCATGTTGTCTGTAGTTCTACCATGCCTAGAAGGTCAATACCGCAGTTCGATCGCGTCCGCATTGTTACTTTGTGTCAAGAAGGGCTCTCAACAAGGGAAGTTTCCAGGCGTCTCAGAGTGAACCAAAGCGATGTTGTTCGGACATGGAGGAGGTACAGAGATACAGGAACTGTCGATGACAGGCCTCGCTCAGGCCGCCCAAGGGCTACTACTGTAGTGGATGACCGCTACTTACGGATTGCCGCTCGGAGGAACCCTGACAGCAATGCCACCATGTTGAATAATGCGTTTCGTTCAGCCACAGGACGTCGTGTTTCAACTCAAACTGTGCGCAATAGGCTGCATGATGCGCAACTTCACTCCCGACGTCCATGGCGAGGTCCAGCTTTGCAACCCCGACACCATGCAGCGCGGTACAGATGGGCCCAACAACATGCTGAATGGACCCCACGGAATTGGCATCACGTTCTCTTCACCGATGAGTGTCGCATATGCCTTCAACCAGACAATCGTCGGAGACGTGTTTGGAGGCACCCTGGTCAGGCTGAACGTCTTAGACACACTGTCCAGCGAGTGCAGCAAGGTGGTGGTTCCCTGATGTTTTGGGGTGGCATTATGTGGGGCCGACGTACGCCACTGGTGGTCATGGAAGGCTCCGAAACGGCTTTACGATACCTGAATGACATCCTCCGACCCATAGTGCAACCATATCGGCAGAATATTGGAGAGGCATTTGTCTTCATGGACGACAATTCTCGACCTCATCATGCACATCTTGTGAATGCGTTCCTTCAAGATAACGACATCGCTCGACTACAGTGGCCAGCATGTTCGCCAGACATGAACCCTATCGAACATGCCTGGGATATGTTGAAAAGGGCTGTTTATGGACGTCTTGACCCACCAACCACTCTGAGAGATTTACGCCGAATTGTCGTTGAGGAGTGGGACAATTTGGACCAACAGTGTCTTGATGAACTTGTGGATAGTATGCCACGGCGAATACAGGCATGCATCAATGCAAGAGGACGTGCTACTGGGTATTAGAGGTAGTGGTGTGTACTGCAATCTGGACCACAAATGCTGAAAGTCTAGCTGTATGATGGTACAACATGCAATGTGTGGGTCTCATGAGCAATAAAACGAGCTGAAATGTTGTTTGTGTTGATCTCTATTCCCTTTGTATTTAACGGTTCCGGAACTCTTGGAACCGAGGTGATGCAAAACTTTTTTTGATGTGTGTATAATCGTATCGGAGTTTTATGTATAGAGGAAAAGAAGTTTATGTTAAATTGAAATAATATTTTCATAATATTATTTATTTTATTTTAATTTCAAACTCTGAAACAGCTGATGCTTTTTTATTTTGAGAGGAGCTGTGGATTACGATGTCAGGTGGACATTCGAATTGTTTGGTTTTAATTAATTGAAAAGCGTGTCTGTTGTCATGATTAGTTAATTTCATTGTAGGATTTTTGAGTTTAATTGATTTAATTTTAATTGTAATTGCTTTTTTTAAATAAATTTAATCGTTCGTTTTTATAAACATACTTTCGTGATTTATATAAGTTATGTGGAGAGATTGTGTTGTGAAAATGGATTCAGGTATAAGGAACCCCTTTTCCATATCCCATTTGCCCCGATAACCGTAAGTTTCTCGCTCTCCACAGTAGATTGAATTGTTCGCCCTGTAGTATACAGTAGCCCATAACACAATCGAGTAACTGGTGTATCCTTATGTAGTACTTGTCGGTAGGATTTACAGGTTTTTCTAGCCGGGACCTTGAAGATTCTACGATCTAGCTGATCTTGGGATATGACAAGTGCATCTTCATGTTTAATTCAGGTACAGTACGAATAATGCATGAGAGAAAAACCTCTAACCAACACAAACTTACCTGTTTAGCTTACGTCAAGGCGCATAATAGAAACTTGGCATGTAGACTGAAGGTCTTTTATTAGGAATGAAGGCCAAGTTTTCCATCATAACGAGCGATAATTCATCAATACATCAGTACAGTCCACCTTTGAGGGCTATGGAAAACTGTTGCCTGAGAAGCGCGTGAAGGTTAACCTCAAAGGTATTGCCAGCTATATGAATGCTGCTGCGCCAACGTTTTGTGGCACAGTGATAACTTTTCCTTGAATACTGAGAGAAAAAAAAATTAATGATGTCAAATGTGAAGTTATTTTCACCTAGGTTATAGTTTTCCACTACTGTGCACGTAATTTCCAAATATGATGTTTGGCAAGGAAGCGGGGAATCGCGGATGTACTGTAACGGTGTTTCCATTCACACAGTCCACGCATTCTCTGATACCCCACCCGAATCCTGCCTGATCGTATTATCAATATAGGCACACAATGTTGTTTTATTCAACATTGGCACGAATAATGCATGAGAGAAAAACCTATAACCAACACAATCTTGTCTGTTTAGCCTACAAGGGGCCGATAACCTCGATGTTAGGCCCCTTAAAACAACAATTATCATCATCATCATCATCATCATGTTTAGCTTACTTCAAAGCATCATTATAGAAACAACATTTATAGTGAGGACTGAAGGTCAAATGCACTACTACAACAAAATGATTCAACGATACAAAGCAATGTAAAAATACGAATATCGTCCAAAAATTTCTACCAGAATAACATTACTATAACAGAAGGAAACTAGTTTGTTTGCTTCCTAGACAGGCATTGTCGGGTCGAAGTAATTTTTCTTTCCTTCCCACTGTCCATAGTATTAACACGTTTCACATAAGAAAATATTGTTGGGAAAACATTTCTGCCCCTATTCTCTTCAATGATCTGTGAGTGACTCAGAACACGCCCACTATTCGAATAACTTTTAAATCTTATTGAATAAATTATTTAAATGACTCGGAATTATTATAGAAAGAAATTGGAAGAAAAACAATCTTCATTTTATTGACAAAATACTTTTTGACTTGATGCTGACACTTAATGGCACCATAGATCATACGAACGACTAACGATAACAGAAAATGATGTGTCAAAGAACAACGAAATGGTATCCCCGATTCACCAAACCGTAGAGATTTCAAAATTCAAACCACAGTCTCTGCACTTTCGTACTGTTAAACGTGCATTTGTTATCTCATTCTCGTTTTCAGCCTAGCGTCATCCAACGATGCAGACAAAATCAAAACTACATTTGGTCATATTATTGTTTCTATTGGCCATGCTTGCATTTTAAATGCTTGCGCCTAAGTCAAGGAATATTCGGATCAGGCCAGATTAACAACCCAACAACTCACAAAGCGCTGCAAAATGAATCGAAGTTCACGGTTAAAGTTTAGAACGTGCTATACAATGAAAAGAAGTAGCATCGCAAAAAAACTAACATAGCTACATTCATATGTTCATACACTCCCTTCATTAAAGTACATTTTCCATGTGATGGAATAAATTACTTACAGTTCATGACCAACACTCTGGTAAAGTAGACTATAGGAAAACCATTTCATACTCGATATACAAGTCAATGAAAACAAGAAACATAAAAATAATATCCTTAGATAGCAAAATGGTTCTACTAAAGTGCTTACTAGTGCTTCCCATAACTTAAACCAAAGCCTTCTTCGCTGCTCAGCCATTAGGGGCCGATAACCTAGATGTTAGGCCCCTTAAATCAACAATTAGCATCATCATCATCATCATCATCATCGCTGCTCAACGTAACTGACGAACATACCTCCAGCATTTTAACATTTTACAGGTCACATGGCAAGGCTTACCGGCAATACATGAATAAACCAATGAAGAATTATCTACCAGAATGTTTACTATAGTTCTTGGCACCGGTTTATCAACTTTTCCAAAGATCTGTTCAATAGAACATCAATAGGATATGTTCCGTTTCAGAAATGAATACGCATATACTCTACTTAGTATAAAACCAAGTCCCCGATTCTTGGATGTTACGGGTAAACTCGAGCAGTAACGATTTCAGTGGAAAAGTCGAAAAAAAAACTGGCGACCGAGCGCTTTGTAAGCTTACGCTGGGCAAACCGTTAAAAATATCTAAATACTATGAGTATAAGAATTGTTCAGCATGAAAAGTTCTACAAAAAAAGGTCCGTAAGAGCATATATCTATCTTCAATACATCGCCCACTATAAGTGTTTTTCGTTTTAATTTCTTCCAACCATGTCCATTCAACTACTGAGGCGACAGTTTACGAGCTAGCTAGCGGGCGAACCTATTACCCCAGATACAGCCAGCAGCAAACCGTTGAGTCGTGTTGAGTTAAGACTTTTGAGAAGGGTGGTTGTGTTTGGAGTTTCCCTGGAAGTGCAACTCAGTTTTTCTTCATTTCGCCTGTGAAACACAGTCGAGTTAAGATTGGACGGAAGGGGGATTTGAGTTTCATTCACCTCGCCATTCCCTGGAAGTGCAACTCGGGTTTTCTGCATTTCGCTTGTGAAACACAGTCAAGTTAAGATTGGACGGAAGGGGGATTTGAGTTTCATTCACCTCGCCATTCCCTGGAAGTGCAATTCTCATTTCACCTGTGAACTTTTCGTTCCGCAAAATTCACAGTCAATAGGGATGTAGCGGGAGAAAGTTCGCGCCAGATAGCGCTCGTGTAGTACTGGGTAAGCGCAAGGCGATCGTCATGTTTCTCCCAGTCAGCTGCGAGGAATATATAAATTGTGACCGAGTTTTCTAAGCTAAAGTAAATTATATCTTCTCTAATTTTACTCCAAGACTATATTAATTAAGTCTATAGGTATATCTCCTAATATATTATGGACGATTTTCAGCGTTTAAGCGTTAAACAGCTGCGAAATGAGCTACGGACTAGAGACACTAAAACTAGCGGGAGGAAGGAAGAATTAATGGCCTACAGCGGTAACAACAAAATTCTAACACGCTTTATTATTCAAATAATGAATATGAGTCAGCATGCTTTCTCCTAAAGATTACAATTACTTGAGTATTGTAGGCCTATATTGATAAATATATCTCCATAAGACTTAAATCATAAGTTAAACAGAGATTTAAATATGCACTTGTTCCCCCTGCTTACAGACTTCGATTCATGTATTTTTTAGGTTGATAGCTTACATGAAACTGTCGTGTTTTAAGGTAAACATAATCAAAGAAAGTTGATACCGGTACCGGTAATGTGTACCTCGAAAATGCATCGCAACGTTTGGTTCTTATGTAATTTTGTCAATTTCTCAATAAGAATCGTTCCCTTACCCCTGGAAAAGGACTTGGGGGTACAATTTTTTAAAAGTTTGAGAATACCTGCTTTAGAGCCAAGAACTGTTTCCATTCATCTGACTATGTCTCAAGAATGTACTGTAGAAGTCAGTCGCTACCACATTCTCCGTCGGGCAGATGGAAGTTGACGATTAATTCTGATTTCAAGAAACCAACCATAATACGTTTGTGACTGTTAATGTTGCGACATTTATTCTTGAAGTATTTGACCGAGTAGCCTATTTATGTCTTTGAAAATGGGAGTCAGAAATGTTACTTTCATTTCATCGTGTATATTGACGATTTCTTCCCGTACTTCAATGGAGATGATTTCTGCAGATTCCGATATTGTAGGCTTATCGTGATAATACGGCAATTTTATTGTGTATGGCCTCTTCCTAAATAATTCTTTCTGTTGTGTTCGTGGTCCACGGAAAAAGCGATGTAACAGCGCCCGGTTTTAATCTTGCTCTCTCACCTTCAGATACAAACGCATAAATTCAGTGGTTGTTATCGAAATGTCTAATCAGTTTATAGGTACAAAACAAGAATTATTTCCCTTTGTAAGTCACACTAATCCAACACAGTTTTCGTGAAGTCATCGGGTTGTAAATGATGGAAACACACTTTAATATATTCGGTCAGATTTTTCTCACCGAAATTTTTCCTTCTGGTAACATGTGACCATTTCTTCCTCATTTCTTTATTTTGTGGAAATTGGTGGAACGAAACGGGCTTCTCTGATTTTTGCAAAGAGGAACACTGCAATAGCTCGGCATAGTCACGAAAATAACAATTTAAACAACTTTAATTCGTACATATTAGCGGCATGAGAACACAGGAGACAAATGAAGAGCGCCTTGCGCTTACCCAGTACAACAGAAGTGCGCTCTGTCGGTGCTAGTTCTATACATCCCTATTTAAGATTGTACGGAAGGGGGATTATATTATATTAAATTATACTGATTGACGTATAATCTCTACTTAGTATTAAACAAAGTCCCCGATTCTGGATGTCTCGGGTAATCTCGAGAACCACTGAACGGATTTTGATGCGGTTTTCACCATTCTGAAAAGGATACCTCGAGGATGATTTCTGTAGAAAATAATTTATTTATGACCAAAGGAAGTCAAGCACTAACAATTTCAGTGAAAAGTTCGAAAAAAAACTGGCGTCCGTGCGCTTTTTAAGCTTACGCTGGACAAACCGTTAACAATATCTGTATACTATGAGTGTAAGAATTGTTCGGCATGAAAAGTTCTACAAAAAAGCCCGGGAAAGCATATCTCTTATCTTCAATACATCGCCTACTATAAGTGTTTTTACGTTTTCATTTCCTCCAACAATCTCCATTCAGTTACTGAGACGACAGTTTAGGAGCTAGCTAGGGGCGAGTCTATCACCCCAGTTACAGCTTACCTATCGGACGAGCTTATTGACCCAGATACAGCCAACAGTAAACTGTCGAGTCTTGTTAAGTTAAAAACTTTATAGAAGAGTGGTTGTGTTTGGAGTTTCCCAGGGAATTGCAACTTGGCTTTTCTTAATTTCGCCTGTGGACTTTTCGTTCCGCGAAATTCACAGTCAAGTTAAAATTGGACGGTAGGGGGATTTGTGTTTCATGCACCTCGCCATTCTTAAATTACGTCTCACAAGAATTTGTTGCACATGCATCTCCATGATAATATAATTAATAGTCCAGTCAGTGATTTTAACCCATCATGCCAAGGCGTAAAACGGATATTGGTCGTTGTTCATTGACATTGGAAAAAAGCGCTTATCACGTAATGCATTCATAACTGTTTCCGGGCGAAGCCGGGTCGGGTTGCTAGTCTATAATATACAATACCTGCAGTAAATAATTAAGGCACATGACCTCGATTTTACTCCCCTTAAAACTATCACCACTACCCGTACAGTGGATAGTTACGTAACAGAATATATAACTCGCAGTATCGGATCCCCGTTCTTTCTGTAACGAGATATGAATTCGTATTTAGGAAGGTAATATGCACGGCTTCTATAATTTACGAAATGTAAGCTAGAGAATTCATGGCCAGCAGATGAAAATTACTGTGGTTCACTATACGACGATTCACTTCGATCGCTTGAATGGAAATCGGGAAATAAATATATGTTCTTAAATTTTTTCTGCCGTTATCTTGACTTTTTGAAAACAATTAAACTATAATAGATAAAATATATTAAACTCCAAATAAGGATTCGCTGTGACAAGTTTCAATGCGCTTGAATAATTTAGTCGTCAGGAAACTCACTTTAATTATTTGAAATTCCCCTGACCACATTATTTATAGTGTCTTATGAGGTCCTTGAAAGCCACATATATGTAGTTACCAATTATTCCCTATAGAATATTTTAGTTGGATTGTAATGGATTCAGAGATACCGTGAACTGGTGAAACATTTCGCATGGCCACCAATTTGGATTGTCTTATAAGTAGGTTATAGAGTTATGTACCAATGCGGTGATTCATAATGCAAAGTTTCATTTGGGTTACTTGATTAGAATACAACAAATGAAAATATGTTTTTAAAATTTGCACGGCCACCATTTCGAATTTTCTGAAACATTTTAATTATAATAGACGGTAATATACTAAGCTTTAAATAAATATTTACTATGCCAAGTTTCAGTAAGCTTGGGTGATTAAGTCGCTAGAAAGGGTCATTTGAGTCACGATTGTGGTTTGGTGGGGGTAATGTTATGTCATTAGAAACTTTTGGGCCACATCTGTGAACTTACTTTTTAGTCTTCTATCAACATACAAACTTTCATGTTGATTGCTGTATCAGTTTCGGAGATATTGAGAACCGCCATGTTTGATTGGTAACACTTACTGACAATTGAAAGTCACAATCGGGGTGTGGCGGGGTAATGTTATGTCCTTACCAAGTTTCACTGCATGAAACCAGGTTAAAATTACAGTTGTTTTGGTTAAAATTTCCTTTATTAGCTTGAGAGCTTATCCTGTATCGTTCGATTCTCTTGTCCTTTCAGCGAAAGCTGATCGTTTCTCACTGCTATGGTCATAGCCGCCTTGTGAAAGTAATATACTTTCAAATATCTGTCGTAGAAAGGCAGTAAGGAGATGCTCATTCTAGTGTGGGTTACAGTACCGCCAACTGGCGACAGGAGTGCTCATACACCTTTTGAATTGCAAGCAAATCGGTGTTCCTATTCAAAACATGCCGAAATTCTTTGAATTTTATAGGTATTAAGGGGTCCTTGTCGGTAACGAATTTTCTATTTATCCAACTGTATCATATTTACAGGTACATTTTGTAGACAAAATTAATACTAGAATATCTTTCAAAACGTCATGGATGTATGGTATTATCTAGTACGGTATGTTGAACAATACATTAGCACTTAGGAGGTCTGAGATAGAAATTAAGTTACAATTCATTTCCATAAAATAAAACCCAAAATTTTTAGTGCTTCGCTAGATATTGTCATAAATCTGCACTGCTTTCATTATTTGTATAAGTTTCATACTTATGTTTCATTACTTTTCATGAAACATGCACTAGAGAAAATAACTTTTATGGTAACTTCAATTTGAAAGTTGCACTAATGATAATAGACTGTTACCATCACAATAAGAACAGTCGAGTCACTGAATCTGGATCATTGGCATTATTTGTATCTTCCTTCTTCCTTTTAGTGGTCCTGTGGTGCTTTATGGCATTTTGACATGCGACTTTGGCTCCTTTTTTTGCCTCTAGGCAGTGGCTGTTTGGTTTTCTCCTTGAGGGCTGCTTGTGTATTAGCACACCTGTTTCAATATCTAACAGCTTTAAAACTTCCTTCTTGCTCAATCCTCCTTCATTGAAGCACAAAACTGCAAATGTACAGCAAATGTTATTGTTTACAATCCTACAAACTCAGTTTTTCCTAATCTTTTCAATATTACAGAATTGAGCACACTAACGCACTATACAGCAAGTAAACAAATGAACTAGATGTACTTAAATTTTACCTTTGTGAGAAATTTACTTTTGTGACACTAGATTACACGAATACATGTATTTTAGCCTCGGCGAGTATTAATGGAGCGTGACTTTCCACGCGCACACTGGAAGAAAATATTTTGTATTAAAAAAAACTAAATATGATATTTACGAAACGAAATGTGTGCGTAATCAGGCTAAACAATTTCAAAACATCAAAAGATTTGACCCCTGTAGGCTACAATGTCCCCTTAAACTGGTGAGATAACACCGATCACTGGACATTCAAATGGATATTGCCCATGTCAACACACACCTTAGGGGCCGGTAGCCAAGATGTTAAGCCTCTTTACCATCATCATATCATCGTCATCATCATCAATGGAGAGTTGCACAAGTCATTGCGGAGGAATCCTGTACAATACAATATAATATGACAATATGACATAATATGTAACCAAATCGATCTCACCTTTCTCCGAAAATCTCTAGCTGACACCATTAAACTGTCGCCATTTCACCGCCTTCAGCTATCATATCGCTCAGTTCATAGAGCACGGGTGTCACCCTCGTTCCTCCATTCACTAGGACAACAGATTATCAAACTGGGTTTTACAATCGCACTGCTTGACTTTGGAATGACCTGCCTCATGCAATAAAAGTTCTTCCTCCACGACAATTTTGCCGCAATGTGAAGGCTCTAAAGGGACTAAAACCCCATGTAAATTGAATTCATATATAATATAACTTGTGTGTGCGTGTATGTATGTACTGTATATATGTGTGTGTACGTGTATCTTCACTTTTATTTATTACGAATTGTACGATATAGACGTCATGTAGAGCATATTATGTGTTAATAGCAATGTAAAGTTGTAAATTGTATAAACAGCATGTAACATATCAGATTTGTATAGATTTAATGAACGGAGATGGAGACACTGCTGTGTATGTGGGGCTTGCCCTTTCTCTATCAGCCGTCCATAAATTGTAGGCACAATTTTTGGTAAATAAATAATAATAATAATAATAAAAATCTGCAATAAAATCTTTGACTGTTAGGCCACCAATGAATCGCTCCATTGTACCTTGTGCCCCCGACCCTCGTCGCAGCCACTTTGGCTGGCATGTTAAGTCAGTTAAAGCTACGTGTTCGTGGAAGATCTACCTTGGCGATTCCATCCGTCATTAGGGATGATCTCGTATCACCCGACATTATTGTTGATTATACGTTACGGAAGAACCAATTTATTTGGTAAATATTTTCTTTCTTTAAACGTGCACAATTAATTCAGTAACATTGTTCTGAAGTTAACAATTACAGCGACTCTGACAATGACACAAACGTGAAAACTTAAAAAGCTTCAATATTTCTTCTTTGTGGGTCGTTGGAGCAAGGTTATCAGCGTTTGCCGTTAGTATTAACTGATATGTAATGCTCAAAAATCACACAAGGTGGGTAAAAATACGTTCACATATTCTTAAGCCAACTTTGTTTCATTCAAATAAAATACATAGTCCAGAAGCTATAGATTTTCGAATGAGATCACGATATTTTGGGTGAGAAGGGAAAAAACAACATTTCGTCTATTTTATGTTGGAGTGTCTTCAGGGCAGCTTTGTATGGCTTGAGCTTGACAGGTCGCGACGCGCTATTTATGTATCCCGTCAGATCAGTACGTGTCGTAAAGTAAAGCCCTTACTGACGCTGTATCATAGGAAGAGCGTTACTTCGAAATGCGCCACCTCAACACATTTATTATTTTCTCTGTGAGCGTCAATCACATCAACTAGGACCCGTTGATAGTTTACATACACGTTATTCCACTTGTCAGCAATGGACCACCTCGTGGTGAAGTGGCTAGCATTCTTGGCTGTCGCCCCGGAGGTCCCGGTCTGTCAACAAATTTTAATTCTGATCTGAGGGCTAGAATGATTAGATTAGATTTTTATTTATCAATTTGATCAATTAAATGTATACATTTTATATAGGACACGTCAGAAATTACATCTATAAAATAGAATGACTTACAGGTATATATTACTAATACAATAACTATTTATAACATATTATAATAATAGATCTTACGAGATACAATCTTATTGGACAACTATTTACATCTTACTCTGTTATCACAATATGAAAACTTAATTCTATAAATACAACACCTTACAGCTAGGTATTACAATTAAAATAGAAAAGTAAAATATAATTATAGTTTACATCGCTCCTATACAATAAGGTATTCACTACAGAGTAAAAACAATGGCACTGCAGATGAGCTTTCAACATTCTTTCAAAGGATTTTATTTTTGGGGCCAATTTTATATACTGGAGTAGTTTATTGTATAATGTAACTCCTGTGTGAAAAGTTCATTTTTGATATATGCTTGTGTGTGTGTGTGTGTGTGTGTGCGAAATATGAATGTTTTGATTATGTCTTGTGTTATGTCTATGGACATCATTGTTTGTTTTAAGATAAACGTCTTTATTCATTAAATTGCTTTTAAAACATAATACTTTCAAGGATATGAATGAAGGGCAGTGGGAGGATGTTTAAATCTTTAAACAGAGGTCTACATGATTCACTAGTGCTTACATTTGCCATAATTCTAATTGCCCTCTTTTGTATCCTAAACGTGCTTAGTACATCTGGTGTTATTCCCCAAAATATGACCCCATATCTTAAGTATGAATGGAAATAACCAAAATATGTATTTCTTAATGTGTGTATGCTTGTGTAAATTTTCAAAAAAAAAAAGAACGCAAAGTACATCGAGTTCAGTTTAGTATTCAGATATTGTATATGTTTATTCCTTCAAGTCATGTTGTATCCAAAGTCCTAAAAACTTTATTTCTGATTTATTTTCTATTTGATGACCATTTAATGTTATATTGGGCGTCGTAGGATTCCTATTCTGTATAGTGTGGAAATTTAGAGACAGTGTTGTTTATAGTTTATTATGAGGCGATTATCTTGTGACAATTTGGTTAACTCTTCTGTAACAGAGTCAGCAGACTGCTGTAAGACCTGTTTAGTTTCACCTTTTATTAAGAGTGTTGTATCGTATGCAAACAAAATTTCCTTATGAGAATCGACGTTCTGTGTTATATCAATGATATATATAGAAGAAAGAGTAGTGGGTCCGAAACCTTTCCCTGGGGTACTCCAAATTTAATAATACCCTCATTGGACAATCATTAAGTAATCTGGTTCCACAATCCTTGTGTCTCAAGCTTATTATTTTTTACGCATTGTTAAGTAAGACTCTATCCATTTATTAGCTAGACCTCTAATACCATATTGATTTAGTTTTGTAAGGAGGATTTTATGGTCAACATCACATGCTTTCGATAAATCCAAGAATAGGCCAGTTACATGTTCCTTATTGTCAATTAATTTCAGTATACTATTACTACATTCATAAATTGCTGTCTGTGTAGATTTTTCCGTTCTGAATCCATGTTGTGAGTTTGATAGTATTTTATGTTTTACTATAAAACTTATCAGTCTCTTATACATGATCTTTCGACAATTTTTGCAATACCAGTTGGTAAGGTAATTGGACGATAGTTATCTAATTCATCTTTTGAACCTTTTCGTGCTCTGGAATTACTTCAAAATATCCGGGTAAGTTCCTGAGAGAATTGAACTGTTTATTAAGTGCGTAAGTGGATTTATTATATTTTCTGCACATTTATTTAAAATTGCATCAGGGATGCCATCAATGCCAGCACAGAATTTATTTTTTAGCTCTTTTATAACTATTCTTACTTCTTCACTTGTGACATGATTTATAAATAAAGAATCACTGCATATATTTATTTTATTATTAGAATTTAGTGTATTTACCTGTGATTTATTTAATAATGTTTGTGGAATTCCCATAAAATAGTCATTAAAGTGTTTGCTATTTCCTCTGGATTATTAATCACTTTATTATTGCAGGTCAGTGTAATGCTCCTTTGTATTTTAGCAGATTGTCCAGTTTCTTTCTTTATTACGGTCCACATAGCCCTGTTTTTGTTAGAGGATTGGGAAATAAAATTATCATTGTGCGTTTTATTTGCTAGTCTTATTACCTTACTTAACATGCTAGTGTATTTTTTGTAGTATAAATTGAATTCAGGTGTTATGTGGTATTGTTTATATATTTGGTGTAGAAAGTTCTTTCTTTGACATGAATTTATAATCCCTGTTGTTATCCAATTGCTAGTTTTTTTCTGAACAGTTCTTTGTTTAAAGGGGAATGCTGTTTCAAAATTGTGTTTTAGGGTACTGTTAAATGCATTAAATTTATCATTTACATTTTCTAGTCTATAAATTTCTTACCATGTTTCCTTATTTAATAAGTCATTGAAATATGTAACATTTGTTTCAGTGAATGACCTGCACTTTTATATTATTCCATTATCATTATTATTGTTTTTTCGGGTACTTCAAAGCTCCATGGTGGTCACTAAAACCCGGGCAATAGACTTCCATTGAATGGTGATATTTATATTTATTTATACAAATTTGATCAGGAGTGGTTTTACTAAATTTTGTTATTCTTGTCGTGGTATTTATTGTAGGTTTCAGTCCATAGGTAGTTAGTAACTGTGTTAATAATTCACAATTTCCATCACATTTTAAGAAATCCACATTTACATCCCCACAAATTATTATATCGAAATTTACTTTGCTCTTGTTATTGAGTAACAATTCCAATTTATCTATAAATAAACGAAAATTTCCTGACGGAGAACGGTATACGCATACAATTATTAACTTAAACTGCTGTATTTTTACGACGGAGAATTCAAAATCCTGTTCCATAATTAGATAATCATAAGCTGTTAACTGTTCATGATATACATTATTTCTTAAGAAGATACAAGTACCACCATGGCTAATATTAGATCTAGAGTATTTATTAGCTAGTAAAAACCCTGGGAATTGAATTAATTCGAGTTTTTCTTCTTTCAGCCAATGTTCTGAAGTACATAGTGCTGTGATGTCTTTAAGTTCATTTTTAAGCATTAGATTTATGTAATCAATTTTATTATGGAGACTGAACATTCTGGTAGTAAATTTTTAATTTGTTACTTTTGCAAGCTTGTGTTGGTGATTTAATTACATTATTAATATTATTATAATTATTATTATTATTATTGCTAGACAAATCCGAAGTACCGTTGTTACACTCAGCTAAATTTGACATCAAAAGATACTCATCTATTTTCCTGCTTCCACTCTAAGGATATTACTGTTGAACTATTCTTACCATTTGAATTTACAATTTTGCAGGTTTCATCACTAAGATACTCTTTTCCTAACCTATTTAAGTGTAGGCTATCCCGAGTGTGGAATTTCCTGTCTAATTTACTTACATCTATAATTTTGATATTTGAAAAACTCTTACAAATTTTAGTAATTTTCCCATTTGTAGCCTCTATTTCTATATTTACACATGATTTGGGAATTAGGTCATATCTCTGCGGAATGTTCACACCAATTACATTAGTGTTATGCATGGATGGCAATGTACCCTATAAATCTTTGATTACCTTTTTACTCTCGTTCCTGTAGACGTCGTTTGCTCCAGCGATGATAACTGCAAAATCCTTTGAAGTTAGGGGCGCACAATCCCCTACCACCCCGTCCGTGACCGCTGCAATTGGAGCTCCTGGTTTCACTGTCAAAGCGACCTCCATTTTTCCACTTCTCTCCAGAACGTTTGCTGCTATATCTCGCCCGTGACTATCCGCAAATATCCGCATCTTCCTGGACTTTCTTTTTATCACTTTCTTCTTTTCTTCTTGAAGAAAGTCTCTTCTACGAGCGCTACAAATGAATTTGAGACGGGAATTTCAGTTACTCCATTTTTAGGCCTAGGCTTATTCGATCTTTCACTACCAGCAACCACTGTCGACCAAGTTTCCTTGCTTTTTGTGTGTTTCCTTTTAATTTATTGAACGCTTCCATTAACTTAGCAATATCTTCCTTTAGCAGCTTTATAATTTCATCTTTTAAGGACAGTTCGTTTCTCAGATTATGACATTCGCAGGCGGTACAGTTACATTACGACAATCTGTTTCACTTTTCTCCTCATTCAATTTTACCTGAGATCTTGTGATGATTTTATTTACATTTCTTACTATTATTTTGTACGACGAGCATAAATCCGTAACTGTTACACTACCTGACGAGACACTAACACTGTTTACTGACGACATACTAGAGATCTAAGTTAGACTAGATGTTTACACCAAATTACACTAAATTTATTTTAATTATTACAACCTAAATGAATTAATCTAATTACCTACTGATAACGAAAAATGTGAAATACGTATATCTTCCAATCGGGTGAAATCTCGTAAAAGCACCACTGATCTACTGGGTTCAAACAGTGATTGAAGAAGTCACCGAATCTTTAGATACACGTTCCCACAACTTAGTTTAAGTTTATTAAATTATCGATAAGAATTTCTAAACACTATCAATATTTCGTATTTCACTTGACCTAAGGAAAGTGACTTTATAGATTTTAAGCCTCTGTTATAATATTTTACCACTTTTATCAAATATTTACACTAGCGGCTATTACACTACACTTTCACTGTGACGCCATCTTGCCGCAGCACTCAGCCTCGTGAAGCAAAACTGAGAAGAGGATAGTTTCATCCCCATATCAGCCATCTTGAAAGTGGTTTTCCGTGGTCTCCCCACCTCTACTCCAGGCAAATCCTGGGATGTTTCCTAACTTAATGACACAGCTGCCTCCTTTTCATTCCTCATCTGAATTACAAATACACCCACTAATACAGCCATCACAATAACATAAGTTATCAGACTAAATCTACACACACGCACACAAGTAGGGACCGGGCTACATGACCACGATGTCGCAAACGCCCTAAATCAATCAACATAAACAACAACTTGTGAGCAATCAGTTAACAAACAACTGAAGAGCTTATTACCAAAATGACTTAAATACAGAAAATGGGAAACTTGGTAATAAACGCAGATCTTCCTCGGCTTGAAGCATTCCCGTATGGTAAACCATTAAAGCTAAAAGGAAAGGGGCAGGTGGTGATTGTTGATTCATTTAGGTGATTTGCGACATGATAGAGAAGTAGCTCTATGTACTTCGATGTGTGTGGACTATCTGGAAAACTGTGTCATTGTGTTGGCTGTACTAGTGTGCATTTCTAATTCGAGCTAGGATTCGGGTAGGAGGAGGCCATGGCCTGTAGTGAGGTATCATCCCGGGCATTTCACTGAAGTAAAATGGGGAAAACCATAGAAAACCACTTCTAGGAAGGCTGAGGAAATAATCGAATCCGCCTCTTCATTGTAGCCCATTCCAAACCAGCAGAGGCGGGAATCGAACCCAGAACCTCTGGATTAGGGATCTCAATACGTACCTCAAGACAACAGTAAGCGGAAGATGGGAGATTTTAATAGAAGAGACTAGTAGGATATATGAAAATAGGCCATTTAGTTCCTCACGGAACTACTTGTTAAGTCATACATATATACAGGGAAAATGCATTGTATGTCTAAAACGTTTGGTGAATGATACCAGAAAAACGAAAGTAAAAAATAATAAAAACAAACATTATCCTTCTTGACCTTTAACATAACCACCCTCCATCAAAATATCTTTGAAAAATTTATACAGGTACCAGAAATTGTTACCAAAGACTTTTTCAATGAATCGATCGCAGAACCGTTCTCTCATGTTGTGCTGTGTAAATATGTAGCACCCAAAACTTGTGCAACTGCGAGTGTGCTAACGCACTGCACAAACAATCTAACCAAACTAACTGTATTAGCTAGGAAACATCGGGCATAGGCCTATATATTGAGAAATTGCTGTGATTTCTGATGAGATGTTATAGGTATTATTGAAGTACGGTAATAAATGTAATGTATACGTACAGTACATCTACTAACTAACTAACTAACTAACTGCCGAGAACACACACACTTAGGGTATGTCAGTGAAGGGCTTTGCAAAGGAAATTCTCTGTGCTTGCAGGTATAAGAATTATTTTCAGTGGGGGAATTTTGAACTAATAAAGGTAGGGATAAGTTTAATGATCAGTAATTATCAACTCGAAGAGGTAATAAAATGATAGAGATTATTATGATTGCCGGGCGGAAAATGTGCGTGAAAGCTAAGAGGGAGGTAGAGAGAATTGAAGGGTGGTACGATGATTCTTGTAGAAGGAAGAAAACTGAATTTATTAGGGCCCTGAAGTTATACAAGAATGAAGGGGATGAAACAGTAAAAGTAGAATTTTGTCGTCTAAGGAAAGAATCTAGGGAACTTCTCAGCAGAGCAAAAGGTGAGTGGCAGGGGAAAGAAGCAGCAGTACTAAACAAAGATTCCAAATCCAGCGATTGTAGGAAAGCGCGGAATAGGATAAATTCATACTGTAGGGGGCGCAGAAGCGGTGGCAGGAGTTCAATTAGTGATGAAGTCTGGATTACATATTATAAAAATTTGTTAAATACTAAAGATAATTGGAGAAATCGAGATGAGGTTGGCGTCCCGAGGGGGCTGGATATCACTCTGCCTATGCTGGACCAAGACATATCAATAGACGAAGTCAGGGAAGTAATGTCAAAAAGTAAAGGAGGGAAGTCAGGTGCTATTTTGGGGAGAAACGAATTTTGGAAAGAGTTGGGTAAAAAAGAATAGTTTTATTTTGGAAAGCTTGATAAAAATTAACAAGATTTTTGAAGGAGGGAGATTTCCGAGGGCGTGGCAGAAGAGGATATTTTTCCCAATATATAAGAAACGAGGAGATAAATTAGACCCAGGCAATTACGGAGGCATAACTTCGGTTGATAATCTGAGCAAAATGTACACGGTGGTCTTAACCAAGCGTTTAAGGGCGTGGGCAGAGGTTTGTTCGGTGTTCTCGAGACTCCAAGCAGGGTTTAGAAGAGGGATGAGAACCAGTGACAATATAACGGTGGTGAAAACGTTGATGGACAAATACACACGGAGGAAAAGAAGTAATCTCTACATCACAGCAATTGATTTAGAGAAGGTGTTCGATTCAGTGAACAGGGGAGCTGTCATTGCTAATTTGGGAAAGATCGGGATGTCACATAAGATGATAAGAGCAATTGAGAATGTGTATTCGGAAGTGAAATTTGCAATTAAAATTAAAGAGAATGTAATTGTGGGACAGAGAAAGTCAAATTTAGGAATAAATCAGGGCTGCAAATTATCACCAGTGCTCTTTCTTGCTATTCATTAACGATATTTTCAAATCCAAGGGCTTTGAGGAACGGTCCAACCCTTGTTTGGACAATCATGATATCCTGGGCCTAGTGTTTGCAGATGACATCCTCCTGCTCGCTCTAACGCCTCCTAATATGCAACATAGTTGTGATGAGATTGTGAGGACTGGAACTTAAAAATTAATCCACGAAAGACTAAAGTTATGGTGTGCAAAAAGGGAGCTAAACTGGCAAAGAATGAAAAGTGGTTCATGTATGGGTCAAACCTAGAGACTGTGAAAAATGTGAGTATTTAGGGACGATACTGGCGAGTAATCGAAAATGGACGGAACAAATTAAAAGAGCAAAATTGAAATGGCTAGCGGCATTGGCGAGTGTTAAAGTGTTAGAACGTAAGTTACCGAATATTGACTACAAAGTTCACAAAAATGTATTCAATGCACTTGTCGTATCGAGAGTATTATATGGAGTGGAAGTATGGGGTGTAGAAGAAGGAACTGCAACCCTTGTAAGTAAGTTTGCTAAGATAATTTGGGGCTTCCTAGTTGTACGGCGAATTGCGGGGCAAGAATGATGTGTGAGGATGTAAGTATTCGAAAACATATTATAAAAAGAATCATAAAATCTTGGATACGTCTGAAAGTAAGTGTAGGCGGTGAAATTTTAAAGTTAGCCTACCTGCACCAAATGAAGCATCAGCAAAAAGGGTACTGGGTGGACGGGGTAAGGAATATACTAGATTTTGTAGGATTTGTTTATTTGTGGGATAGGGACTTATGAAGAGTGGAAGGTTGGGTGTGTAAAAAAGTGTGCAGAAGGGTAAATGACATCGAGTTGCTGGTACAGAGAGAAGAGTGTGCCAGCAGGAGAACCTAAACGGAGTTCTGCGAAATAAGGAAATGTATGAGTATAAAGCCTGAATGTCTAACGAAATGAGAAATGAGAGGGATAAATTGGTGGTTAATGGGAGTGTATAAGAACAAACCATTGTGAGAAGTAGGAAAAGAGGACCTTTGCTCTATTTGTGGGAAGGTTATGGGTGCAGCACACCTGATCAAGGAATGCAATGAGACTAAAATGATAAGATAAAAGTTTGTAGACAAGTCCGATATAAACAGAATAGAAAGTGAAAATTAATATCACACTTTAATAAAATTACTAAAAAGGGAATGGAGGAAGTCAGGTAAATTAGTGAATGTTTTAATTATTATCAGGGGAATGTGGGATAGAAATGCGACAGATGAGAAACACAACAAAGATTCATGTGGAACAAGTATACGGGTACAGGAGAAGGTATCCTAAACTATAAAACTTAGTTAAAGTCTAGGATATCCTCTCTGTATCAATTAGGATAAGATTAAGTTAGTGCATAATTAATAGCCATTATTATTGTTTTGATAATTGTTTATAACATTTAATACAATGTACATTTGTTGTAGGTTTGTGAATTATGTTCAAATTTATGTTGCGATTTATTAATCTTACGAAGAAGGATTTTTGTACTAGGCTATTGGGGAATCGCTGTAAACACTGTAATAATCACATGTATCAGGCGGTGGTTGTAATAAATAATACTCTCATCCCAATGTCCGGTTATCCGAGATTTGGAACACAGGCTATTCTATTCTATTGTAATAGGCAGGTATACTTATTTTACCAAACGCCTTTGCATAGCTTAGGAGTCTAAGGCAAGCTCCACGAATATTATGTTACCTGATGTTAGAGGATCCCCGATGGAAATCCCGGAGTTATAAGCGGCCATCCTGGGTGTGGTTTTCCCCATCTATTTCCCACATTCACCTCAGGTCAATTCTGGGATGTTTCCTTATTACAAGTTGATAGTCTTTGTTTCTTCATTTAAGAGCTTGCACATCGTAGTAATTTCAGCCCAATGTACATGGGTGAGTGTAATTTTTTCATACCTTGTGGTGTCTGTAGTTGTGTGCGCATTCGTAACTGAGGATAGGATTACGAAGGAGACAACTACGATCTTAAGTTAGGAACCATCACAGCATTTGCCTGGGGTAGATTGAGAAACCTTTTATAGTGGGAATCGAACCCACCTATCCTCAATTTTTCCTCACGAGGCTAAGTGTACCCCCTTCCAACCTTCAGACTAAAATTAAGTTTCTTGGGAGAGTCAGGAATTGAACCCGGACCCCTGATATGACTGTCAAGAATGCTAGCCACTGCACCAGGAGTTGGTCTCTTATTTTAAACCCCGAGATACCTATCCCAATCCTAGACCTTATCGCTTACAGTTACGTACACCTTTACATTCATCACTATAACAAAGGTAATTAGACACTCCAAACTGCATGGAGCTGACGACTATCGAGTCCCACGCATCTAAATGGAACATCATGGTTTCTCTAGAAAATTGGTGGCTTCTTTGAATTGGACGGCGTTTAAAAATTACTAACGTCGAAGTGAATTCCTCTGCTTGTCGCGCTGGTGACATGTTATTACTGTCTGAACAAATGTTGGTCTCACGACAGAACAATTTATTACTGTCTCTATGTGCGACCTTCCTCGCATGCTTCACTTCTCATCTCCTTTTCTTCCTCCGAGGCATGCCAATACTTCTGTATTCCTTTTCGCGTACAGATATGAGACTCTTAGAGGTGTAAGAGCTAAAACACTCTCTATTACCCAAGCTGGAGATTTTGTATCCACGAAGTCTCTGAGCAGAACAGCAGAGACCATGTTATTTCTAATGAATACTGCCATATCACCAGCAATCTTAATTTAATGCTTTTTAGTCGGTCAACACCATTGTACCCAATTGTAATACTGTATGTGATTCCCTAAACCTGAAAAATATTTAAATGAGATTAATAAATTCACTTGGATGACCAGTTTCGATCGTCAAGTGATCATCATCAGATCCTTTAAAAAATCCATGTCTACAAGTATGTGGGTGATGGTATTTACAATATAGCCTATACAAGTTATTTAGTTAAAACAGTTATTATAAACTTGCTCAACTTGTCAAGATTTGTTAGTTATTTGCGATTTTTGTAAGATATTGTTAGTGGTTATTGACCTCCAAGTTTCTTTCCTTAGTGTGATATCTGTGACTGTTAGTAGCCTGTAAGGCGTGATAAAAAAAATCCGTTTGGAAGCTGAACAAAAAGCACACCGGATGGCTGTTTTGCTTGCTGCACCTGATGCACATTGTTGCAGGCGACGAAAGCTGTTGCCACCACTGGGAAGCGAAATCGAAAGCGTCGACGATGCATTGATGTCATCCATCGTCCACTCGTCCCAAGAAGTTCATGAACAACCAACCGCTGGAAAGGTGATGCTTACCCTGTTCTTTGATTACCGGGGTCCATTGCTTATTGATTTCAAGGAACCAGGTGTCTCCTTCACTGGGGAAAGGTATTGCGCAACACTGGAGAAATAACTGCGTGCAATTGAGGCGAAACGTCCGGGAAAGCTGTGACAAGGGGTGATGCTGCTTCATGATAGCGCACGTCCCCATACCGCATAGGTCGTTATGCAGTATGTACGCCAACTCAAGTTGGAGACACTCGAGCCTCCGCCCCACAGTCCTGATCTCTCCCCATACGATTATGAGACCTTCAGTCCCTTAAAAAGACCTTGAAGGGTCGACGGTTCCTGTCGAGCGATGATGTGCAGCAGGCGGTTACGGAATTATTCACGCAGCAGAAAACGGTGTATTACCACCCGGGGATCATCAGCCTGGTACGTCCCGTCGGTGGGATGAGTGCATCAATGCTCACGGCGATTTTCCCTGATTGGCGAACAGATTCTGGACTGTACGGCCATAAAACGGAAACTTTTTAAATCAGCCTTTACAAATGCTCAGCTCGGAATGGATTATGATCTAAGCTTCTTGTTTGAGTGGCGTGGGATCCGTTCTCGTGCAGCTGTTATCACTACTACTGTCTACACTGAACTTGTTCAGGCTGCTCCCTCGTTATCTCTTTCCCCTCCGTGGACTTTCTCCGAATTCCTACCTGTCTATGTTAGTCTCGCAATGTAACATTTTGAGCTCGTCAATTCTAGATCTTCCTGACATGGTGTATGTTACTGTATTCTGGACATCTTCAACTATTAAAGACCAATTTGTATTCTCGCCACGCGTAAGCTAATCAGCCCTCTTTAAGCGCACCCGACTATTGAGAATGTCTGATTCATTAATACTGTCGTTAATGCCGGCCTTGGTTCATTGAAGAAATTGTTCAAAGAACATACTAGCCCAGTAACTTATTTTCCTCTTTAATCCCCCGATATCTAACATGGCTACATAGTTATGTTGTTTCTAGTTTTCTAAGGAGGGTTGGGGAGTTTTCTATTGTGTAAAGAGAGGTGAATTCTCTATGAATGTGCGTTAGTTTAGATTATTTTGACAACCCTGGGGAAACCAATTATCGGATGAAACAGTGTGGTATTCAAAGTCACTTCTCTTCTCAGTTTTCCCCAAGAAGCTGAGCACGCCCCGCTCCAACCCTTTTAAAAGGATCAATGTCTTCCACAGTTGAATCGGGCATTATACGCAAGCCATCTGTTAAGATGGTATTACTCTTACTACTAAACAGAAGTGTGTACTAAACCTTGCATAGTGACAAATATTTATTGAACATGTATTACAGGTTACCGATAAATATAATTGGGTGCTAAAGAAAGTTCAACTAATAGTGATGTTCTTGCTTGCTGCTACAATGTTGTTTATCATTTAGGTGACTATCTAAGTTACTTACTCATTATTTTAAATCACCTAGGTCATTTCGCCGCTGCGTTGGGAATACGTCCCATTAGACCTTCATTCACGCGGATAAAGGAAATGGTAGCATTTTGTCAACTCGCTTGGCAAGCATGGCTGCAGATTAAGCAAGGCTACTCACTCGGTACGAGAATTAAAGTTGGTGGAAGCAGTAACTACCCGATTGCTTAAACTACTGAGCTCTGCACACAGATGACTGCAAGAAACGACAGCCTCATATCCGCAGGAAATTACATATTTTTCTCCTCAGTCCCAATGTGTCTAGAGGTATGAACATAATCTCACCTTGCACATCACGTCTAACCTTATGCAGCCGCCGACCAAAGCAGAATGCTCTTACTCACCTGAGCATACCGAAACTTTTAGTCACCATAATTTATAGGAGGCTTTCTCTAAATGTTATAGTGTAAGACATCTGGAAAGCAGTGATGGTTACATACGCTAAACAATAGCCTACCCCTAGTGGCCCTTAAAGTTATCTCCTGCAACATGATCTTCCGTTATTACTGTAGATGAGTCGGACGTGCAGGATACCGGTAGCAATACCGCCTTTGTACATGACCTTGACTGACTGCCCTACCATTTAAAATGTGCAAACGGTTTTCACAGAGTATGTCCTTTAATTTGGGGAAATAGCATTGAGTTCACAGGGACGTAAGTCCGGTAAATAGGGTGGAATATCCACCACCTCCCACCATGCCAACAATTCCCTCACATGAGCAGCATTGTCGTTCAAGGTTTTAGAAAATGCCCCAATCTCCAAATACAACCACCCCGTGTCACAATGCTGTTCCAGCGAGGGAATTACTGGTACGGTGGACGTGGAAGATCCTGGAATACCCGCACTATTGAGCGGACACGAGTCCCAGTGGTATAATTACTGTATTTCCAAAAACTGAAAGAACCTTCTGAACGTATCTATAAACGAGACTCCATACTTCAAGTGGTAGCGCGCTCCGACATTGACGTCAACAATGGCGGCATTACTTATGATAAGTTGCACCATCCACACATCTGGCAACGGGTGCAACTGCAGCAGTGGATTACATTGAAGGCCTGTAGAGCTATGGCGGTTCTTTCTCTGCTTGGACTTTAACGTGGAAACATAATGCTAACGCAATGTCGGGAGAGCTTTGCTCACCCGCCACGTCGTTGTGCAATGACTTGACAACATCGCATTGGCTCGTGCACGCTGCAGCAGCTAGGAACGAGTGATTAATCATCGATGAGTAGTGTCCTCTTTCAAATAATTTTAAAACATAGGAACTAAACTACTCGGCGTAGATATGTGACTGATGTTTCTATATATTCAATAAATTCTGACAATCATCATACCAATATGAAGAAATCGTATCCTGCCAAACTTGACCCAGCGGCGCACGTGCTGTTTCGTTATGATTTTGAAAGTGACACGAGCGATCAGCCGAGCTAGAACAGTCCCACTCCTTCGTTGACCACGCCTCCCCTGTCATGTCGCGGGAGAGACTGGTGTGTCGGGCTCTAAGAAACGCTCCAACACGCTCCGAGTGTACACCGACTGCGAGCTCACTGATGTGTCATGATTCGTCCTAAACGGGAAGGGAGGAATGACTGATCAGAGCTTATCCACCAGGGCCTTGGGACTTGCGTTTAGCTCGAGCTGCGACCAGAGTGTAGACCAGGTCGTTGCCCCACAACGTATGACTGAGACAGCTCGTGAACTACGGGGGAAGGAAGCTAGTCGTGGGGCAATGACGTCAATGAGTGGGCGATTCATACACCTACGAACGCAGGTAGCTATCAAAGCTGCTTGTATGGCAATTAGGTACAGATGGAGCACATGGCACTAGTGGCATTACAGGTAGAGATATGATTTCCAATAAAGAACCAGACCCGTCATTAAAGTTTGGAAGTTAAAAAATCATTTTTCCTGAACTATCTTGCTCGAAATTTGACAAATAAGTGCAGTCAAATAAATAAGTCACTGAACTCATTTAAAGCAATTTCATTATTCCTATAAATGCATATTTTGGCCATTTTTAAGGTTTTCGTCATATTTCACTCATTTTAATGATAACATGTCATAGCCTACAGACGTTGGTTATATTTTGAGCACTTAAGTTTAAGTTTTGACAATGTTATCTGGGTGAAGTTTCAAACACGGAATTTCTATATCGTGCAGTTTATATACTTTGCGCTGTATTCCCGGATCAGGCAGATTTGGAAGACCTGATTCCGAGAAAAACAAGAAGCTCCGTGACGAACTAAAGAGCCTACTTTTCATAAAATTTAAGATTCATGCCAATGATTAATGACGAAATTAAGTTGGTAATATCGAAATTTCTAATTAGATCGAAATACTGTATACCTGGCATAATGTAGCCTAATAAAGCACTACAGTTGGCAGCCCTGGTGACTGAATATATTCTTAGATCCATTTCTTAGAGTACAGAATACAAAATTTGGTTGAAGTCCAATGGATAGCATGGACGTTACATGCAGTTAAACATTAGATTTAACAGCGCGCGTAAAATCATGTTGGCAACAATGCCATGCATGTATTGGTCAGAAATAATCTGAAATAATATGATCTATTGTTGTGCCAATTTTGAATGAAATCCATTAATTAGTATAGACGTTACATGAATTTAATGTTGGACGTCTCAGCAGGCTTAGAATCATGTTGGTAGCACTGGCGTATATAAGTTACTCCATATTAATATAGAATGTCAGGTACTATAAGTGTGCATAGTTTAAAACTGTCGGCTTGCATACTTTCTGATATATGGGTATTTGGATTTAAAAAAATTGAGAGCATTTATTAACAGTTAGCAGCCCTGGTGGCTCTTAAGAATACGCTCAGTCATATCTGTTTATGTACACATAGCACATACGAAATTTGGTTGAAATCCAATTGATAGTGTAGAAGTTATATGTATTTAAAATGTGGACTTATCAGCAGGCTTATAATCATTTTGGCAACACTGCCATGTATGGCCTCCTGGAAATTAAACTACAATATTATTATCTATACGTGTGCCAATTTTGAAATAGCTCCGATTCATACCTTCCAAGATATCCAACATGGAGCTCAAATTTCAAATGTGATTTTTCAGCAGTTGGTAGCACTGACATCATTTTCAATTATGACCGTGAGATATTCGGTATAGGTCTTTACTCCTACCAAATTTTGTTTCGTTTGCTGCAGCCGTTCAGGAGTTGATAGGGGGACCCACACAGCCAGACAGACAGACAGAAGGACAGACAGACATACACACATTTGCCCGATCTCATAAGTCTACTTTTTCCTCATTTTTACAAAATGTGAAAAGTAGGCTAAAAACTTCTGTACAGATGTCACATTGAGTAAGATGCCACCTGAATTGATACATTACTAAAACAAGGAGACACTACGCTATCTCACGCCCAGTTTGGCCTTGACGTGGCCTGTTACAGCCTACTTCGTCTTTCACAACCAACGCATTTGAAGAGATTGGTCACACTTGTACCTATAGCTCATCCACGGAATCTGTGAAGTAGGTTTGCGCATGACGTCACACGGAGGAAGTGAAGAGAGAATGCGATGGGTGGAGCTTGGCAGCCCAGCCATTGCGAGAGTTGGTTGAAGCCAAGGTCGAGCCACCCTCCTGCGCTAATTATTCAGTGGCATCGAGTTTCATTGGACCAGTCTGCCGAGTCACTCCTGTGCGCAGACTACGTGTACTCACACTGGCACTTCGCAGATTGCTTGGGCGGAGTATAGGTAGTACTGAAGTAATGCCCATCATTCCCAAAGTGCGACTCCTGTCCTGTTAGGCAGTCTCTTTTAACTTAGACCAAAAGCATGCTAATATTTTGTTTCTGGATTCTCTTTTTAGAAGCAGTGAGCGTGAACTGCGTCCCACGGCTATGCTAGTCTACTACAGTATGGTGCTGAATGAATATTGAAAGGTTAAATAAGGATATTCTAGCTCTATCAGTTTGTTGTAATAACGTGTTTTATGTTTGTAATACTTAAATACTCGTTGCTTATCCCTAAAATTCGTATTTCATTTTATCCCCCTTTTGGTTATATTCACTTAGTTTTTGGGTATATTTGCCTGCACGTTCTGTACTCCAGTTGGTCTTAAACTTCCGGACCCTACTCATCATATATCTTTGTGTATTAGAAGTGAAAGTTAAAACTGCAACACCAACTTCAATTAGGCTTACAGTATGTGATAATATTGCATGAAAATGGATGCAAACGTAAGCTAGCATCCGCGTCAGTCGAGGTGTCGGCTCGATTAATGTGGGATGCGCTCTGTCTCGATACCTTGCCAGTCCATTACAGGGTTGTTACTGTGGATAGGGTTCCCCTACTGTGTATTACTCGGTTGTATATACCTTATCATTAAAACGAAATTACTAGTCCACGTTCAATTTTCAAGTGGATATAGCATCCAAATGAGATTTTCGAGACTGCGGGATAATGACACTGAGTAGTTACGGGGAACATACTGATATATTTTGCGATACTCTACCGGTCCTGCGTGTAGCTCGCAAACACAGGATGACAGGATATTGGCAAGGTAATTACAACTGGCTACTATAGCTGGGACAGAATGGTAAGGGGCATAACCTTTCAGCAACTTTGTTCCTTTAATGCTATTTTACTCGCAAGAAGACAAAGATACTGCCAGTGATCTCGATAATCACGATGAAAATTATCAATAAAATCCGCGTGACAGAAGTGGACCAGTTGTCTGCAAATTGGCTCTTTTTTGCGTTTTGCGTATTTCCAGGACATACATGAAAGTGCATGCAATTAGGCTAAACAGCCGTATCTACTTACTTGAAATCATGCAATCCGCAGAATACAGCCCAAAGTAAAATCTTCGTCCTTTTTTTTTCTTCCGAGAATAATCATTTTTGTAGCTTTTATAACGGGACTCTAGCTTCAGCCAAATCAGCACTAGGGTCAGATGGCTTCGATATACCGATCCTCAATGCAACAATCGCCACCGCCACGACCACCACCATCACTAGTTAAGAAATGTTAAATGTGCTTATAAATCCTTGAAGTAAGCCAATAAAATGAGAGTTCAGCATTGGGGAGAATACAGTGGGTTGAATCTATCCATGGGAAGTGAATGCACTTGCACGGAAGAAAACATACCAGTTGTTCGGTGGTTCAAGCCGGATGTTCGTCAAGTACTATTGTTCACTTCCTGTATTCCCATGTGAACTACAACAAAGAGTAGTTATGATTACAATATCACGTCTGAAGTACTGGAAAAGTCTTCAATTTAACTAGATCTTAGGACAGTCCATATTGAAATAAGCTGTTACTAGCTTTTAGCACCTGTCTAGACAGGATTGTGTAACAATGCTGGTGAAGGAGGATTCTGCTCGCCATTCTAAGTGGGCTTGCCGGGACATGCGCAATGCGAGGAGGAGGAGAGAAAGAGAGTGCGCACTGGCCTTGAGGTAATAATGGCCAAGTTCTTGATGAAAAAGACCACATTAACCTACACTTTGGCAGTTATTAGCAAAAGTACGCTCTAAAAATATTCGATTGCCGCAAGAATCATTGATTTTGGTCAGCTAAAACGTCAGAAACACTTAATGCATATGCTTGAAAGGCTTATTTTCAACAATTAGATGATTTGTGGTGAAATAACATAATCAGGTTCCTTGAACTAAAGTAAATTGTGATTCACCTGTGTTAACATTATAGCCAAGTAAACAAGGATATATTCCTGCTGCAACATCTAAAAGCTCTGGTGTTGGACAGTTGTAGATGATTCGACCTTTCACGCTCCAGTGTGCAATTCTCTTCCTTTTCAATAATCTCACAGTAAACATACAGTGTTATAACGTCAGGTGATCTTGCCGGCCATGTGACTAGGCATACCCATCCAATCCACCAGAACAGATATTCAGTACGGTAGAACTTCTGTACAATGGCCGACGTGTTGGATCTATATCCAATTTGATCCAAATCTAATTACATCATAGGAGCACGTCCTGAAAATGTAGCGGGAATCCATATTGTAGAGACTGAAGTCACTGAGAACGCTTGAGGTTTTCTCCGAAGAACTGCATTCCATATCGCTGGTCACCTGGTATATCCATATTAGACGTGCAAGGTTTCCAACTACCCTGAGCTGAGGTTTGGCATTATTCCCGATGTTATTTCGATCCTTTCTTATATTCTGTCCGACATTTGGTCAACTCTTAACATTCTTTAAACACAACACCATCAACGCATTCGAATTTTATGATATCCTCCACTTTCTCGTATTACTTTATGTATTTCTTCTCTTGAGATGTTCATTTCTGAAAGTACCGATATCGAACTCTTTCATCATCAGTGATGGACCGATGACCTATACGATATGCACCTTAAACAGAACTATCATTATATCTCTGCTTCCAATGCTGTTCATTCATATTTCTTCCTTTGGCAGCGTTGTAAGTGAGTGTTTCAAATATAAGGGGAATCAGCATTTGTTCCATATACCCTTTTCTGAATACGTGACAAGGAATAGTGCATACTCTTTGAGGAATATGAAAAGGAGAAGAGCTATGAAAGGTGGAGGAATGACAGACCTGATAGTGGTCCTGACAGTTCTTGGCCTAGCTGGTAAATATGCATGAGATGTTATAGAACAAACCCAGGCCAATCTGAAGTTGGAGATTCCCTGTGACAAGTCTGTGTGTTGTAGCAGGCGAACATTGTACAATGGACAGAGAGTACTGAGCTATCAGTTGCAAATTGAAAGGGGACACATTGTTTACCCCTAACCGCATGGCTTTATCAATTCCATGACAATGTTTTGTTGACGTATCCACTCCCGGTGTCCCACTTCCCACTATGCTTGCCCTAACTTATAATGGGGAATAACGCGATAGCATTTCCGTAACCTGATGCGGTTCATTAAGTCAGGTGTAAACACGGGTGGGAGACCACATTTAGTGTGCCATCAGTTCACTCGCCAACAAAATGTTCCTGCCTCACTTCCTGACGCGCTATTATTGCTACTACTACTACTACTACTACTATTATAATTATTATTATGATTATTATCATCATTGTGGAGGGGTGTGATGTTGTAGTGGTCAAGCTGCTCACCTCTTACCACGTTCCATACCCAGATAATGCATGTGAAGTACTATGTCCTGTCGTTCGGATTCAAAATAAACAAGTCGTGCCGTGAATAACTAAATAGCCTATTTTCATGTATCCAACTTATGTTAATTGCCTCTATCCACATACAAAATTTCAGTTTGACTGCTGAGATAGATTCGTAGATATTGAGAACCGTCTAATTATTTCAGATGGTTGCCATGTTGGATTGTTAATATGTAGACCATAGAGTAATGTACTATTAGATGAAGATCATTGCGTAGGTTTATTATTCAAACATCAATCGCATGATTAGGACACAAGAAATAAAAACTTATGTTAAAATTTAGCACAGCTGCCATCTTGAGGTTAAGAAAACAATTGACATAAATAGGATGTAAGTACTTTAAAATGTGTATAAGCATTTACCGTACCAAGTTTCACTGCGCTCGGATGGTTAAATCGCGTGAAACGTGTATTTAATTATTTACATTTCGCGTCGCCGTCATGATTGATTTGTGCTCAATAGGTTATTGAAAGTCCCATAGGTGGATCTGAGTCACTAGCCTTTATCAAAGTACAAACTTCAGTTTGATTTCTTTCATAGATTAGTAGATATCGAGAACCGTCCAAATATTTCGGATGGTCACCATGTTGGATTTTAATATATGTAGACCTTAGAGTTATAAACCATTAGCTGACGATTATTGTGTAGGTTCATTAATCAAACGTTGACTTCGATCGCATGATTAGGGCATAAGAAATAAAAACTTAATTGTAAAATTTCGCACAGCCGCCATCCTCACGTTATGTAAACAATTGAAAAAAATAGATGTTAGTGTATTACAATGTGTATATGCATTTGCTGTACCATATTTCACTGCGCTCGGATGGCTAAATCACGAGAAAAGTTAATTTAAATGTTTCAAATTCGTGTGGCCGCTATGTTGGTTTTGTACTTTACAAATTTTTGAAACTCACATAGGTGTACTTCTGGTTGTGCCATTTACCAACGTAGAAAATTTCAGGATGATATAAGTAATAGTTTCGGAGATATAGAATGTCGGTGAAATATTTTGCACAGCCGCCATGGATTGGTGTATCGTAATAAAATTTGAAGGGAATGGTCGGGATCGGACAAAATAGTACTATGTCCTTACTGCGTATCATAGACATACAAATTTTAATCATACAATCGTGACTCATATCAACCTGCATTTTATGGCTTCATTAGGACACGAGAAATATAAACGTGATTTCAAAAATTTAGCACAGCCGCAATTTAAAAATTCTCATTGCAATTGCAATAAATTAGAAGCCAATATATTGAGCCTTGTATAATGGTTTTCCGTGTTAAGTTTTATTGCGCTCCGATAATTAAGTCGCGAGAAGAATCCATATACATATTTTAATTTCGCGCCGCCTCCATGTTGGATTTGTGTTCATCAGGTTATTGAAAAATCCATAGATTAACTTATAATAGCCTCTATCAACATACTGTTTAGCCTTTTGAGAGGCTTCAACGGAGGTTATAGGGGGTAGTGAGTGTACAAAGAGTTGCGGCTAACTAGGGGGAATTGATTATAATCTGAGGGATGCGCCTCAGGGATAGGTGTGCTATCGGACGGGCTGAAAGAGCTAAAGGCGTTGCTAATCGCGCGGTATTACGAACAGTGTGTGCGCGTGCTGGCTAGAGGACAAGGTCGCCGGAGTGTAAATAAACTGGTAGTGCTGGCACAGCAATCTTATGGTGGGACGGTGTCTGAGTGAGGTGTGTGTGGGGAATCAGGCAGTATAGTAGGGTGAGGGCAACAATAATAACAATCGGGCGTTGATAATAAAAATGTACTAGTTTACTAGTGGCTTTTGTGTAGATGTAGATGCGCTTCCCTTGGATGTAGGGATTGCTCAAACACATGTAATTACAATGTGTATAGGGGTGACAAGTGGGAAGGATAATAATCAAGTGTAGGACCCTGAGATTTACACACTCGCCTGAGGACGAAGACAGCGATACTCGTTCGGGCAGCGATACGGGATGCGACAGACGCCCTCTCCTGTTTTGGAAGGTCTATTTATGTATTTTAGGTTTGCTGATTGTTGCAAGATTGCACATAGCCAGTTCCTGTATTCTTGTTTGTGAATGTTGTAAGCGTTTATGCAAGAGCTGTGGTTTAGCTCTGCTAGCTTGATGTAGCAAGAAGTGTATTGCTGTTGTTGTTGGTTACAGCCTAGGGGTATCGTGAAGGGTGAAATAGTGTAGGGTGCTGGACAGATAGTTGTGAGTGGCGTAGATAGCAGGGGTGTGCTTGTAGATAATTATAGATGTAGAGTTAGTCGTAGATTAGTCGTATGTTTGTAGGTATATGTGCGTATACCTCTTAAGGGTGCTATGCGCCCTTAGGGCCCTAACAACACGACGGCCCGATTTAGTTCGCGTCCTCGCGAACTGTACTTAGACGTAAGGGTGGCTCTCTTCTTCTTCTTCTTCCTCTTCACTCTTCTTGTCTTCTCTCCTCGCTCCTCTGGTCCTGGTGTAGATGCTTCGACGAGTTTTGGCGTGTGTATACCTTGGTGTCGTAGAAGTGTGTGTACTCTCAGGTAGGGTGGGTTTTTAAGTGCGGAATATTATTATACATGTATATAAAATTGATCAGAATATAAAAAAATCGTGAGTTCAAAATCATTAATTATGTTGTAAAGCATGAATCAAATCATAAATTAAAATCACAAACTGCAGGTAATAGTTATAAGTGGTAGGTCATTATAAAGTGTCATAAATTATGGCATTGCCGCAGAGAGGAAAAAAAAATCTGAGAAGCCAATTTCATTTTTGCTGACGTTGCAGCGCGATGAAAAAATTGCTCCCTTCGTGTACAATGTAGAAAATTAAAGTCTAAAGTGTGTTATAGTGTAAATTATGAAGAGTAAAGGAAAATAAATGCCTTGGGGTGTACGTTATGTTTTTTTATTAGGTTATTTTTATTGTGTGGGGAATAATAGGGCATTTTTACAGACGTGTTCGTTAAAAACAATGAAATGGAAATACATGTGTAAGTGTACAAGTAGACAATGTGATACATTATATATGTGAATGCATTGGTAACAATGAAAATAATAATCGTCGTAATAATAATAATAATAGTTATCATAATAATATTCATAATAATGACCTGTAATTATAATAGCAATAATCATAATAATAATCACCATAATAATCTATAATAATAATAATAATAATAATAATCACAATAATGACCTGTAAAAATAATAGTAATAATCATAATAACAACCTGTAATAATAATAATAATAATAATAATAATAATAATAATAATAGCCAAAATCCTGGTACTTTTCGTACAAAAAAATACATTCACGTGGTGGAGCTCTTACCTGGCCATACTTGTATGTATATATCTTATGCGTGCTATTTTAATCTAGTCTTAAATGCTATTCGGCCGTCCTTATCATAGCTTAGTGGCCAGGTGGCTATTCTATTTGTATTCCAGTGGTCTTCCCTCCGTGGGCAGGAAGTCCACCTTGATATCGAAGGTCGGCACTCACAAATTCGTGCCGCATTTAAATACCGTATGGCACGCTTCATTTGAGGCATTAATGTATCTACGTCAATGGCGCTCAACGTCACACGGACGCTGTTCACCGTTGATCGCTAGTGTTGTCACATTATTGGTGCAACCGAAAGTGAAGTGTAGTGTGTATAGCTGGAAGAAGGAGTGAGTTCAGTTTGTGTTGTGAGAAGAGGGAGATATGTTTGTGTTTTCGTCGTTTGAAAATATATTTACAAAAGTGGTATGTACAATTTGCGCCCACTGAAAGAAAATATAGGGTGTACATTCGAATAAGTGTGATGCCCTCCTGCCTGCTGATCTGGAATAAAACGCATTGTGATTAATACCTATGTCATATGCTGACACTCGCCATTTCATATGTACAATGCATATCCACTCGTCAATCATCATTGTCATACATAATGCATATGCTTTCCCTGGCGGCTTATACGCTATCTTAAGCTATAGCCGTCTGGAATCTTATGCTAGCTACTTATAGCTATACCTCTTGCCTGTTTGTGTAAGAGTGTAGAATGTTATGGTGCATTTTTTTTGTGTAACAAAATGTGTTTTATAGTGTGCGATAGTGGTCCACCTTACCTGTTTCATTTGTCGTGTTCTGGGTGCAGCAATGGAGCTCATAACTGGAAAAATATACAATCCTTATTGTCATGAACTCTCTGGCCATGTATGCGTATCTGTCGCGCAGTGTTGTCGTGGGTCGGTCAGCTCCAATGGCTGTCGTGCTGGAGACGTCCCTTCGGGCGTTTTTACATGTAGATTGTAATTTACTCCTCCGTGGCATTACTATGGCCCTATTCTTTGTGTGCTCCTGTCTCTTGCGTATCCTCAGTGTGTGCTCCTGTCCTTTGCCCATCTTAGTGTGCTCTCCCGATTGCATGTGATAAGTAACCGTGTCATGACACTTCGTATGATCATATTATTGGTTGGCCATGGCCTTCGCCTTCGTTTTTATATCGCTTTGTTCGGGCTTACAATGCCGTTTCGCTATTGATCAATCATTTATTTTCCGCCTTTTGAAGCGCATCACCGGGTGGTGTATTCTTGGAATACACGGTAAGATACGAGTATATTTTTTAATACTCTTTGCTTGTTCATTCCTTCCTTTTTCTCAAACACCAACAGTGATCTTCTATTTTCTCTTTGGTGGTCATTTCTCTTATGTTACTTGTGAGTCTGTTCTAGATATATATCTTCCATGACTCACCTAGCGTCATCTAGCAGCGAATCTTTGAAGTTCCTCAATTCTTCACGGTGCAAGAGGACTTCCTTATCCATCTGGCCACCAGATTTCGCCGCCATCGCCAGCTATCATCTCCGTGATCAAGAGAACTTCGTCTCCTTTTTCACCCACCAGGCTGCGATAGTATCGTCTGCTATCAACTCTTTGAAGACCATTCATCAAGAAAAACATTTATTTTTTCAAGGTTGTCTATTCTGATATGTATTCCTTTTGTCTCCTCTTTTCCCTTTCCTGGTCCCTCTGCGCTTCGCTGAGTGGGCCTCACTCGTACGTCGGCACTCGACCCTGTCAGTCAAAGCTCAACTAGAGCTCACCTCTTCAACTAAAGAGGCATTCTTTAGATTCCACGCCATGTTGGAACTTTAATCGTCAAAGGGAACTTCATCATCGCCATGAAGCAAAGATAAGTACAGACTTCGGGTTTTAACCTCATCTTCATCGGTTTTAATATCTACATGCTTTTAATAATCATTTATAGGCAGTGTGAGATTACTTATTTCTGGCAATAATCATCCTTCGCGGGATTTTCCATTTTGAGCTTTGTCTGTCTAAGCCAATCTTCGTAAAAAGCAACACTTCTTATGCTTGTTAAATGAGAAATCTTCTCACAACGTGGGATATTATCGAATACTTACTGTCTATAAAATATTAAGCTCGTTCCACCGCTGAAATAACTTTGGCCATATTCTTCTATTAGGATCGTTCTGGAACCTTCCAGAATCTGCACTCTATCTACAAGTCGTGCCGTCATGTATTTTCCACTCACTTGTGGGAATACTATTTAAAAATGAGGAATCTTCCTTATAAATTACTGCTCAGTAGCTAATGTTCCTTCCACCGCTGGAATTTTCTCTGGCGTATTTAATGATAATCTTCAACCTTCTCAAGCAATAGACTTTCGCCTACCTAGTGCAACTAGTCATTTTCCATAATTGCAATAACTTTCTTTGCCATAAACCTTTGCGCTACTACAGTGAACTTTTCATACATTTTTACAGACTATAGTGAAAAACAGTGTTCTTTCAGTATTTCTTCCGCGTCGCGATCGTCCGATTATTACAAATACGGCCATGAACATTTAACTTCCATCCCAGTTGATCTTTCCTAAACCCCTTACTAACAAACCATAATAAAATTGTTACTTTAGGTCTTTTTCAATGAGGTGTCACTCTAGACGTGCCCTCTCATTTTTGTTTACATGTAATTAATTAACTTCTGCATAACCACATGTCTTGTACACGTTTCTAATTATCTTGTTTCTCCCTTCTAATTAGGGAATACAATTCTTTCAACTCATAAGTGAGTTATTTCTAGGTTTCACGAAAGGGAAACTTGCCTCATTTGTCTCGTGATTCCTACTTAAACATAGGGGGTCTAGAACCTTCCTGTCGACTTTCTCTTCAGGTATCACAGTAAGTGACCTACTCTCTTTGTGTAATTATTAAAAGTAATTCAGCTTCAATACAAGAAGTTATAGGAACTCCTCTTTTATTCTACCTGCTTTTTGTTGTTGTAACTTTCGAATTTGTTACTCTTTTCAAGATATTTACCCAGAATTTCATAAAGTACACACCTTGTACTCTATTTATTGTCAAACTTTAATCACTTTAATTGTCTTTAAATTTTGTGTTTTATCTTCGCTATTTCAAATTCTTGCGAGGATTTTATAAAGGTTTAAAACCTAATGAATTGTTAATTGCCTGGCGCAAACTTTAAATGTTTTCTGAGGTCTGCGACCCCAAATTGTTAACAAAATTGAAAATATATATTTGTTAAATTCATCAAATTCTTTTGAATTGTTAAATAAATTAAGAGTTCCATTTCGCTTTTTCATTTTTCTAGTATAACAGTTAGGCAAGATCCTGGCTTTCCTAACTCTTCCTAGGTTCATGCCCTACTTAATGCAAATAAATCTCTTAATAGGGTTTTCACCACTTGTTGCATTTGAACAAGAACTCTTAGGCATAACTGATGTCAAACTCTCCTCCTATTTCTCCATCCTTTTTCCTTTGGTCCGAAACCCATCTCCTTCTCTTTATCATCTTCCCTTGGTGGTTAGGTTATTCCTCAGCCAATAATCTACCCACCGGGCGACTCCGTAAATCATTTGTTATCACCATTATTCTGAGCCTGTTTCTCAACGACCGCTGTCGAACATTTAATTCTAAGGGGCCGCTGCCCGACATTTAATAAGGCTGTCTTATATTCATATTCATTCATTATATTTCATTTATATCATCGCGGAATAATTAATTTATAATATTCTTTTCCTGTTTCTTCACCTACGCGGGTGTAGGACTTACCTCCCAAGCAACAGGGGCGATTACTTACTTATATCTAACGATGGAGTCTAGTCATAACTGGTCGTCTAGGTAATTCACCTGTCTCCTGGCTAGCTCGAAGACGTCGTCACACAGTGTGGCTAGTGTTACCGTATGTTAAGGCTGAATGTCGGATCGGAAATTTTTCTGGCTAGACACCTATCCGTCACTAGTTCTGTACTAACTCGTCTAGTTTCGTCTTCCCTAATCTATTTGTTGTGGGTTTAACAACGTCCGATACTATGGTTGGCTATTTCCATAGAGGTCTCGATTGTTTCCCCGTGGACTGTTTTTCCACGTATTGAACACTGCCCTCACTATTTTTGTCTTCCGGTACCTCGTGTGTTGTCAGGGTTTGTTTTCAAGGGTGGGATTCTTGTGGTAAGGTGTGAGTAGTGTAGGGTGTATTGTGCATTATGGAATTTTGTTCTATGCGGTCGCATGACCCGCTCTGCACGTCCAGCTCAACGGATTTCCACGACGATATTGTGTACATAAGGCGCAGGGTGTTAATATGTAAATTTTTGGATACATGCATTGGTATGTTAGTGGGTTTCGAGGGTGTGTTATTATTTCTGTTAATGGTAGGTGTTACCGCGTAGGGTAGGATGGTACAGCGTTATGGGGCTTTCCCTTTATACTGGCCCTTTTTCATATCGCTCAAGGATGTATATTACTTACTAGGATACATGCTTGTGAGAATTCCGAGCGTGTGTTAGCTATTGCTCGGGGTGAGGATAGGTGGTTGTTAAAAGGGGTTATGCTTAATTAAAATATAGGTATTTTATTATTGTTAGTAAGGTATTTGTGTTAATATTTCTTTGGCCATTAAGTATTTATCAATCATTATCATTAGTTCCGTCCGCCCGCTCCTTTTGGGCGGGGAGCACCGTGCGTCTATAGTGGGGTTAAATTGCAGTTACCTCTGTGTTTGTCCATGAAATGCCCTTCTGATTGTTGTGGGGATTACTTAATGATAGGAGGGATGGGAGAAGTGTTATGTACTTGTCTAAGTGTGGTGGTTCTGGGGGAATTAGAATATGTGCCTGAACTGTCTGCCCTCTCTTGGTCATATATTTATTTCTATGCAGCGATCATAATATTTTCCTATATGAAATATCGCGTGTCCTCTCAGTGTTCGTGGCCGCTCCTATACTTTCGCTTAATCTAATAACATTGCCTTATATGTATTCATTTATTTACTCCTTCTTTCTAGTAAATGTGTACGTTATGTGCCTTATATGTATTCATTTATTTACTCCTTTTTAATAAATGTTTACGTTTTTGTCTACGGTGCGGGCCGTTTGATATCTATCAGCATAGTGTGCCGCTCGCTTGTACTCGTTGATACCCTATTTCTGGGTGTGCCTGTCTGGACATTTGTTGACATGAATGACGTATGACTCCTGTCATCATGAATGGTAAGAAAACATGGCTTCCGCTCGGCCTCGCTGTTCTTATCATTGTCGTGAGGGCTGAGGCGTGCTATGTGTGGCTTTTCCTGTTTTGGATTGCAGGTTGCGTATTACCTAAGTTTATTGTTTGGTTGTGCATGCCTTTCGCGTTGGCTATGTGTGACCCTGTTGCACAACATCTATGTATATGGTTTCCAGCTTCTTTCACGGCGCGTTCCACTAAGTTAAGAATGTGTTTACGTATTGCGTATAAACGCAATGTTTTTATTGCAACTGTGTGGCTGGGCTCTTGTGACCATTGTTTAGAAAGTAAAGCAAAATATAGTTTCCATGGCCTGTATATATCTTTCGACATGTGTAGTCCCGAACTATGGCTATCGGTTTCAGAAAATTATCTCTGTTTTTCTATTCACCGTGACCGCTTCCTGACAATGTTTTCATACTGTGTATCCCCTGGCTAGTCCCTGGAAATGTTTTTCCCGTTGTGTGTGTTTTCCTGATCACCAGTGTATCCTTCAGCTCTAGTTTTCGTAACCTGTACGTCACCCCCCTGTGATAATGTCACTTGGCTAGCAAAGGGGTTCTCAAAATTACAAAGAATATTAATATTCATGCGTAAACATAACTATTATTCATGCACATAATTATGTAATATAGCGCTACCGTTCTAAAACATCATCTGGATACAAATATTGTTGTATCTTACCGCTATGCCCTTTTAAAGCGTCAATCTGTATATTTTGCTGGCGAGTTATTGTCCTAGCGATTACGTAGGCTGTACACGATGTCTGATACTATTGTTCCTATGTTGACCTGTGTTCGTCTCTCTCTGATCCAAATGTGTGTTCATGTCTTTGTAAGCTAGTGTACCTATGCTGTGATGTGAAATATATGTATACGGATCGCCCCGAACTTATACCGGTTCTGGTCCGATACCCTACCGTGTTTGCTCTACAGTGTGTGTAGGTGACTTGCTAGATCATTTCGCTGGTGTACGCAGTTTTATGACTTACACATGTCGAAATTTCCGTATATCAGGGCCGCTTTGAACCTGCGAGTTTCCCAGTTCGATGCCCTGCCTGTTATTCTGCACTTGTGTGTGTGAACTGTTAATTACTATTATGCCGCTGATGTACGTAGTTTAACGACATACCCGGGTCGAAATTTCTGTATATCAGGGCTGCTTTGAACCTGCGACGTTCCCATTTCTATACCCTGCCTGTTATTCTGCATTTGTGTGTGTGAACTGTTAATTACTATTATACCGCTGATGTACGTAGTTTAACGACATACCCGGGTCGAAATTTCTGTATATCAGGGCTGCTTTGAACCTGTGACGTTCCCATTTCTATACCCTGCCTGTTATTCTGCATTTGTGTGTGTGAACTGTTAATTACTATTATACCGCTGATGTACGTAGTTTAACGACATACCCGTGTCGAAATTTCCGTATATCAGGGCCGCTTTGAAAATATGTAAACGTGAATATGTGTTTATTTGGCTATTAGAACGTGTCTTTCAGTGGTTTCGCATTCCTGCTCCAGGAGTTTTTGTTAATGTTCTTGTTCACTGTGTACAAAAGAACTTGCTAGGCAGCGAAATGCTGTCTGCCGACAGGCGCGTTGTATTGCTTCGTCAGACTGCCAGGTCATATGTCTCTGTCAACCCGTAGCAGTGAGATTATTCCAGCCACTACTGCACTTTGCTTGTTATTGTCATGTTCGTAACATTATTTATTAACGTACATGAGGTACATAGATTGCATCCCTGGCATATATAACATATGTCTAAATATAATGCAAATATCAGGTGTGACTTAGCATGATGAATGTTGATTGGACCCCCGCGTTCCCTATTCCGGAAGCACCTGGGTTCGAATGTTATGCACTGTCGTAGTGCAGGTCCTATATAGTGTATCGTGGGAGTGTGTGTTTGCGTCCCCTCCGCCGTGTCAATGTATTAAGTGTTCTGTGAAGGTGTTGGTTTGATTCCTATGTCCCGGATGATAATGTTAGTGTCTGGCGTTTATTCTCGTGTTACTCCCTGTAGTGTCCCCTGTGATTAATGTGTACGTAGCAATGTTGAATGTGCAAAGATGTTGGTCTCTGATCTAGGTTGAAGTTACTTGCGCGGTATCCCTGATGCTCAAATTTTATAGTTTTAAGATTGATTTACTATGGCTCGTGGCATATGAGCCCTCTCATACATAATAATAAAAATACATGATTCTCAAATACATTAACTTTCAAGCTGAAAGTTATTATGTCGCATCAATTTGTATGGGGGTTGGTCCTAGTAATTAACTGCCCTTGGTGTGATAAAGGGTTGCATGTACCTTTATAGAGTTGTTTCTTTAATTATGTATTGTTTGTTTGTATGTATGTATGTATGTATGACGGGGAATGATTTTATGTGCGTGTATTTGAAGCGTTCTTGTGCGGTCCGCGGTTCGATTCTTGCCGCCATGGGCCTATTTAGGCTTATCTGGACTGCTTTGTAAGTGTGTATTCAAGTGTTCTTTCTATTGTAACCGTAAAATCTCGTGTAACCTCTGCCTTTGCATACATTGTTGCTTTGTCGCCTGTATTGCCTCGTAGTGTTGCCTTAACCTCGCGTAGTGTCGCGTTAATTGTTTAGCCTCTTCCCCTATCCGTGTTCCTGCTGTTCCCATGTTTTCGTGGGCCTTCTTAAGGTAATAGTGTTTCGCACGTAACCGTCTGTGTTCCATGTTTCACCTTGTGAGGGCCCTAACTAATTGTGTTTGTAAACTGCTAGTTCCTGCGGCCGCTATGTTGCTTTGTCTGTGGCTATTATCCAAATGTGTGGGTGTCTTTAGTATTATTTTGTAATGGCTGATTATGGATTCGTGCATCGCTTACAGGCGTGTATGGCCTGCACTTATTTTATCGTGCCATGTTGCTAGGTTTACGTATTTACTGTGGATCCTGGCTGTTGGGGATGGTGTCGTCATTTTGCGTGTTAGTGTAGGTTACCGTAATGTATGTTAGTGTATGTTAATGTATGTTAATGAACAATGGAGTAGTGTGTTGAGACAATTAGTTATTATGTATCCTCGGGTTCTTTACTAAATAATATCTTTTAGTCCCGTTTGTATACTTGGGGGTAGGAGGTAAGGTAGCTAATTTGCTTATTACTCGCTTGCCTCTTTCGCTTCCGCGATAATCTATTAAAAAAATCTGTCTTGGGGCGATCGGCTTTGCAAGAGGTTTCTCTCGTGAATACCCTATGGTGTGGGCTGGGGGGGGGGGGGGGATGATGTAACTACTGTAAAGAGAAAAATTATTCTTTAGCTTACCCTTCTAAAAAAATCTCGCTACTTGCTTGGCTTAAGAGGGTTTTTACTGGCGATCTAACCACGGAGGCTCGTTGTATGAGTCTCTTCATAAACGTCGTACCCGACGCTTCTACCATTTGTTTAGCCTTTTGAGTGGCTTAAACGGGGGTAATAGGGGGTATGTGAGTCTACAAAGAGTTGCGGCTAACTAGAGGGAAATGATGATAATCTGAGGGATGCGCCTCAGGGATGGATGTGCTATCACACGGGCTGAAAGAGCTAAAGGCTTTGCTGATCGCGAGGTATTACGAGCAGTGTGTGCGCGTGCTGGTTAGAGGACAAGGTCGCCGGAGTGTAAATAAACTGGTAGCGCTGGCACAGCAATCTTATAGTGGGACGGTGTCTGAGTGAGGCGTGTGGTGGGAATCAGGCAGTATAGTAGGGTGAGGGCAACAATAATAACAATTGGGCGTTGATAATAAAAATGTACTAGTTTACTAGTGGCTTTTGTGTAGATGTAGATGCGCTTCCCTTGGATGTAGGGATAGCTCAAACAAATGAAATTACAATGTGAATAGGTGTGACAAGTGGGAAGGATAATAATCAAGTGTTGGACCCTGAGAGTTACACACTCACATCAGGTACGAAGACAGCGATACTCGTTCGGGCAGCGATACGGGATGTGACAGACCCCCCTCTCCTGTTCTGGAAGGTTTATTTATGTATTTTAGGTTTGCTGACTGTTGCAAGATTGCACATAGCCAGTTCCTGTATCCTTGTTTGTGAATGTTGTAAGCGTTTATGCAAGAGCTGTAGTTTAGCTCTGCTAGCTTGGTGTAGCAAGAAGTGTATTGCTGTTGCTGTTGGTTACAGCCTAGGGGTATCTTGAAGGGTGAAAGAGTGTAGGGTGCTGGACAGATAGTTGTGAGTGGCGTTGATAGCAGGGGTATGCTTGTGGATAATTATAGATGTAGAGTTAGTCGTAGATTAGTCGTATGTTTGTAGGTATATGTGCGTATACCTCTTAAGGGTGCTATGCGCCCTTAGGGCCCTAGCAATACAAAATGTCAGCTTGATTGCTGTAACAGATTCGCAGATATTGAGATCAGTCTAAATATTTCGGATGATCGCCATGTTGGATTGTTCTATATGTAGGCCTTAGAATAATGCATCGTTAGATGAAGATTATTTTTAGATGCATTATTCAAGCATTCACTCTGATCGCATGATTAGGACACAATTAACAAGACAAAAATTTTAAAAATTTGCACTGCCGCCATCTTGAAGTTCAGAAAGCAAATGGATTAAATTAAATGCCGATGGCTTAAATAATGTATAAACATGTGCCTACCAAGTTTGGATGATTAAATCTTGAGAAAATGCCATTTAAATATTTTAATTTTACCACATCGCCATGCTGGTTCTGTAGATAACAGGATTTTCAAGGCTACATAGGTGACCTTATAGTAATATTTTCCATCGCCATACAAAATTTCAGGGTGATATTTGTAATATATTTTGAGATATGGAATACCAGAGAAATAATTCGCGCAGTCGCCATGTTGGATTGGTGAAACGCATTAAAATTTGAAGAGCACGGTCGAGGTCGGACCGGATAGCACTAGTCCATTGCCGAGTTTCATTGAGATCTTTTTATCCGTTTAGATTTTATTAGGGGTGGGTTTTGGGACACATACACAGACACATACGGACACACACATACACACACACACGGACAAAAGGTGATAATAACGGTAAGCTTGGTGAAAATTAGACTAATACCGAATAAAACTCCACTTAGCGTTTTAAACATTTAGGTAGATTAATTGGTTTATAGAACTATTGCTGTTTTGTTGAACGAACATTTTAACATCAAACTAAATTAAATAAAAAGCAAGATGTCCCCTGAGAACCAACGAGCCTACTTTCCACACCTTTGAGGAGCGTTATTAAGGTGCATGCGTCATGCCACCAAGCATGGCGTAAGTTTGTTGTTTGTTGTTTCATATGTGGGGTTGTACATCATGATCATTTATCCCCGTGTACTTGGGTGTGTGTTATGTTGTCTGATAATCTGTGTTACTGTGATAAATGTAATTAAGGTGAGGATTGGCCTTAAGTTTGGAACCACCCTGGCATTTACCTGGAGTATAAATGCGAATATCATGGGAAGCCACAGAAAACCACTTTCAGGATAGCTGAGGTGAGAATCAAACCCAACACTTTTCAGTTTTCCCTCACAAGGCTGAGTGTACCCTGTTTCAGCTCTCACACCAAAATTAAATTTCTTGGTAGAGGCGGGTATCGAGCCTTTCTAACATCATTAATGAACATTATGGAGATTTATTGTTTCAAATTCACCACTCGGTACTGTCCCCAGCGTTGGGTATAGCAACAAACTATCAAATTTCCTCAAGTATACCAATGGTTATTAAGACAAAGCTATGGCTAGTTCATCATTTCTCATATCGTTCTGCACCAGTACGCCATCCACTAAATCATCGAGTCCTCTCAGGAATTGGAAGTGGCAGTTAATTCAGGAAATTCTACAGGATGGCATCATTCCCTCACCCGCATACAATTATGCTCTCCTTTCTTTCTCCTGATGGATGAACCCACCGCAATAAGATTATCTGGCTCATGAACTGGACAGCAATTTGTAGCAACGCCACACACAAGAATTCCTCTCGCTTCACATGAACAAATGCAGTAGACACTATTTCAATTATTACTAAAATTTCATGATGATTCATTGGTATTACGGCATAGTGGCTGAATCAGTTATTTTCTATATTATCCCGATAATCAGGTTTAATCTTTACATATTGTTTCTTTAAATGGAAGTTACTTTGTGTGTGTCGTATCGCTCGTTTGTTACAACAGTGGCATAAATAGACACGTGTACTTTTTCAGCATTTACCTCAGTATAGAGCTGGAAAATATTATTTATCGATAGGTTAAACAGACACTACTCTATCGCTTTTCTTGGTGACATGAGACCACCTAATTCGTTGTGCCAGCTTCCAAAAATATTGCAATTAAATCAAGAACACTGATACTTCCTAATTGCGTTGGTGTCTGCTACTTTCGTCTGAAGCAAAATAATAAATCCTCAATTCAATATGGCGTCAAAACCTTGACATTATATAAATAATCCAGAGTTTAGTAAGTTCCTTTAAATCATTAAAAGCAGTTTCCCACAAACATCATATTTTGAGTTGGCCTATGCCACTGTTGCAGCAGATGTGCTGTATGCCATCCCTACTGCTATAAAATATGCCGTTGGAGTGTTATTTTACTATGAAAATAATACTCGGAATGCTAAGTTGTGTGTTTGGGCCTTGCATCATGGAATATCTTGGTAGTCATCCTGTCTTGAGGGTATCAAGTTAAGAAGGAGAAGGGCCATGAAATGCAGGGAAATAAAAACCACTCTAATCCTCGTAATGAAATGGTGTCAGGATCGATAATGAACTGACGAAGAGAAGCCCAAAGGAGATAGAAACGTTTGTGGTCTGGTGCAATCGAGTGAAAAGAAGTACGGACTCAGCTCGGGGCTTCTTGTCTCATGTCCCAAAACATGGCTGTTACCTCAATTTCAATACCCAATGATAGCGCAATGGTCAAGCTTCTTGCCTCCTACCAAGGCGGACTGGGTTAGCACAATGGTCAAGCTGCCTGCCTCCCACCGAGGCGGACTGGGTTCAACTCCCTGCATGCGGAATTTTCAAGGTGAAATGTCACGTCCATGGTTTGGATTCCGCGTAAACAGGAGGTACCACGGTTTTTGATCCCGGGGGTAACACCCACGTAAAACTACAAGTTCCAATTCTTGATATCATTCGCATAGCCAATTGGCGTGACTTTTAGCCTTAGAGTAGGGCTTTAGATTGTGACTGGCCCCAGCCCGAACACGACAGTCAAGACTAGCGGCTGAACCGATCCTACTCCAGCCCGGACCACAAACCGACCAGTTCTCATCGGGTCAATTTGATATTGGCTTCTATATTAAGTCTATGGCCACCTCTTTCCTCAATCACCATCCCAATTACAAATAAACATATTATTACAGCCAACACAACAACACAGGTTATCAGACAAATTCCACACACCCACGTACATGGGGCTTCATGGCCACGATATCGCATAACCCATAAAGGAATCAAAAACTACTTAGATAAGGTTCATCCGGTGCGTCCAGCCCGAATAAGGTTGTGTTTTATTCAATAGATTTTACTCCGTACATTTCATTCCTCAGGTTTCACTCTGAATTCAGTTCCACTTCCCGTTTCATTGATCATACTACTTGCATTTTAGTAGCGTTCTGTTTGGTTTCGATACTTTTTATTGTGTACCAATTATGATACTTTTCATTTCGACGCTTGTTACCTTATCATTTCACTCCCAAGTTTCGAGTATGGAAACCAACTGTGGCATTCAATTCCAGTTCGCATCCCTGGCAAGGGCCGTCGTGGATACAATTAACCATTGTTTTCTTTCTGAGAATTGCATTGGTAACTTATCTCCTTCAGTGAAATAATTGTGGGTTTACTCCATCAATAATAACAAATAGAGGGCCTGTGCAAGTAATCTCACAGGTGTTATACCACCCACCCAGCTTAACTGTTATGCTGACTCCACGAGACACAGTTTCAACGGGTTAGCTGTCGTTACGGCATGACTGCTGGCGAATGCCGGGGTTGGTCCCTTACTATAGGCCACAGCCGCTACCTTCCAACTCCTCGTCCTTACATTCAAACTTCCCTCCCCAGACAACACTCCACACCCGACGGTACGTGTAGCTCACCCATTGGATGTCAGCCTCGAAGCTGCTACAAAACTGGCGAGCCGAACATGTCCTCGGACACTCACGGCACCAAAAGCCATACGCTAAAAAAATCGTTAACTTATCAAGAAATGTCAGAATTTCCCCGTACTATTAAGACGATCTGAAAGATTTTGGTACAAACCGCACCTCCTAACTCCCTCTGGTTTAAGAGCTTGAATTTTGTGAAACAAACAACGCTAGTTGGACTACATAAAGAAATATAATTGGGGACAGCTGATTTACCTTGTATATGATGATAATAATAATAATATTAATAATAATAATAATATTGTTATTGGTTTGACATCCCATTTAACTAATTTGGCATTTAGAGGCACCTGGGTGCCAGAGTTTTGGCCCAAAGGGGTTCATCAACACGCCAGTAAATCCACTGACACGACTCCTTCGCATTTGCGCACCCTAAAATGCCAACTGACAGCGCTAGGATATGATCCTACAGCTTTGGGCACAGCAGCCACGGAGCCAGTCAAGGTTCACTCTGCTACCTGAACTGCATGGGCATGGCGCTGAATGTACTGTCAATAAATCATTGTTCTTATTTCATTTAAGTGGCTTGGGACATCTTGATCATCAGGCCTGTGTACTTACATGTGTGTTGAATATCTGTACAACTGTAGTTATATGGGTGTAGGTGCCCCGGGGCTTCAAAGCAGGAACCTTCCCGGAATCGTCCCAATGGAAGTGTGGAACTAAACAAAAATAATCACACTCAGGTTTTCCACTGTCAGCGCTGGGATTTGAACCACCGATCTCTGGATTTGCTGCAGCTCACAAAACAGCAGTGGTACACGATTTAACGTGCCAATAAATAAATCCTACAAGTAGCGACATAGCTGAGTCTTCTAACGAGAGAAATGCATAAATAGTGACGTATTTCAAGCCGGGAGTGCTCAACCTGAGAAAAGTGAAACGGGAAAGATTTTTGAACTGAACGCTGGCTACATTAAAATGTGAGACATGTTTGCGGACAATAGTTATTCAACATTTCAAACAAGGCATTTTGTAGCAAGTAAATAAATTAATTGAATGCAGACTAACCCATTCATCTGTAACTGTCAGTACGGGCAATGGTTCTCCTATTTTACGAAATGCTACCAATACCTTCTGGCATAGCTCGGGTGGAAAGGGAATCTAAATGTGTCGGCTTCCAGGTTTCCAATCTCGGCACTGACATTTGCTATCCTGAAAGTGAATCGTTCTAAACTAACTTTATGGCTATGCTGGAATGAGACGCCTTTCCCGTAAACTTGTACATACATCACAGACGAAAACAGCAATACATAGTTTGTTCTACGTTCAGTGCGGACATAATCTCACTTCGGTAAACCCTGAAGTATCGCACGTCGTAAAGTAATGTATACCCAGTGTTAGTTCCAGTACGTGGCACTGCCAGTTGTCAGCGAGCCATGCTTTGTATCATCTGTTCAATAACACAACGAGACAAACTTCGACCTCACCGCCAAATTTCAGCAGCTTTATAAAAACATCTCGTATTCCAGATCCCCGGTACTAGGCACTTTGATCTTGTCCAAGAGACCGTGTTTTAATTACATCTCGAGATATATCTCTTTGATTTACTCTCGCTTATTACTACTAATTAAGCTCATCCTCCTCCGTGAACCCCACCTCACCGCCTGCGTGAAGGACTGAACTTCTCATTGTTTGTTTTGTGCTACTAAATGAAAGGTATGCTTTATCTACATTTAATTAAATATTATGAAATGTATTCAGCACAGTCGTGATTTGTATGGAGATATGAAATGCCCTTTCTAAATGTCTTCTGGCTGAATTCTTTGGAACAGTCTTACGTCAGGTCTTTTCAGGTGGAAACCATTGGACGAGGATGCCAGTGCTCAGCTTCTAGCTGTCCCCACTATCTGACTGCCTCATCGCTGATAATTCGTCTCACCTCCCCAGCACAGAAGTCCAGCATAAACTCCGCTCAATGCCAGCAGGCATAGCTAAAGTCCAACGTGTAAGGCAATGGACGGGAGCGATGTTACTGCTGCCTGTTGAGCCTGGCCTCGGGCATGGGTTTTTGTGTAGCATAGTCATACTCATAACTAATGTGTCCATAGCATCAATGACTTTACTGACCATGTCTCATGTCAGATAAAGTATAACAACTAATTATTCAGTGTATATTAAACAAGATAATCAGTAACGAACATGTAGCCTACTTTATCCTAAGTATATGAGTATAGTACAGTAGAGTCTCGCAAACTCGGCACTTGGTAACCCGGCACTCCGGATTTCTCGGCCACCCTGACAGGAGAAAAAAATCATGATTTTTGTTTGTTTTTTGTGTTTCCGCACAGAGCGTTATTATGTTTTCTTTCGTCTTCTCCATCAATGGACTTATCGACAGTTAAATACGACGCGAAACAAATTGACCTACAGTACATAGTAAGAAGGGTAACGATGACCTGATAAATACAGGTAGTTGTACAGTACAGTACTGTAAATGCACTAACTGTTGGCAGTATTTATTTGATTGCACATTCTCCGCAATTCTGTTTCTTCGCCGTCTTCGGGACGAGCCTTCAAGAAATAGGTCTCAAAGCGAAATGAAAAAGAACATTACTTACTTTTTTTTTGCAAAAAAGTAAATGGTAATTTTCATTAAGTGAAAAAACTATTTGCCTACGGGAATTGTTTTGTACATATACTGTACAGTATACATATTATAAAAATAATTTGTAGGCCTAGTTTTTCTAAGTTTTCTTTTATAATTTACAATACTTGTTTTCCTTGATTTTTATGCAGTACAGTAGTACAGTACTGAACTACTGTATATATTCAAGTACTATAATTGTAGTGGCTTAATCGTTTTAAAACTCGTGTTTCTATTATAAACAAATAAATGTACTGCATTGCATTACTTTTAAACCAAAACAAACAGCTTATTTCTTCTTTTTAACACATTTCCCGATAACCCGGCATTTTCGCGAACTCGGCCACCCTTCGGTCCACATTAGGCCGAGTTTGCGAGACTCTACTGTAATTTATTTTTATTTATCGTATGGTATGGTACACACTTACAGTACATCAAAATACATCTTAATGAAAAAGAAAAAAAAAGAAAATAAAATAAAGAGAACAGATAGGCTCATAATTTTATATCTAAATTCAAAATGTAGTCCACTGATGCAGGAGTCGCTGAGAGAAAATCCAATATGTTGCCTCCGTCGGATCTTAGAGGACAGTCGTGAATGATGTGCTTCACCGTTTGTCTATCGGCTCCACAGTCACACTTTGTAGAGGGTAACCTGTTCCACTTGAACGAAGAGTCCGCACAAACACCAGAATTGGTCCTGATACGGTTTAATTTCGACCATATCCGACGAGGAAGATCAAAGCCAGGTACTTTGGAAGTGACAGATGGCATGTCTCGGCACTCCTGTGGAGCAAAAATCTTCCAATCATGAGACCACTGCTGGACTATGTCAAAGTTCTCATTCATAAGTCTCATAGCTGTCTTCACAGGCGGCTGCCTGTAATGTTATAGCCTAACTCTTCGTCATTTCCAAGGAGTTTGATTGAATGTTCTTGTGATGAACGTTGAGCGATGACTCCCCATTTACTAAGTTTTGTGGTAATTCCGCTTTTGTATCCAGGTGAATTGACTGGAACATTAGACAAGTACGTCCATTCACCATCTTGAATGTATTAAATCGTTAATCTTGCGCCTTCTGCAGAGACAACCTTTTCTGTGATACTATATATTTGTTGATTTCCGTCATTGTAACTGTAATACATAGTGGTTTGTTGATGTTAATGTCTCATATATTCAAGATGGCGGCTACGTGCTTTATTCAGTGTGATAGTTTTATGACTAATGCAAACCAAGTCTTTTACAATATACTATTATCTTACAAATATTTGTGTTAATTGCGCAATTGGATTTAGAGTTATTGAATTTTTAAATATTTTAACTGTACGCACAGCCACCATTTGAATATATGACGAGACTCACCTTGTGTCTGGGGCATACAAAACCCATATACTTTAGTACTAATTTTAGATATTGTATCACTAAAATATATGGAGTCACTTATTTTTATATTTCATAACTTCAAGATGGCCACTCCGCACTATATTGAGTGTGATATTTTTACGAGAAATACGACTAAGATCTTTTATATGGTACTCCATTCTTAGGAAATGTGGCGTTAATTCTGATATTATAAAATGAGTTAATAATATTCAAGTTTTAAGAACAGGCTACGCCCAGCTATAAAAAAAAGTACAATCGTAAATGTATGGAGTCACTGTTGGCCATAGGAAGCCACATGCTAAGTTCTACATCACTGCTAAATATTGTTGTTTTATCCTAAAAATACATTAAGTTATTCATTAACATATTCTATATTTTCAAGATGGTCACCATGCCTTGTATTAAGTGTGTCATTCTAATAGTTAATTTCAACAAGGTCCCTTATATGGTCCTTCTTTCTTACTAAGTTCCGGTTTAATCGAGTAATTACTTTCTCAATGATTCACTATTGCGTTTTAATACCACGCCCAGCCACCATCTTAAAAATTTAAGTCTCTTACTTTCCTGTGGGCATACGATTCTCACTAATTTTCGTTACTGCCGTTTTAAAATACATTTATTTTTAAATTATGACATTCCAGGATGCCTGCTGCATGCTACATTTAGGGTATTCAATTTATGAATAACGCTACTGACGCCTCTTAATACTAAATGATAAACCTCTTCTACTAAGTTTCGCCTTAATTGTGCAATAACAACCTGGTTACCAATTTCTATACTTTAATAATGAGCCTAGCCGCCATCTTGATTAGGACCCCTCCTGTTGTTCCTATCAGTTTGCTTTTTCTGCAGTTTGTTCCTGAATTCCACGGAATGTTTTTATTTCTTAAATAATGAATGTAACATCAGTGTTAAAAAGTGGTGTTACAAGAGATTATTTTATCTTACTTTGTCATACAAATTGACTTATAAGGTTCTACTGTATTACTAAATTTCTTAATCATAGCTCTAGGATACCGAAAGTTATGAATTCATTTTGAAATTCAAGATGGCTGCTATGCGCTATATTCAGTGTGATATCTTTTGACTAACGCAAGTGAGAGCTCGTATATGATACTCACATGTAGGCAAGATTAATCTAAATTCCTTACATACTTAAAGCTGTGAAGCGCACCTAAGGACTGTAGGCTAAACCATTTTCGGCCTGCTTCCGGCAGTTTGTTCCTGAATTTCTAGGAATGTTTCAATTTCTTAAATAATGAATGTAACTTCAGTGTGGTGTTACAAGAGATCATTTGAACTGGACTTACGACAAGAATTCTGCATACATTCATAAATGATGAAAGACATAAATTGTACACTCAAATCAAATGTAGCTACATCGTGCCTTTGGACTGGTTTGATGCAAATTCATGCCTACCTCTCCTAATGCTGTAGTTTCATCTCTACATAGCTACCACGCCTTAAATCCGAGGCGACCTGCTTAACATATCCAACCAAGGTCTACCCATACATTTCTTGTCCTCGATCCTTCCCTCCATAACTAAGTTTCCTAGTCCTGTGTGTCTTACTATGTGCACTACCAACATCTCTCTTCTCTTCTGTTCATTAGCAGTCGCCAGAAACAACTCTTCTCTCCCACTCGTCTTAATACCCCTACATGTGTTACTTTATCTACCCATCAGATCATCATTCTCCTGTAACACCACATTTCAAATGTTTCTATTCTCCTCCTTTCTGGTGCACCAACAATCCAAGATTCACTTCTTTAGAGCGCCACGCTCCAGACAAAGTGTTTCAAAAATGACTTCCTAAACCTAAATCTTTATTTGAAATCAACAAATTTCTTTTCATTAGAAATGCTGTCCTTGCCTGAGCCAACCTACGTTTTATATTGTCTTTGCTTCATCTATCACTGGTTATTTTGCTTCATAAATAGCAGAAGTCTCCTACTTCCTTTATCTTTTCCCCTGCCAAGTTGACGTCCATACTGGTTTCTGATTCCTTTCGACTGCATTCCATTATCTTTGTTTTACATTGTATGATTTTCATCCTAAATTCCTTCCTCAAGACGGTGTTCATATCATTTAAGAACTCATTAAAATAATAGGTATACAAGTACGTAAGTGACGTATATACCTAACATAAGTTATGTATATACAGTACAATCGACATTTGAATCGTTCCGTAGTAATATTTCTCTACATACAAACTCTTACATGTACACGTAGTGGTCAAGCTGTTTGCTTCTCACCAACGTGGACCAAGTTCGATTCCCGGTCAATGCATGGGGGATTTTTTATTTGAAATGCCAAGTCCCTTGGTTCGGATTCCACGTAAAAAGGAAGTCCCGTGGCTCATGATCGCGAGATTAACAGTCACGTAAAACTGCAAGCTTCCTTTCCTTCTTGCATTTATAACCGAATTTTATTTGATGATTTCTTTGTTGGTGCTGAAACTAAGTTTCAATATTCAGTGGAAAATACAATTCTAAAATCAACTCTGTGATATTTACGTTTCCTTTGTCTAATAAGTGAAAGCGTGCATTGACATCAGCAGTCCTCTTCCAGCGAGCAAACCAGCCAGTGAAGTTAACTGTGAGTTGTTGTTGATAGCTGCAGTAGCCTATATTTTGATTTACTCGTTTATGTTAACAATACTTTCGTGCATTGAAATCTACGGATTTCAACCCGCAAATGAAATATCAAATTTGATAATGATGGACGTGGAATAATGACCCATTACAAAACTAGTGGAGGAAAAGAGCAATAAAGAACCAAGAACCCAGGATGGGTTTGGACAATAAATGTCTCATAAGCGTAATGCAGGTGGCCTAATTAAAGTGTGAACATAACATGCTTATTATGCCTAATAAGAGCCTAGGTTTGTTTTACAGGAGAGGCTGCACCCACATTCGCTTATTGCTTAGGCCTAGACGTGCGTTAAAGGAAAGAAAGGTATGTTTTAAGTTTTCTTCCAAAAATAATTTGGTACTAATATTGGGATTTTATTTTCATTCGTGTGAGAGTAGGTAGATATTAAATTTCACTTAAAATAGTGTATATCTCTGAAAATAGTAGAATGAAAGAAAAAAAATAGTCAAGGGTCAACCATCATGTAGTAGTCCAGCCCCGAGTGTAGGTCCCCCTTGTAGATATGATATCCCGCTAACTCATAAAGCAAAGTCACGGAGTACAGAATACTGCTCCTGCAAATGACGTCACAAAGCTTGGCTCAAGCTGACCACTTAGTTACATTCATTCATTGGGGCAACTAATAAGGGTTGTCGGTTCAAATCCTTGCCGTGGTTATCCTCTTCATATTTACGTGAATGCCAGAATGGTAGTCAACTGGAGATAGCAGATGCTTCACTTGGGCAACTTGAAGAAATGCTCACTTGGAGTTAGGAAGCTCTGCTGATGTTTCATCTAGGGTGTTGAACCATCCTGATCGCCATCCCCCATTGATTTGGTGTGTGTGTTTAAATCTACCTCGTGATACTGGAGAGTGTAATTTTAATTAGATCTATGCATGGGAATAAGGTGACCATCATATTTTGTTATCCCGGCATTTTCTTGAAAAAAAAAAAAAAAAACTAGAAGAGCTTTTTTTTAGCATATGGCTTTTAGTGCCGGGAGTGTCCGAGGACATGTTCGGCTCGCCAGTTTTGTAGCTGTTTCGAGACGGACACCCAATGGGTGAGCTACAAGTACCGTTGGGGAGGAAAGTTGGAATGGAAGGTCGAGGAGTTGGAAGGTAGCGGCTGTGGCCTATAGTTAGGGACCAACCCCGGCATTTGCCTGGAAGGAAGATGGGAAACCACAGAAGACCATCTTCAAGGTTGCCGGCGGGGGGATTCGAACCTCCTCGCCTCCCGGATGTGAGCGACTGCCAGTAGTCATGCCGTAACGACCACGGCTAACTCACCCGGTACACTAGAAGAGTTACTTCTACAAGAGAAGTTCTCCATGGTTCCAGAATCAAGGGGTGGATTTCTATCGTCAAGGAACTGAAACATTGGTAGAACGTACGTACCATTGCTCACAGAGACAAATATCGTGGCACATTTGTGCCATTTTGCATTGCACTGCAGCACACAATGAAAGTTCGTAGTTCTGCCATAATGATATACAACTTAAGGAATGCCCCTCGTATTTCACACACTCATTGAGCACGTGGGACTGATGACTGCGCCAGTATTGGTCCTTGTCCTATCTTGACTCTATTATTGTTGACCGCAGTATCCACGTCATCATCCATAATTTACCTGGCTGTGTTCCCCAGGGTTTCACATACCTAAATATTCCAGTGCAGTTACGCTCATAAAGTCGAAGAAATGTTTGAGACGTGCTCAGCCTAACGCGTGTTGCTGCAACATGACAACGCACTCACAATACCACCCATTCAGCGATCTTCCAAGCCAAGTGATTCTGCAATAACTGTCCGCTGTCAAGATCTCTTTTCCCAGTCAGTTTTCCCTCAGTTTTCTGCTTCTCCGTGAATAATTTGGTCTGTTTTATACCATATAGCCTGTTGCTATACGGAGTACTTTTGCATTTGTCTGTTGGCACAGTCTAGATAAAACTGACATTTCATCATGGTCTCCGACACTTATGGAATCTACTGAGCTACAGTAAGCATGGTGATGATCTATTAGGGGCACGGCCAGTGACCGTGGATGCTGTGAAACGTGCTGTTGTGCTGATTCAGTGAGGGAAAAGACAACTACCTCACTCTTAGTCTTGTTTAGTCCCTTTATAGCGTAGTGCCTCCGAGCTGATATCTTAATAGACATCGATTACCTTTTTCATCCCATAGTGATATTCTAATTATCGCTAGGCCTCAATCGTTCAATAGGTAGATAACTACAGTGCTCTTGCTTTAAGTTCTGTGACGCTAGGCCAGGAATCTGGTCAACCAGGAAGTGCTTCGGTAAAGGACAATGTACAGGGTGAATCCGAACTCCAAGTACGAACTCTCGGAGAATGCTCAGGGGCGGCCTCCGAGTGTGTTGGTGTAGGGGACCCACGGTTTCCTTGGGTCGTTACAGAGTGATAATGCACTGTAATGATGATTTATCCAGTTTGGTTGCCCCAGTCATCATTTTTATTTTGTGAAAATACCTTCACAATAGTGAAAAAGCTGGTAATGTACAATACCGTAATCAATACGTGCAAGACAATGCAAAGAGTAAAAATCAACAACTCTCTGGCGAAACACGAACACTTTTATCACAGTGTGTTCAGTCCGTTCTGTCATTGTAGGGGAAAGTGGGGTAAAACCGGGTAGCTAGACTTCGACGGCTTCCTGAAGCTATGTTTATTTCCAGATAACTATTAAAACCTGCATACATGATCTTTGAATAGTTTTATTTCATAATATAGCTATCATCAATAAACGAGAGAGTCATTCTGTTTATTATTATAAGAATTAGAAAAACAGTCAAACAGTCAATTCACCCGGTTTTACCCGGTACACATGCTGAGGATATGGATGTAGAAAATTACAATACACATTTTTTTCTTCATTGTCTACCTTATAATGGTAACCGGAGATAACTAGTCCTATTTAGCAACTAAATAGCGTACATATTTTAATATAGTTATGAACAAAATGATTGATTATGGTAAATAATTGTACATTTTTGTTCCCTTATGTAAAAACATTAAACAGTCATTTTAGTTTGCACAAATCACAAACAAAGTCATCCTCCTCCTCATCCAAACCACAACAATCTTAGTGTGTTCATCCCCGGCATCCTGTCCAGTGTATCCAACCTTCTTTGTCTTTTGAATTAGAATAATAGTCACTGCAGAAAATACTCGCTGCGTCGTCGTCAAACTCCTCTTCTTCGGTAGAAATTAAGTCTTGTTTCTTTCACCTGATGTTATGCGATCCACTTGTTATTTTCCTTTTAGCACTTGCACATTCGAAGGCTTGTTTGGCACTGTGATAATTCCAGTCTCATCTAAATTGCAGGTATTACTGGGAGGACATTTGTATTTATCAATCAAACTATCCAACAAGTCGAAGAATGCATTCACTGATTGCTAGAGATATTTTCTCGGGATCCCTCCTAGAAACCTTATCTTGATGACTAGCCAAAAACCCGTAGAGTCAATCCTTTCCCGCCAGTTTTGACTCCTCACAAAAGGGATGCTTTAGTTCATTTCTCACAGCTAGCTCATACGCTAACATGCGCACTTCAGTCAACGTAAGGCCAAAGAGCCTTTGTTCTAGCAGAAAAATATGCTCAACTAGTTCATCTTCTTGTTCATTGGTCCCATTCCACCTTTAGAAGAAGCTTTCACAGATGTTAATTCTTTTTTTTTTCCTTTGTAACTGTATCTTCTAAAGTAGACTGAGGAACTTGAAATAACTTGGCGGCTTTAATATAGCCCATATTGCCTAGAATTGCCTCTGGTCCCATTATTGTCTCTTTTATTTTATCATGTACTAGCAGTAGTGCCCGGCTTCGCCCGGTGGATTTATTTGTTTTATGGATGATAATGAATACCACTACAGAACTGGCACATGATACTTAAACTACCAGAAAAAAATATAACTTTTTGTGGTAGTGGTGGTTGTAGTGAGGGTGATAAGCAGTACAGTATGATGGACGTAACATTTAGATCATCTTCCCCTAATGATATTAATGATAATAATGAATAGGGAAACGGCTATTTACTAACTACAGCACTGACACATGTAATTTACAAACAAATTTCTAAAAAATTATTAGAAAGAGGAGTGAGTTAAATAAAGGATACTGCCTAGGGCCTATATCTGATTGTCAGTTAGAAATTTAGAGACCAATAGTGTCGTTTTTTGTCGCATAGCGCCGTAGGAAAGTAATCAGAACACTTTGGAAAACTTCGGCTGTCCCGAGCTCCTAAGGTAACAATAGTATCATTTATGGCCACATAGCGCTCAACGATAAGTTTCGGAATAAATTACGGTAAATTTGAAAGCACCAACGCTTATTGCAACTGATGACCTCAATGTATTGCACCAACACCATAGCACTCATACAGATGCATAATAAGTTCATGATGATAACTGTTTTGAGGGGCAAAATAAATCTTTTTGCACTAATTACTCCCCGTGACTGCAATTTATAAACAGCGCAAGATTTAACTATTTTCGCAATTCTGCACCAGAACATTGGTAGGGGCGACATGATGCAGCCCGAATTGCCAGTCAACAATAGACTTATTAAAATACTCTTACAGTTACACTACTACGGGCATGAATGATTCTAGGGCCTTAATACATGGTTTTCAAGTTCAGTTTGTTTGTTATTCTAAATGTAGGGAATGGAGAGCGTTGTCCAAAATATCAAGTGGACAGTGTTACTAGCAGGGTTTCAAAGAGTATGTATAATTTGGTGCAATTAGGAGGAACGGTGTAGATTTGTGCCAAAGGGCATAAATGCAGGGAATGGAGTGGTCTGCCCGAAATTTCATGCTGACAGTGTTACTCGCAGGGTTCCAAAGGGTAAGTATACAAATTTTGGTCCAGATCGATGAAACGGTGTAGATTTGTGCCAAAAGGCCTAAATGCAGGGAATGGAGTGGTCTGTCTGAAATGTCATGCTGACAGTGTTACTCGCAGGCTTCCAAAGGGTAAGTATACAAATTTTGGTCCAGATCGGTGAAACGGTGTAGATTTGTGCCAAAGAGCCTAAATGCAGGGAATGGAGTGGTCTGTCTGAAATTTCATGCTGACAGTGTTACTCGCAGGGTTCCAAAGGGTAAGTATACAAATTTTGGTCCAGATCGATGAAACGGTGTAGATTTGTGCCAAAAGGCCTAAATGCAGGGAATGGAGTGGTCTGCCCGAAATTTCATGCTGACAGTGTTACTCGCAGGGTTCCAAAGGGTAAGTATACAAATTTTGGTCCAGATCGATGAAACGGTGTAGATTTGTGCCAAAAGGCCTAAATGCAGGGAATGGAGTGGTCTGTCTGAAATTTCATGCTGACAGTGTTACTCGCAGGCTTCCAAAGGGTAAGTATACAAATTTTGGTCCAGATCGGTGAAACGGTGTAGATTTGTGCCAAAGAGCCTAAATGCAGGGAATGGACCGGTATGTCATAAATTACATGCAGACAGTGTTACTCGCAGGGTTCCAAAGGGTATGTATAAAAATTTTGGTTCTGATGGGTGAAACGGTGTAGATTGGAGCCAAAGGGCCTAAATGAAGGCAATGGGGTGGTCTGTCCGAAATCTAACATAGCTTAAACTATTCCTTTTGAATCTGGCTATCATACAAAATCAAGAATTTTTCGAATCCGACTGGTAGTTCCAGAGATTAGCGCGTTTAAACACACAAACACACAAACTCTTCAGTTTTATTATATTAGTATAGATGTTCTCGGCATCTTATTCCAGCATCAGATTCTAAACAAAAAAACAAAAATCTTAGTGAAATTAGCAACACAACTTTCTTTTACAAATTAAAAACTTAAAAGTCTAGGGCTACACATTGTTAAGTTGTATTCCAAATAATAACACTTATCTCTCTCTTGCACGCACAAACACTCTTATTTGAAAATCTACTTATTAGCTATTATTGTGGAGTGCTGAATAGATAGGATAAGATAGGGCACCAACCGGTCTTGCCCCACGTGTAATACCCGGTTTCACCCCACTGGTAGTTGTAAAGAAAAACATGGACCAGCCAAACGAAAGCGATTTGAATCTCAAATACACCCATACCATCGTAAGCCTAGAGAAATAAGCTACATAAAATGCACTTACCTTTACTGTTATTGCTGTAGTACTTCGGTAGTAATCGATGCAGTTTAATAGAAAATTGAAACAAGAAATCACAAAAATACAAAATCATTCGTCACAACTGAACAAATCTGCACAGTGGAATGGCGAGCTCCCCGCAGCTTCACCTTGGCCTTTGTAGTTTTGTTTGGCTGTCGGCTACCAGGTAGAAGCAATAACAGGGCCAGAATTGGGGTACCCGTTACTGTACGTAACAAATGCAGAACTGGTCTCTTACATGTACCTGTACGTGTTTCGCTGGAGAGTTGTTTCATTACTCTCTGTTTTGGTAATTGCATATTACAGGCTTTTTCACTGTTGTGAGGGTATTTTCACAGAACCAAGGATGATTGGGACAACAAACCGAATAAATCGTAATTGGTATTATTACTGTGTAACGAGCTACCGGAGACCAACACACTCGGAGGGCGTCCATGAGCATCCTCTGGGGGTTGGTCGGTCGAGTTTAGGTACATCCTGTACCTGAAGAAGAGTGAAAACTTCCCTTTCATGCTCGCCCACTTCCTCAGTGTTCTGACGTTCAGTCCAGTCGTGTTGAGCACTTACTGCATAAGTGGGAAACGGGTGAAATATATCAACCTAGGTCTTAACACATTTTGTAGCTGTATAGCAGCCACAAACAAGAGGCCAAATGAGCACGCATCTGTGTTGGTGTGTACCTGGGGTAGGGAGTATAACCGGACAGAGGAAGCATACAGAATAGGTCAGAAACTCTGATTAAAACTCTGACTGACTAGAACTAAACGAACTGACAAGGGAGGTGTCTCAACGAGGAGAACTGGATTTGGCCAAAAAGGCCAAAATATAATTATATAATGTCACTGAAAACTATGGTGATTGTCGACCGATTAGTTTGTGTCGCTTGGGAGTTACTGTATTGAGGTTCTAAATAGAGCTGTCGATCGATTAAAAATTTTGATCGTATAGTCGAATGCCTATAATCGGTTAATCGGTCGAAAAATCGAATTTTATTCGGTTTCGCATAGTATCAGTTAGAGTAAAAGAAACCTTTATTTTAAAATGTTTACAATTCCATTTGCTATGAGGAAGATATAATTTTAAATTTGTATTGCATTGGTGGCGTGCTAGTAAAAAAATATGCAAAACCATTTAAAATTATATTATTTAAAATATATTTCAATATTGATTATTCAATGACACATGAGTGTGAAGTTGAAGTTCACAGTTACTTACAGTCAAACTTCTTTGCGCTAGGACTTCAGACATGTCAGTAGTTGACATGCTCAGAACTAAGGGCTGCCCTTTTTTTAGTAACAATATTTCTAGCGTCACTGAACAGTCTCACAAGGAACTGAAGTAGCTGGATTGCAAAGCAATTTTTAGCCTACTTTCGATTTTTTCAAAAAATGAAAGTAGACTTATGAGATCTACACAGGGTCAAAAATGTGTTTCTGTCTGTCTGTGAGTGTGTATGTGTGTGGGATTTGGTATGGCCCCCTCCCATTCAATTCAAACATGGCAAAACCGTACAGAACGAAATTTGGTATAGAGGCAGCACTAGCAAAGGGCATCTCGGTGTCATGTTTTATATCGCCGCCATCTTGACGGAAACGTAATGGCGGCCACCCAAACGATTAAAGCCTAAAATAAATTACGACTAACCTAACCATCTGATCTCTACCAAATTTTGCAACAACATACCTCCATTTGGGAAGGGTTCTTTGACAAAACTACAAGGTCATCAGCCCAATAGTTTGAAGATGGCGGCCGTTTATGTGTGCTAATTGATCACCCCCCCCCCCCCCCCCCTATCAATTCAAACACAAGGAAACCAAATCGAACCACCTTTGGTACAGAGGTAGGGCTAGCAAGGGACAACACAGTGTCATGTTGTATATCGCCACCATCATAACAAAAAGGAAATGGCGCCCACCCAAATGTTCTGAGCGTATATCAAATTACAACAAACCTAATCATCCGATCTCTACCAAAGTTTGCAACAATATACCTTAATGTGGGAAGCGTCTATTGCTCAAAATACAAGGTCATCAGCCAAATAGTTTCAAGATGGCGGATGTATGAATCATGCAAGTATTATAGCCAAACCCTAACTTACGATTCAACAAGGCCTGGCCTTACCAAATAAGCTCATCGTACATAGGGAGGGTTAAACTGTCCTCAAGGAGGTGACCGGTAGGATATTAGAATTTTAAAATAGAATATGTAACCATAGTTGTGACTATAAGTTCAGGCTGACCGAGCCATATCGTGCCTGTCCATGCCGTCCCGTTGGGTCAAAATGGCCTATATTGTTTTCTCGTAAATCCATATATTTTCGTAACTTCGTAAGTTCATATCTTTTTAGGAGTGTACTGAACAAAATGATACATATTTAGTATCAAATGGTTTATAAAAATGGCAGAAAACGCTAATGAAATCGTTCATTGCAAGATAAAATATTCTAGGCAGTTAGGCCTATACTAATGCTGTTATTAACGCAATGAGCGTGCTTAGCGTAATGGTAGTGTCTCTGACTTGGAGGTTCCAGGCTCAAATCCCAACAGATTCGAATGTTTTTACTTCGTTTTTTGTATTTATTTATTTATAACTACTCACACGTTATAATATTAAGCATATATAGTGTGTATTTGTCATCGAAAGTATTAAATATATACCACTACATATTTCAACACTCGACTACATCGATTAAAATTCGTTGTCCCTGACCCGTAGTAGAGTCTATTGTTGTTGTTGTTTTTGTTGTTGATTCTTTAGGGGCTTTGTGGCATCATGGTCTCGTAGCCCCGTGTACTTGGGTGTGTGTTGAAGTTGCCTGATAACCTGTGTCACTGTGATGTATGTAGGCTTACTAGTTTGTATACTTTTATACGAGGAAGAATTTGGGTAGGAAGCTGTTGTTGTTGTTGTTTCATTTGAGATGCATGGACATCATGGCCATTTATCCCCGTGTACTTGGGTGAGTGTCGAATATTGTCTGATAACCTGTGTTATTGTGATGGTTGTATTAGTGTGTGTGTGTATATATAATTCCGGTGAGGATTCAACCAATCAACGTTTAATATCCGTTTAGCACGTTGTATTCCAACAAGCTACTACAACCAACATTCAAATACGTATACTCCTTGCTTTCCTAATTTTTGTAAAAGCGGTGGGCAAATCCCTGAGTTTATAAGAAAGCAATTAAGGAGATGTTATCGCTTTTATATCTCTGAAGTAAAGGCATGAGCATCAGCTAACTTTAATGAACTGTCAATCTTCCAATAGCTGATGCTAGCACTCTAAATCGGTTCGATTAAACCACGACTAAAGCACATTGATCATTTAATCGTATGTTTAGATTAATCGGTTAATTGGTCCGAATAATCGATTAAATCGACAGCTCTAGTTTAAAATATGGTTCATATGCCCTTCTTGAACGCACAGCTTGGCTGCTAGACTCTCGTGGTGCGACGTAAGTTCAGCAACGTGGCTAGTTGGCCGCGAGCAATGAGACAGCACTTTCAATTGAGATTGTTATATTTTCACATGGTTTGCGATTTAAACCATCTCACTCAACTTCAAAGTTTTCATTTTTTCAATATGCACATGTATAGTTTCCTCACTTTCCTGGTTAACGAGCGTCGACTCAAACGTACGGCAGTAGCATGTGCCGACAGTAACCAATAGCTGACGGTTGTTGACCAATAGAATGCTTCCTCCATCACTCCACGTGGACTTTTAAGTCCCGCCCTGGTGGCTAGCTTGTGTTTCCGACAGGTATCAGTGTCCAATGTTGCACATCTGCTCTGCACATTGTTCTGTCATGTCTCGCTGCTTGCCCTCGGTGGCTACGGTGGAAATTTGACAACGCTGTGCCACACGCTGGGAAAGCCTTGGCCTCAGGTGCCATGGAATGTAAACATATCCGCCCAGCTAGATTTCAAAGGCGAGCCGCACTTTAACCAGGAAAGTGAAGCAACTATATCTACCTAGGTAGATTCACTGATAAAATGTTGCCTATACTGTGCATCTCCCGCCTCCGACCGTGTCATCTGACAGAACAAACAGCAGGTTTGTCTACACGAGCGCTTTGTCGGTCGCGGGAGGCCGGCTGCGAAACGCGTCGCGCGGGAGGCACAGGTCTGTAGGAGTCCTTCCCACTAGCAGAAGAACCGCTAACTAAACTACACGTGGCGTTTTGGAGGCTGTTTACTCGCGGTCAGAAGCCTTACGTTGTTTACTGTGAATCACGTGTTTTTGCGTCAGGCTATGTTTGTTACGGAAAAGTTTATTATTGAGGTTGATAATCGACCTCCACTTTTCAACGTGCAATTGAGGCTATTGTATTAGGGAGATCAAAGCAAAGTGTTGAGCGGGGATGTTTGCAGACTGCGGGCCTATATCTCCGCAAATAAAGGATGAAAGAGGCACATAACATAATATATTAACATGTGTTGCAATAATAACTATGGCAGTTAATCATTCAACAAACAATTTCCACTTTTATAGTACTCGTTAAAAAAAAACGATTTTGAGGTTATAATGCCTTTTAATCTAGGTATTATTATTCGATGACTCTGTCATGGCGTGGAATGCAGTCGATAGAAATCTGAAACCCCTATGGACGTCGAACAGGCAGGTGAAAATCTAAAGGAAGTAGTTGACTTCTGTTACTTAGGAAGCAAAATAACCAGTTATGGACGAAGCAAAGAGGATATTAAAGGTAGGTTAGCACAGGCAAAGAAAGCATTTATACAGAAAAGGAATATATTGACAACTAATATACGTAGATTTAGGTATTATGAACTCATTTCTGAAGACCTTTGTCTGGAGCGTGGCGCTCTATGGAAATGAAACCTGGACTGTTGGAGCAGCAGAAAAGAGGAGAATTGAAGCGTTTGAAATTTGGTGTTACAGGAGAAAGATGAAGATCAGATGGGTAGATAGGGTTACGAATGAAGATGTATTAAGACGAGTGGGAGAGGAGAGATATTTCCGGAGATTTCTAATGAAGAGAAGAGGTGGGTTGGTAGGACACATACTAAGACACTCAGAAATAGCAAACTTAGTTATAGAAGGAAGGGTCAAGGATAAGAACTGTAGGGGTAGACCAAGGTTAGAGATATATTAATCAGATTGCCTCATATGTAGGGTGTGGTAGCTATGTGGAGATAAAACGATTAGCTCAGGACAGGGAAGCATGGAGAGCTGCATGAAACCAGTCGAAAGACATAAGACTCAAACAACAACAACAACAACAACGACCCTGTGTAACAGAGGTGATTTTAGAATTGTAGTTTCCACTGAATATTGAAACTTAGTTTCAGCACCAACAAAGAAATCATCAAATAAAATTCGGTTATAAATGCAAGAAGGAAAGGAAGCTTGCAGTTTTACGTGACTGTTAATATCGCGATCATGAGCCACGGGACTTCCTTTTTACGTGGAATCCGAACCACGGGACTTGGCATTTCACTTCAAAAATCTCCCATGCATTGGCCGGGAATCGATCCTGGTCCACGTTGGTGAAAAGCAAACAGCTTGACCACTACGTGTACATGTAAGAGTTTGTATGTATATTACTACGGAACGATTCAAATGTTGATTGTACTGTATATACGTATGTTAAGTATATAGGCCTACGTCACTTACGTATTTGTATGCTGTACCTAGTATTTTAATGAGTTCTTAAATGGTATGAACACCGTCTTGAGGAAGGAATTTAGGATGAAAATCAATAAATGTAAAAGAAAAGCAATGGAATGCAGTCAAAAGGAATCAGAAACCCCTATGGACGTGATATTGGCAGGGGAAAAGATAAAGGAAGTAGGAGACTTCTGCTATTTAGGAAGCAAAGTAACCAGTGATAGATGAAGCAAAGACAATATAAAAAGTTCAGCAAGATGAAGTGGGCTGTAACGTCGCATTTTTATCACTTGCAGGCTAATGGTCCATCCCGTCTCAATACTCATACTAGGATTCCATGGCAGAGTCAGGATCGAACATGGAATGTTTGACTGAGAAACTAAGGATTTCAGTGAAAACTTAAAAATAAAATATGAAATGGCTTGCTGTATGATTATACAGGGTAACATGTAATTTAACGTGTACGTGTTATGGTAAATCCACAAGCTACTACATTTCCTGATATCTCAGGTTGAAGACGGACGAATGAGACGTGGAATACGATGTCGATTGACGTGATGTATCTGTTTCGGATCGCATGCCTCTTTGGTGATGCATCATTAACACTAAAACTGGGGTATTCTACCTTATTATTAAACATTTGTGTAAGTTACATTTCTTTTAAGCATTTCGTTCAAACTGTGCGTTGCTGTTACTAACATTATCTTAGCCTGTCAGAGCTCCAAGGGACATTGAGACCATGGGTCAGCTGTGCCGCAAACAGTTTCTCCCAGGCACCCTGGCAACACTGCCAACTATGTCCATGTACAATTACTGTACACATCCCCTCGTTAGATCCAAGTTGGTCAACTCCGAGATCGTTTGTTTGTCCTATACATTGGCGGAACTCCTTAATTGTGAGAACACTAATTTCCATATAACCAAGTACTGTACAGTCAGCACAACATGCACATTGACCACAACCCCAGTAAATGAGGTTGATGACCATAATGATATAACGCATCAAATGAACTACAATAACCATATTGGGGAGCGGTGGTGGAGAGATGCAGAGAATTATCTTGATAGCTTTTGTGGACGTGTATTGAATTTATCGGATAGGCTAACCTGTGTTTCTGTGGTGATTGAAATTACAATGATGGATACGGAAATCGCTACACCCTTAAGGGGTCATTTGTTTGGAATCAAATCCAAATCATATACAGTACTGTAACAATTTTTTTAGCGTATGGCTTTTAGTGCCGGGAGTGTCCGAGGACATGTTCGGCTCGCCAGTTTTGTAGCTGCTTCGAGACGGACACCCAATGGGTGAGCTACAATACCGTTGGGGAGGGAAGTTGGAATGTAAGGACGAGGAGTTGGAAGGTAGCGGCTGTGGCCTATAGTTAGGGACCAACCCCGGCATTTGCCTGGAAGGAAGGTGGGAAACCACAGAAGACCATCTTCAAGGTCGCCTCCCGGATGTGAGCGACTGCCAGGAGTCATGCCGTAACGACCACGGCTAACTCACCCGGTACTGTAACAATGATCCAATGCAATGTCTTAAAGTGACGCTACAGAAACATCAGTGTTTGAAAAGACCATACAGCAGGCTAAAAATTCATATTTCTGCGTGTTAAGAGTCTGAACTGTAAGCCTATGCCACGGTGAGGTATTCAAGAAAAATATTACAAATCTGTCTCATTAAAATGCCAGATTGACAGCTCGTCATATTTCTATTCATCTTAACCATGCAGTTACCATTGTAGCACGGTCTATGTACGTCAAGTACAGTATTTATTATTTCTGCCAGGTGCACTTAAGATGGAAAAGATCGTCGATCCGCCGACATTCAGTATCAGCACCTGGCACATCATTCAGAGATATTCTGCAGTCTTTGAGGTGTGCATCACATTTCCGGTGCAAACAACGACCATTCTGTAGTCTCACAGGACCAGGGTTTAGCACGTCAAACGGTAACACTACCATCCAGCTCTAATTCACGAATGCCACGCGTGCCAGACGCCAGAGATGTCATCAGTTATGGTCATGTCTTGATGCATAAACAAAGACAGCACTATATTATGTTAATGAGATTCTGTGGCCCCATCTTTGCGCAACATATTCAATGCTATCCCGAAGCAGGATGACGCTCGTTCCCATAAAGCTCCCAGCATTCAACAGGATCTACACAATCCCTTGGCCTGTCAGGTGTCCCGATTTGTCCCCTAATAAGTACCTGCAGGATATGATGGGGTGAGGTTATGACCACCGTCAAACACCTGTCCTAACACTGGACGATTTACGTGCGCAGTTGCATGAGGAACGGTTGAATGTGTCTGAGGACACTGTCCACCACCTGCATGATAAAAAAAATGTACCTCATCGTATCGCAACCTGTATTGCCGTGAGTTGAAGTGGGGGTCCTACACCATAGTAAACATGTAATTTGCGGAGTTTTCATTAGTTTTTTATGATTTAGTTAAGTTTTAGGAAGGGAAAAAGGGTGTAGCGATTTCCATGTCTGTGACATTCACCTGGAGACAGTTTGACAAAATACGAGGAGAATCCAAATTAGAAGGACCGTTATTTCCATCGGGATATGAATATCGAATCTCCCTATTTTAGCCGTGTAGTGCAATTTAACGTGACCGGTTACGCTGCTGGGTAGCCAACACCGCCATGCTATATACCTCGTGCGCATGATGGATCGAGTGCCTGTGCCTGTGTTGAATGGTCTTGTATATGCTTGATTCAACTTCGACATGCAAAAAGGTTCTCGAACCAGTAGAAAAAAAATATTCTGTGGTTGGTTGCAACTTCACGTATATTAGCTGTCCTCCTGGAACTAAGTTTTTTGTATTTCCGAATAAAAAGCAGCAAGAAATTAGGAGAAATGCCTGGATTGCGGCACTGAAACGAGGAACTAGTGATGGTAAACCATGGGAACCCATGAATAACTCGCGTGTTTGTAGTCGGCATTTTGTGAATGGAATGCCTTCGAGAGATCCTGACAGTCCTGGTTATGTACCGAGATTGTTTATAAAACCGCTTGTTTCGATCGAACGTCAGCAAGAAGAGGAGTGCCGAGTGACGACTAGATAGAAGAGGCGAAAACGGAGACATGAAAATAAAAACGTTGAAACTAGTACCACGGAAGATTTTTCGACATCATGCAGTGATTCAAGCACGCAGACTGAAGTAATGACCACCGATGGTAACAACACCAGTGTGAACGTGTTATTTTCTGCTCTGAAAAATAATTGTGAAGCGGAAGTTCAAATTTGCCAATGCCTCGAGTGAATAAACATACGACGACTGACACTTGTTTTAAGAGAGATTGTGGTGTTCACGTGGACTTAATGGACACCAAACATACATTTCATGGATACAGGTCAGTGAAAGAGAAGGAACAGCATCTTCTTGAAATAGCAGGTGTTAAATTTGCAGTGTTTCGTATACCGTTATCCTTGTTACCCTCTGTTCATCATAACTGTACATTTACTAAAGAAAACATGCTGTTTCTGCTGATCATGAAATGTAAACTCGGTAGGCTATTAGTTTCGCCGCTCTAGGCGTAATTTTTAACTGTCATAGGACTACTTTTAAATTCGCTCTCCAACATATTTTTGAGAAAACAAAGGAGTGGATTTTCCGGCCACAACGATCCTCTATCAAAAGCACAATGCCTAATGCTTTTAAAACACTATGGCAATTGCACGTGCATTATAGATTGCAGTGAAGTGCCCTGTGAAATACCTAACAGTGTTAGTGAAAGAATTTTAATGGTTTCTCATTATAAGAATTCATTTACAGTCAAATTTCTTGTTGCCATTACTCCATCAGGTTACATTTCTTTTATATCCAAATGCTATGGTGGAAGAGCGACTGACAGCTACAACACAGTTAATTCCGGTACATTAAACTTTATTCAGCCGGGGGATATAGTTATGTGTGACAAAAGATTCCCACAGCTAAGAACTTGTATTGAGAACAGAAATGCTGTAATGGCATTGCCACCGTTTGCATTCAATCCTCAGTTTTCAGCTGAAGAAATTGAAACAACATACGATATTGCGCCAGTAAGAATTCATGTTTAAAGAGCTATTCAGAGAATGAAAATTTATAAAATATTAAGCAACAAACTCACTATGGATTTACTTCCTCATATAGACAAAATTGTTCACATCATAAGTGTCTTGGTAAACTTCAGACATACAATAATTAAATCACAAGACTAACTATTTTTAGTTAAGCTTACTAAAGATTTTTGCAAATAATTGTCATAAAATTCGATACCGTAATGGAATTTGTAACAGCAAAATAATTAGTATTTTAATTATGTTATCAACATAATAAATTAAAATTTTCAAGTTCAATTCTCAGTATTGAGAAATACAATTCGTACATCAGTCATTATCCGATTAGTGATAATTCACACTTGAATATAGTTACAGTGCATTCACTGTAGCATCTTTAAATATTACTGGAAGGTAATGTTCAAAATAAAATTTCTCTACTGAAGGAATAGTACTAGAAAGGAAGTCATAATTTCTGGAAATGTTCACTTTAACACTTCCCTTTGGAGAATATATGAACAAGTCACAGTTGTGAAGGTTCAGAATGTACATTGATACCTGTACCTGAGTATAATAAACGTGAGTTTCCTTCAGCTTTACGTTACCATCAGTAGTTATATCTAAATACGGGACATTGCACTTTTTGTCTTCAACTATGGGTTTTTCTCGACATGAATAAGGGCACTTAATCTCGATAAGATTAACAAAATCCTGACCTACCACTATCCTAACTGGACTGCAACATAAACATGGTTGTTGTTCTTTTATAAACCATCCGAGTTGAACCACACGGCATTCGTTTAATAAGCAGTTTTCCTCTAGTGCCTTCCGTTCATTAGTTTTGCCATATCTCACTGCAGGAGTGTTTACATTCTTAGATGAAAGAAACGCTGATGGCAGTCTTTCGTAATCTCCACTCTGTAGGGTTTGATCTGGTGTACATTCTGGCTGGCCGAAATGCGTAACTTCCTTTGCTGGAACCAGGAAGGACATAAAGATTGTTCCCTTGTCTCAACTGCAATTGCACGCTCCTGTGAATTTGTTACTTTAACATTTTCACAGTAAAACTTCAATATATCATTTGGCAACATGCACTCATAATTTATGGAAGTTAGTGATATGTTACCACCAGGCAAATTATTCACAACATAGCATCGAAATAGTGTATTAGCTGTGTGTTTGTCCAACTGGTTAAGACACTGAAATAAGAAATCCCGTCGCTTATCTCTACGGCGCTTTCAACGATGTTTTGAACAATGTAAGTGGAGATAAAGAAAGATTCACCTTCACACTCTGCTTTCAAAATCTTCGAGAAAGCACAGTCTATGACCTTAATTTGTTCATATAATTGTTTTCTACTAAGGATCCAACACTTTCCGACGCGTAATAAATTGGTCGCTTATTTGATGGCTCATTTAGTATTTCTTCTACATTTCCTCCTTTACAATACTCCGCAATAATGTACTTAGGTTTCTCCCATTGTTACAGAGAGGAAGTCTGGGAAGAATCTCTCTCAGTATTAATATAAATACACAATGCAGCATTATGCTTGCAGCATTGTGAAAGTCCGGCTTTGCAATCGCACTCAGCTGATTTAACCTTTCTACCGCAATCAATCTGTAAAAAGATTAATCTTGTGTAAATTAATTGTAAACACACTTAAAACTGCAATAGATACAAATATTATGCTACGTTGTTACATAGAAAGAGAAAACATATGCTTACTTTAATTTTAACAGCATAAGGTGGCTGATGGATGTTTGTTTCTTTCAAATACAAGCAGGTTATTTCTTCTCCCAACGTGTCTCTTGCTTGTAGTATATGGTGACTGTGACAGAGTTTTTCACCCTTCTTTAAAGTAGAAGCTCTGAAGTACAATGCATCCCACTGAACTTCTCGAAATCCTACACAAATATCTAGAGACGACATTTCAACATTGAGTTCTTCCCTGTGTTTGTAGTTGCACAAGCTACTATCAGGCCCCTGAAAGACTACACAAGTCACCGCTACGAGCGCGAGCAACTAAAATAACATTATGCGCACGAGCTCTATAGGGTCACGAACTTAAACCATTTTCCGAAGGTCACTGCTTCGATTCCCGGCTCTCAGAATGTTGTAAGTTCCGTCTTTAGGGTATGAACGGTTTTCACTCTAAGTCTCGAAAGGGCAACAAAGAAGAACTCACCTAGCACCTAGATTCACCAAGTCAGGTTATTCAGCGGGCTCTAGACTCACCCTGCCCAGACCACCGCTGGGTTTAGTAGACTAGACAAGTAACGTAGTGCATGGTCTTCTATATCAGCAATATCTTCCATTGAGTTGTGCTCTAGATCTGGTTACGATATCTGCCATTGGGTTGTGATGTAGCTCTGGTTGCAAAATCTTCCATTAGGTTGTGATGTAGTTCTGGATACGATATGTGTCATTGAGTTGTGATGTAGCTCTGGTTACAATACCTGCCATTAGGTTGTGATGTAGTTCTGGTTACGATATCTGCCATTGGGTTGGGTAGCTCTGGTTACGATATGTGTCATTGGGTTGTGATGTAGTTCTGGTTACGATATGTGTCATTGAGTTGTGACGTAGTTCTGGTTACAATACCTGCCATTAGGTTGTGATTTAGTTCTGGTTACAATATCTGCCATTGGGTTGTGATGAAGCTCTGGTTACGATGTGTGCCATTGAGTTGTGATGTAGTTCTGGTTACAATATCTGCCATTGGGTTGTGATGAAGCTCTGGTTACGATGTGTGCCATTGAGTTGTGATGTAGTTCTGGTTACGATGGTGTCATTGAGTTGTGATGTAGTTCTGGTTACAATACCTGCCATTCGGTTGTGATGTAGTTCTGGTTAAGGAATGTCTCAATGGATTGTGATGTAGCTCTGGTTTCAATGGCTCTCATTGGGTTATGATGTAGTTCTGGTTACCATATCTGTCATGGATTGTGATATAGCCCTGATTAGGATATCATCTTTTAGGTTATGATGTAGCTCTCGTTACAATATCTGCATTTGGGTTATGATGTCGCTCTGGTTACGATATATCTTTTAGGTTGTGATGTAGCTCTGGTTACGATATCATCTTTTTGGTTATGATGTAGCTCTGGTTACGATATCATCTTTTTGGTTATGATGTAGCTCTGGTTACAATAACTTCTCTTAGGTTGTGATGTAGCTCTGGTTATGATGCCCTCCATTAGGTTGTGACGTAGGTCTAGTTACAATATCTTCCATTAGGTTGTGATGTAGGTCTGGTTACGATATCTGCATTGGGTTGTAATGTACTGAAGCTCTGGTTACGATATCTGTTATTAGGTTGTGATGTGGCTCTGGATACAATATCTTCTATAAGTTAGTGATGTAGTTCTGGTTACGATATCTGCCATTAGGTTGTGATGTTGTTCGGGTTACAATATCTGCCATTGGATTGTGATGTAGCTCTGGTTACGGTATCTTCCACTGGGTTGTGATGAATTTATCATTACGATATATGAGCCTGGCATTAGTTTGTGAGGTTGATGTGCTGCAGGCTAGCTTGCCCATTAATATTCCTAGTGGTGCAGAGCACTGGAATTAACGGAAATGTTAGTGTTGGTGGTGCTTTGTTGCTTTAAGGGGATGAGCATAGAGGATATCTGTCCCTGCAAAAATATAACTAGGGTCGTTCTGGAACAAATGATACGACATGTTCTTACAGCTTTCAAAATAACACCAGTCACGTTATGTTCATTAGCATATTAACCTATATAATCTTCATAGAGGGGCATATGCACCAGATGTATAGTATCAAGTAAGCAGACGGATGTAGACACTTGTAATTTTCTATCTCATAATTAGGACTAATTCTTACCATTCACACTGGTCTACGCATTCTTAGCCATTCTTATGCCAATCATCTTCCAAACGTTTTAGAATGTTTTAAAATTCCTACACTCAACCATAATGCTACGGTGCAGCAGTGAACCATAGGACACTACGCATATCAACAAGCTCTGAATTTTGGAACAGATTTAAAAGGATCACTGAGGGCTATGATTCGTTTCATCTCCGTGTTATAGATCCCGCCCCAGGAATTCATTTATGAGACCCTAGACATTTCTTCAGATAAGAGCAACAAAGATTCAGGGACGATTGTTATTAATCAACGTCTTCAAGAACTTTGACAACACAAGCTTTAGCAGACGTGACTGGATAGTCCCACTTCTCCTCCCATTGGTTTCACTGGAGTGGTGGTAGATAAGATGCAAGAGCACATCCGGTTGCCAAAACAAATGACCTCAGCCAAGGGCCGAAGCTTCACTGTGGTTAACGGGAAAGGCAGTGGATGGAAATTAGATAGAATGTTCCAACTTTGACAACGGTAGAGTGAAAACTTATTGTTGATGTTGATTCTTTATGGGCTTTGTGAAATCGTGGTCATACAGCCCCGTGTACTTGGGTGTGTGTGGAAGTTGTCTGATAATCTGTCCCATTGTGATGTCTGTACTAGTGTTTGTACTTGCAATCAAGGTAGGGTTTTGGTAGGAAGCGCCCATGGCCTCAAGTTAGGTACTGTACGCGTATTTGCGGTTGAAACTATTCTATCTTCAGAAAGTTTTATAAGTTAACCAATGCTAAATAAAACGGAGCCAGGAATCAAGCCACAAACTGGTTTATACATCTTGCACAGCTAGCCAAGTTAACCGAGCACGGCCAATCAGGTAATTTCAAGCCTACACGTGCACGGCAGGACGACTTGGGTGGAGTCAAGTATTGTCTGAGAGCACGAAGGAAGCCGAGGACTTCCGATCTCGCGCAAGCCAGCAAGAAAGGCACGTGCGGATGGAGTGCGACAGCGAGCAAGGAGAGGGGGACGCAAGTCAGACGCGTGGCGATGACAGCCAATCAGAAGAGGTGTTACTAAGAAGAAAGCAATTAGCGCAATTAGCATATCTAATTATCAGCGAGATATTAACACATTGTAACCTCAGAAAAGTTGTTAATACATAAATAAGAAATATTTATAGATCATTGCAGCTAATTAAATGCTCAATTAAGGATTAATATCATATTCGCTATTAACGCGCCAATTAGGCAAAGTTTTTATGAGGTGGCGCTAACTTTTTATCAGAGTGGGGGAGAAGCGACCTGAATCGCGGCTCTTATTATACAAGACTTCATAGAGAGTGGATGTGTACACAAGACTTCGCTATATTTTGAAAGAACAAAGCTTGAGATTTGAGAACGACTTCGAAGAAGAAAGTATATCCACAAAACTAATATAAGCAACGACATTTATATGATATTACAACGAGTAATTAATATCTGCAATTGAAGCAATGCGCCGAAAAGGGATCTAACCCAATTTTTTTTCGAAAGTGAGGTTTCAACGGAATAAGGATCTATATGCACGTTCCTGCATAGTGGCGTTGTCATGTGGAAGAATTCGGAACTTGTTGCTGTGCTAGAGGGTGGAGAACTTCCGTCTCGCGGGGAAAATGGATCTAACTCCAGTCCAAGATGGCGGAGCATAGCTCATTGCTTGTGAAAACGAGTGCTTTAAAGCATGAACATTCAAGTAGAAACGCAATGGTAATGTGAATGAGTCGAAGGACGTCAAGCGCAAACATCTTAGGGATGCTGGCTTGGCATATACATCAAAGAAAGGTGCCGCAGTTCCGGGGAGAAAAGCACCAGAGCCGGTGTCTTTTTGTTGTAAATAATTTCTTTTTTACGTTGTTCGAGAACTGTCTAATGGTCTCAATCATCATACTAGTTACCAATCAGTACATTATGGCACAAATTATACATACATTTCGTTCAACTACGTTTTTCGCAATTATCTCAAAATACAGTTTTTGGTGGTTAGGCCCCTATTCGGCGCATCGCTTCAATTATAAACAGTAACTACGATATTATTGAAGAAAACAACGTGAAATTGTTGAAAGCAAGGCTTCGAGGTGATAGAAAATTTTATTCTACAGTTATCACCATGACAAATATTCTGAAGTTGAGAGGGGAAGAAACGATTGAATCTACCGTGATGGAGATGTGCTACTAAGATACTACAGGGAACATAGCTATGATAATGGCGAGAATATTTGAAATGACATGATATTAATACCGTGGGGGAGATAAACATCTAATCTCTCCTACGTCAAATATATCTACAACTACAAGTCATTTCATCGACTTCAATGATGGATACAGATATGCCAGAACTGCGGCGAAGAAGAAAGAAGAATTCCTCTACGAGTGTGGCTCGGGTGGACCCAGCGCAATCAAGAGAGAAAGGACTTTCCTATCTCGTAAAGAAGATAGCCAAGCTGAAAGGACGACTACACGATGATGTTAGAGTTCGCATCCCGTTCCTGGCAGTTTGGAGACTTGCGAAGGAGATCGAGCAGAGTCCCACACGACATCTTGAGGGGATTATTTCTCAAAAACAATCCGTTTCTGATGAACAACGAGGGAAGTCCACTTCTAGTCAGATCTACGCAGCACCAGGTAGGCAATAGACCAACGAAGTATCCCATTTTGTAGAATTGTAGAAACTTTTGAGAATATCCGACAACTTAGTATTTTAATGCCATTTTTCTCAATATTCGAATTGTTATTTTCTTACTTTTCGATTTGATATTTTCATCGTTTTGTTAGATGGACGTTTCATTTCCGATTTTCATCGATCTTTTGGATTTATAAGCGATTTTTGTGACGATTTAGAATTGTTATTTGGAATTTAGATTTTATGCGATTTCGAATTCACTTGATGGAGATTTTATCGTTTAGCTCGAATTTATTGTATTATTCGCATTATATTGTTTAAAGAATATTGTATTTTAAAAGTGGACTTGATCATTTTTGTAATGACGGAAGTTTGATGGAAATATGTTCGAAAGATAATATACAGAGGTATATATTTAATAATGCGATCGTTGATGATCTGTTTTAAAGATATGATCGAAGTTATAATCTAATAACTTGTTCGACAGATCTGGAGGTAAATATATTTACATTATTGTATTTGCGAATATTAAAATGTGGAACTGTATCAGAATTTTGTAACAGAGAAAGAATGGAAATAATATTGTAATATGAATAGAAGTAAAAGCATTATAGTAATACAGTCAAATATTTAAGAAATACTTGAGAGAAGTACATTAGCCGAGTGCAGCTAACATGAAAAATGATATTTAGAAGATGAATGTAATTTATTATCGAAGGAATAGTATTTTATTATATTACCTGTTAAGATAAGTTTTCGAAAGAACCAGTATTTTATTAAATAAGTTGGAACTGCTATAAGAATTTTGTAACGAGTAAGAATGTATTTTGGAAGAATACTATTTAATGTAAAGAAGGAACTGCCAAGTATATCTAGGAAAGATATTTCTTATTATCCCGTATTGCCGGAGGAACATGTTGTATTTATGACTACGAGCACATTTATGTCAGTGTGTCATTTGTGAAGGGAAATCTGTTGAGACAGATGTTCGTAAGATTTTTATTATTGAAAGAAAATGTTGTTAAGAAGCAGTAGTGTTATATGGAAGTATCTGAAGTTATCGAGATGGACTCAATTGGCTGAGTTCTATTTAAATGTTTCTGAGTAGACATTAAATTAAAGGTAATTATTCGACGGAAAGGAAAAACTATTTTATTAAGTATTTTTATTTTTACGATTGACCAGTGTATGGAGGCAATTAAACTATGTCTATACTTAACTGTGCGAATTATAGAATCGCAAATTACGACATTATTACCGATGAAGACATAGTTTTGTGCAAGATTCTCCAAATTCTAAAGGAATTTAATTGAATGAAGAAGTTAAAAGACAATTAGTGTCAATATTTCATGTTGGAAATAAGCATTTTGCCTAATGTAATCTTTGATGATGTTAGTTGACGAACTTCATAATTTTTGTATATAAACCGGGTATAGTATTTATAGGAATTGTTTAAGAGTTATATTTTGTGCGTATTTTTAAGTTAAATTAATAGTAGTATTTTTATCGCTTCTGCGGAAGGATTTTATGAAGATAGGAGGCGGGAGTTATAATGTACAGAGTAACGAATAGTTTTTGTAATGACGGAGACCTACGTCATGGGTAAATTCATTTTATTTTGCGTTTTTTAAATTTAATGACATTAATTTATTTGTAGTTGTTGTTAAACTCCCGTTATCCAGGGCACAGCAGTTGTTTGTCTTAATTTAATTTATTTGAATTTATTTGAGCTTATAGGATCATCGTTAGGATTTATTCATGGTTTCTTGATGAAACAGAGATGTAAATATTTTGGTTTTCAACACCATTCATGTTTTACGAACGTAAGATTTTAAATTCTATGTTTGAATTTTGTTTGCGTATTCCGTGTCGTTTAATAAATGACACGCACGTACTTACGTTTTCCTGGTCTTTTTATAGAAATTTGGCATTGTCTTTTATAGTTTAATGGTAGAGGAATGTGCTACAGGGTGGAGGTATTCCCAAGGACCTGATCCAGATCCTTACGCCCGAGATTTTCTTTGATTCTCGTACTCCTGAATAGATTAGAGATCTTTTTGTTCTGTAGTTAGTTTCAGTAGCACATTCTGTTGTAAATCCCTGTTCCTTTTCCTGAGTGTTTTCGCCAAGTAGCATTGTGTGGTTTTTTAGCCGGGAACTTCAAGATGCTACAATCCATTTTCCAGCTGCGGATATTGGTGGATCATTCCAGGTATATGGGTGCAGTACCATCCCGGCATTTGCCTGGAGTGGAAGTGGGAACCATGGGGAACCACTTCCAGGATGGCTGAGGTAGGAATCCAACCCGCCTCTTCTCATTTCTCTCTCACGAGACTGAGTGTACCCCGTTCCAGCCCTCAGACCAGAATTAAATTTCTTGGCAGAGCCGAGAATCAAACCCGGGCCTCATCCTTGTCAGCCAAGAATGCTATCCACTAGAAATGTTGAGGGAAATGATCCCCACTCTACTGTACTTCATAGGCAGTATCGTCTGCAACAGGAGTGGCTCGTCCAATTGCGACAGGAGATTCAACGCACATTTGTTATAATGAATATCATTGAAGTTAAATGTATAGGCTGAAGTTTGTATGAAAGATGTTTTGACAACATAAACCAACATACCTGTGAAATCCTCAGCCCCATTTGGACGATCCACTAACCTTATAATGGGCTTTAACTCCAGAGTGAATTTGCTGGCGGAACAAATCCCTCCACTGCCATTTTATAGCAAGGGAGTAGATTACGAACCACCTAGGAGGTGGCAAAGCAGTAATATTTAAACCGAGCGGTTGAAGTGGCGATGTACTGTATCTCATGATAAAACAATATACAGTTTAGCCTATCTACTGAAATGCGTTGATTTGGAACGGTCTGCATAAAGATTTTGACAATTTGTGAAAATGTAGCATGAGCCAGCAACTTCGAGCTAGTCCAAAGGAGTCCATTGACAGCCGATTCTTAAACAATCACGCTGCAAAGGCAACTATCAATTCTGCAAGTTAATGAAAGTTGCACTCTTAATCGGAGGGGAATCTGTAGGAGGGGGGCATATTTCTCTCAGTGACAAAAATTCCATGTTCTGTAGCAGGGTACAGTATTCAGAACACTATCATAATATCTGATTTTAAAGGGCTTGAGACATATTCGTTATCTGCACCGCGTACTTGAGCAGACGTTAAACTCTTCGGAGAACCTCTGTTTCTGTGGTGACTGTAGTAGTGTGTATTTGGGTCGAAAATGGGCTAGGTATCCCGGCAGGGAGCAATGTGAGGAGAAACTCGGGGAAAAGTGATAGGAATTTAATCTCCGATCTGCACGATTGTGGCCACGATGAGGAAGGCTACGCCACGGGGTCATAAAAGTATTGTATTGTGTCTCCGGTTATAACAGATACTGTACTGTACAGTCTTACCACTACTCAAATGCGTGGAACTGGAGCATACTCCAACTGCTGTATCTCGTGCAATTACTAAACAATTGCCATGATTCCTGCGCTATAAAGAAAAGAAATAACGTTGTGCCACTGTTGGTATTGCCTATAATTATGATTATACAATATCAGTTTAAAACTGACGAGTTTTTTACAGATATAATTTCTATCATCACATCTGCGGAGATATTAGCATATTTCGTTGTATTGAATATATCTTGCTCTTGGAGTATAATAATAATAATAATAATAGTAACATAACGCACAAATGAGCTGCACTATTATGAGAAACTCATCGAGATCTGGTATCACAATACAAATGTCAGAAGGAAATGTATTGAATAGTTGTTGTTAATCCATTTAGAGGCATTGCGACATCGTGGTTATTTAAGCCCGTATACTTGGGTGCGTGTGTCCAGGTATGTATGCAGATGCATATATATATATATACCAGTGGGCCCTTGCGAGCTTTCGCAACGTGAATGTAGGTTTATGGGGTAGTAAAGAGGAAGTGAGTGCGTTTCGGGCACATATGGGGCTATGCGGAACCTGTAGGTACCCTATATGTGGGTTATGAATTGTATACTACCCAGCTTCCTAGCTCAGTTGGCTTCTTAGATAACATGAAAATCTTGGCGAGACCAAACTGGAGCCATCTACTGAGAGTCTTGCTAGCTAGCAGTACGACGCGCTCCCGCCAGATGGCTGCCGCCACCGCGCTGCCCTGCGCTCTAGTGGCAGGCTCGCCTAGCAGTACGCCGCGCTCCCGCCAGATGCTTGCCGCCGCAACGCCAGGTTACGGTGCTCCCATTGTAAATGTACATTTTTAAGGTATTTATTTAATTGTTAGACATTTAAAGAGGAAGTGAGGTACGATATGTGTAGGTTGGTGTTAACAGGACCTTATTTACGGTACAAAACCGGAAGGGGACCTTAGCAGAATAATATAGGGAGGATATAGGTATAGTGTATGAACCTTGTCCCGGTACACTTGTATGAACGTTGCATCTTGAAGCTGTCAATTTAGAGGAAAGCATGGTGCAAAGTCGATAACCATGGAGAGTGCCATGGATCGATAAAGCAATCTTAGAAGGAAAATATGCCATACTCCAACTATGCCATTTTATTCGATCTAGGAGGCCAAACGACGGCGAGTCGAACGAAGGTACCCCAGAACGTGATTTAACTACAGTTACAGTGAAATGAACACATTGCGTTTTTCAGCATTGTTGATTGGATACAGATTTATTTAGTTATTGCTATTGACCATATATATAATATAAAGCGCTGTGCATTGTGTAGGTAGATGTTGGAACATTTCATATTATATGCGTGTGAAATTAGCACCTTTGAAAATTATGTGAGCTTGTAAAAAAATGTCAGAATGCTGGAAAGAAATCAGCAAGGCGGTGCATGTGGAAAGGGAGACGCTGATCATATAGCGTGGTGCGCTTTTGTTCATTGCTAGCCATGCACTTGAAAACTGTAATAGAATGCAGGTGTGAATCAAAGCCTTTTCCAAGGCTTAAATTAAACATGTTTGATGGGCAGATTGACGACTGTATAAGAGTAGAAGTAGCATATGTTAATAAGTCATGGTTTGTATAATCGAATCATAATAGATGGGTTCGAAATTCTGGCGGATATAACGAACTTTATGAATGTTTTGAAAAGAAGTTAATATTACTGTATTATTATTGTTAATAAAGTTGCTATTAAATGTACATAGCATATGACAGCACATGGCGTCTTGCAGGCTTGGTTTATTACGTGTAAAAATGGAACAGAGTATAATGCAGGTCGGACTAGTGGAGTCTAGACGTTTGATTGTAGTTAAAGGAGCGTATAATAATTGTGTTATTGAAAATATAAATGGTAGGTTATCGTAATGATACTATAAGCCTAAATAATTGTTTAGTGGTCATGTATAAGACTTATGGAACTATGTTGTTATAACGCGGATTAATATTATTGGATTATGTAGTACACAAACGAAGTGATATTATGGAACTATGTTATTGCCACGCGGAATGATGGCCATGTCGGTGGATGAATATACGTATTATGGGAAATTAATAATCAAGCTATTTAAAATAACACATCGAGGGATAAATACGATGTAATACTGCAACTAAATAAGATATCTTGATTTTAGGATTTTCGCATAAATTGAACCTAATAATAAACAACTAAATAAGACTGAATTTGATTAATCATAATATGGTTAATATTCTAAGCTGGATAATAATAATAATAATAATAATAATAATAATAATAATAATAATTCCTATTTCAGCTGACCTATTATTATAGCATATTTGCTATCTAAAAGAGACACTTAATCGAAAATGAGACCACCCAATGTTGATGGCGAGATATGCTGTTTACATCATCAACTGATCAGAGACTGATGCTATGCTGTTGACTATTACTACGATGAGATTGTTATACATTTGTAAATCCTCGTAAATATTTATTCTTCATGTACAACGTAGATTACAATTTCAGGTGAAATGTTATTTAGGGTTTAGATTACGACTAAGGCCGATTTCTCAATAAGTGATTAATTGTCAGAGATGGTACTATACCCTTAGGAGATCTGGCAAGTTTGTGGATGAAAATAACTTTAAAATAAGCGCGAGGAAATATGACGCGGGGGGTAGTACGTCCCGCCAGAGAACAGAAGTGGGGACGCGTGCGAAGATGAAAAAAATTAAAACGCCAGCATTCTTAAATTATAATATCGCCGAAAACCAACATGAAGTAAGAAAAATAATCTATTCGAGATTTAGTAGACATCTGGAAGTTATGTTTTGAATTTCAACAATTCTTATGCTGGAAGACAAAATATATTTATTCTTTACGTCAAGGCCAATAGAAGAATGCAAATGGCGTTACGTTTTGAGTGACGTTAGGTTGATATTAATCAATGGGTGAGGCCAAATTTCACAACATAAAACGCGGGCTGGATTGTCATATACGTCTAATTGTATGCATCGTATCCTCGAACTCAGTGCATCTTTATTCTGACCCCAGTCGCAGGCAGTAAACTTATACCACAAAGGCTGCAATTCCTAAAGGCGTTATAATCACGTCTACAGCGATGAAAGTATCAAAAACAAGTAGTTCCGTGAATAAATAAATAGCCTTTATTCACATATCCTACTTACATTATTGTCTCTGCCAATATACAAAATTTCAGTTTGATTGCTGTAATAGATTCGTAGATATTGATAACCGTCTAAATATTTGGGATGGTTGCCATGTTGGATTTCTATATATCGCACCCCCGCTGGAAGACTGCCACAAGTCAAAAAACATGAATTTTGAAGTATGTGGTACTTATAAATGCCTATGATCAAGTCCGTGTCCCGTAAAACTCCCAAAACTCAGATCCTATAAATAGCAATTCTACGGCACTGAATAGAAAACTGTCAAAACTGAAAATTATTATTAATTTTATTAAAACACATAATTATAATCCATGAAAGAACTTTGTATGTTATTGTATAACTTAGTACTAGACAATGTTAGAAGTTAGTAATATGTTACTTTCACTTTAATTATGTAAATATTTATATTTAAATGCTTCTCCTGAAAATGTGTCCATTTTGACTAGTGGCAGTCTTCCAGCGGGGGTGCGATATGTAGGCCATAAAGTTATGCACTATTGGATGAAAATTATGGCGTAGGTCTATTATTCAAATTTCGATCACATGATCAGGACACAAGAAATAAAAACTTTTTTAAAAATTTCGCACTGCTGCCACCTTGAGGTTATGAAAACAATTGAAATAAATTCGATGTCATTCGATTAAAATTTGTATAAGCATTTACTGTACCACGTTTCACTGCGCTCGGATGGTTAAATCGCGAGAAAAGTCCATTTAAGTATTTAAATTTCTCGTCGCCATCATGTTGAATTTGTGCTCACCAGGTTATTGAAAGTCCCATAGGTCAAATTACGTTAATAGCCTTTATCAACATACAAAAAAATCAGTTTGATTGCTGTCATACATCAGTAGATATTGAGAACAGTCTAAATATTTCGGATGGTCGCCATTTTAGTTTTATATATGTTTACCGTAGTTATATGTACTATTAGATGACGATTATTACGTAGACTAATTATTCAAACGTTGACTTCGATCACATGATTAGGGCACAAGAAATGAAAAAATAATTTTAAAATTTCGCATAGCCACCATCTTGATGTTATGTAAAAATTGAACTATATTAGATGTCAATGCATTACACTGTGTATAAACATTTGATGTGCCATTTTTCACTGCGCTTGGGTGGTTAAATCGGGAGAAAAGTCTATTTGAATGTTTCAAACTCGCTTGGCTGCCATATTCGTTTTGTACTTAACAGGTTTTCTAAAGTAACATAGGCAAGCTCCTAGTAGTGCCCTTTATCACCGTACAAAATTTCAGGGTGATATCAGTAAATGTTTCGGAGATATAGAATGCTGGTGAAATATTTCGCACAGCCGCCATGTCGGATTGGCGAGGCATGATAAAATTTGAAGGACATGGTCGGAGTCAGACAAAAATGTGCTATGTTCTTACCGAGTTTCATTGAAATCGCTCCAGTCGTTTAGATTTCATTAGGGACACGTTCATACGCACACACACACACGCAAACACACACATACACACACACACGGACCATAGGTGATCTCATAAGTTTTTTTTTCTTCAAAAATGAAACTAGGCTAAAAACTCTGTGCATGGAGCGAGGCGAAGTCAAATTAAGTTGAAAAGAAGCAGAGACGCAAGGCAGTCAAGCAAGCAGCGCAGGCCAGGTTATGTATGTGTGGCTCAGTATTTGGCATCATTAAAATTTGTGCGCTAGAAAAACTCGTGTTCGCTCGAGAAATAATTATGATCGTGTTCAGTGCATGGAAACCCACCCCTGGTAAATTTCCAGCAGGATCGTGGTGTATCGCTGGGGAGCCAGCATCTAGGACATCCGGAATACCATCAAATAGAAGGTAAATGATTTATTTTATGTAGAACTAATTGCTATAGCCATGAATTCTCCGTTAGCTAGTTTATTTACTTATCACGTAAAAAATTGCTGAACAATTCACAACCATCGTTTAGGCAGCAAACCATGAATTAAATTTTTCCGTATAAAGGTGAGCTAGATCATGGTTTTTGCCATTTTATATGTAATAGATAATATTGAATCCTTTTTACGAGGCAATAGAACCATCCTACGTTCTTAGGACTTACATGCAGGCGTGCTTAAAATGTGATTTGGGATATTAATAATAGTATTAACTGTTGTTCACAATGTATGAAAACAATATGTTCTAAATATGTAGAGAGTGCCAGTTTAGAGTAGGTTAAATAGGAGTGGATGGATATTTTGTTGATGTTAAAGAAATTCATGTTTGACGGTGAGGGGTTGTCCACAATTCTTGAGTGATTACTGGAGGAGATTATGATTAATATCATCATCATCAGTAGTGAATGAAGCTTAGTTCCATATTGGGAATACACTGAAATGATAATTATGAAACGTATTAAAATTATTTTAGGCAACTCAGAGGTTAGAGTGGTTAAACCGCATATCTGTTTAGATTGTCCAGGTTGCAATTCTGTGATAACACACTAGGACCTTTAATATCTGAATAATTGAAAGTATGGCACCTCAAAATAATCTTTCACATAGTCATGTTTTTTGGAAACATTCTCAAATTAAAATAGTTGAATAACACCACTTCAAGTACTGTAACTATGATGTCTAGCCACAGTGTGTAAAGTAACTGTCTATAATTCTGTATTTATTACCATAGGTATTAGTTGCATATCGAAACTTTTTTTAAAATATGTAATAGAAAAGGAGCCCCTAATGCATGTTTTCGAATGCTCTTACGCGTTATAACATCATAGTTCCATAAGGCTTATACATGACCACTGAATTAAGTGATCACAAAGTGGTAACTACTGAACTGTGGAACCGGACTTTAGCAGCACTAATCATAACTAATGAAATGGTGGGTGAAGTAGTGCCCCTTGTAGGTTAAGCAATAAACACAGATCTGTATCACAAAACTTTCAGTGTTTAATGGTGGTGCAAACTGTGTTTTATTGTAAAGATTTCCTCGTGGTGTTGAGTACTTACATGTTTCGTTAATTTTTCAATGGTTAAAGACCAGTTTGCCGCTCTGTACCGACCAGAGCGTTGCTTCAACGTGATGCTTTGTTACGTCAGGTATGGTGTTATCTCTGTAGTGAATGTTATTGATTTGTGGCTAATTTGATGAGAGCTTTAATTAACATAGTTTGAAGGATTGTATTTTGTGTATTGGTGGTAGTATTAGAGGTTTTATCTGCTTTTAGTGTCTGTTTAGTATTTACTGTGCAAAAGGTCGTTTGGTGATTCCCATGCAGTAGATGCAGTTTGGACTTTCTGTCAGGGTTAGAACAATGATTAATACTATGAGAAATATGTACAATAGTTGGCAGCGTGATGATTCAGTGAGCAATTAGCCTACAACACTGAAAAACTGGGGGTATTGCGTAGTCTCTGTACACTGAGGAATTAGATTAGAGTTACCTTTGTAGAAGCGGGTAGCACCCCTCCCGCTTTGATACAGCAGTGATTCGGCTTCACATGGAAACCCACAAGACTCCGAAAGAGGCATACTGATCCTGGAACGCTTCTCAGACTCCCACAACGCACGGTGATTCGTCAGAGCAGGGTCAATGTCTGGCACACCTCTCTCGGCAGCATCCCAGAAGTGTTCTTTGGGACTGAGATTTAGTGCTTTTGTAGCCGTAGGAAACGTTATGTCCATGGATTTGTCATCGAATTACTGTCACAAATCTCGCTGTAGATACAGGCCTCCATGAAGGTGGTAAAGGAGCATAAATGGGTGTACATGTATCTGCAATCACATGCTGTATCGTTTACCATCCAGGATAATTTGCAGAAGTCTCATCATTCCACGCAAACAGTCCTCAGACAGGCTTGAATTATATACTGCTTGCAAGTCTCGTCTGGCTTGCGATATACTCCAACTCTGTTATCGCCGTGTACCAACTTGTACCAGACTCATTGGTCCAGATGAACGCGCGAGTTCAGTGGTAGTTTCTCCGTGCCTATGTTAACCGCTGTGTCTTCTGACGTTCGGTGAGCGGGGGATTCTGGGTGGGACGGCGGCTTCTGCACCACACACTGGATGGTATGGCTCCTCACATGGCGTCGTTGTCTGGTATGGAAATGGCAAGAAATATTCTCCAATATGGCTCCACTCTCCGATGTTAAAACCCGACTTAGTCGCTGGTGAACCCTGTCAACCACACCTACAGTCGTACTTCACAAAGGTTGATCCATGAGTTGGCAGTACATGAACATCCGGTAACTCTTGACACACCGTGACACGGTACAGGGATGGAGTGCCCATGCGTCTCACCCCGAGAAACTTGTTGCGTTCATAACAACAGAGAATCATGTGACTTACTATTACAAGGACTACGCTCTGTGAGCGTATACCCTGATCTGCACTCTTATGTCGTTGATTGTGACACCATGGTCATTTAGCTCAGTGTGCTTGTGTGTTCGAATGATAACCTGTGTTACTGTTGTATTTATAGTATTGCGCCCGTTGACGCATGATTGCACAGCTAACAAAGACTAAGATCCATGCTGATGAGTAACTGAACATACCTTGCGATCGGCGGGAAGAAGTCGAAGCAATATCGCTTATAATAACATTTTATGCACTTTAGACACTCTATAAATCAACAATAACTTAATCAACGTAATTCTGCTTAAATACGGTATATTTCGCAGTTCAGCGAGACCGTCAATTTACGCGGCTAACTCATGTCCAGAGTGAACGCCATGCTTAGTGCAGGCAGTACCTACTTGTCGTTTGTTGAAGCAACATCTATGTGCATGTTGAAGCACGAGTAAGGACACGTTCCGTGAATGGAACTCATGTTCTATGGAAAAATCCAAATGTATTAGTCGAATGGACAGCCATCAGGGCATTATCTAGTAATGAAGTGATTGGAGACATTTATTAACATTCAAACTGTGAAATATTTTTGATTCACGAGGTGAAACTATGGAAGCGTGTTACGCAAACTTTACGACCGCATGGTCAAACCTAAGTGCATCATAAACTGTGAAATTGATAAACTGTGTAAATCTACAAGTATATTTTATGTTTTGACGGATGGGCAGTTATTTTGGTTTATGTTTTGTGTAAATAATTAGTGACGTTGCGAGTGAGCATCGCACAAGCGATAATTTAACGCCAGCGGCGGAGTGGAAAAAATGGGCAATTTATTACCGCACCTTAGAGTCTGTGAGTGCAAGTTTACTTTAAATACGTGTAATTGTATAACCAACGGCTACATTATGGAGCTACTAAATCATCTATCCTTGGAATATAACCCCAACCACGCAATGAAAATGGATTGATAAATCATGCGTGGAGAATTGATGACGGAAGTTGCCGGATACGATGATGAAATGATTTAAGACCATAGAGGAGACCACTTACAACACCTCAAGGCGTGTCTCGAACGAGGGTCGCTGCAATCTGTAAGTCAGATCATGTATCAGTAGCGTAATTGTAATGAGTTGGAAACAGTGGATTAATTTTAGTATGGTTTCATTTTAACGTGCACAACGCAGGTAGCTATTATAAGACCACGTGTGGAAAGTTACAGTTTCGTTATAAATTTATAAACGCCAGGAAGGCAGTATTTTTCAATGTCCATTTCGTATCGTTTCAAAATAGTTATTATCAACTTTTATTTTCTCAAGCTGATGACAAAGAAACTAGTTTTGGCGGATGATAAAACAAGGCCAAGGTTACATTGGTACAAGCCAAACCACTACACAGCACACTAGATCTTAGGCAGTGCATTATTTATTTATAAGGCTGTGACATTCCTAGTATTATTATAAGCGAAATGCAGAGTTCCGTTATTCTCATTTGTCTTGCCAGATCAATACTTGAGAACAGGTTTATTTCTATACGAGAAGCCAGACAGGCAACGAAAGGAAGAGTATTTTGTAACCAGAGAACATAGGTTCGAACTCATTCAGGGAAGAGGCAATTTAGTGAATGCACAATCTCACACTTGAGTTTGAATCAGAAGCCTTCATGTTAATTCAAAGCGTTGTTAGAATGTGTTTACTACACACATAACCTTTATGATCAGTATTTAGAACGTGTATAATTCAGGGATCCCCACTTATTGTAATTAACATTATTATTGTATTAGTGAAGTGAGTCGTGATGGTGGATTAATACCTCCGACATATTCTTGTGGTTATTCCGATGGTAGCGAACTACTGCAGTCGTACCAAACTGATGTTGCCAGGATTGACGAATCCGTAATTGTAAGAGTGAGACACAGGTTGTCTAATAATAATAATGAAGTATTGGTGGAGACACAGGGTGTCTAATAATAATAACGAAGTATTGGTGGAGACACAGGGTGTCTAATAATAATAATGAAGTATTGGTGGAGACACAGGGTGTCTATTAAGTTATTATGCATTAGTTGGATACACACGTTACCTGAGTACACTGAATGCTATTTAAAGGTCCATAAACTGAACACTTATACTGTGAGGAGTAAATAATTGTGTGAAGCATTAATATTCAAAGATAGGATTTTGTGAAAATAAACAATTCTCATAATTACCCCTGAGCCTAAATAAATAATAAATACTAAAAATAAGATATTTTCTGGACCAAATGCTCGACACTTAGTTATTTTTAAGCTATTTTAGATACATTTTGATACATTTTTACATGAATAGTCGACAACCCATTGGTGATGTGATAACTGTAGCACACACATCAGATTGTTAGCAATATGAGTCGATGTAATTGTTTAATTGCCATCGCATTTGCAGGCTTTCCTATGTTTCTACTTTCTTAACACTTTGAAACTATGACCATTTGTTACAAACAGTAACAAATCGAGTACGCAGGCAGTGCCTATTGCACAACCATAGGAGTGCTGAATTATTGTATGCATTTGTGTTGTATTAGCATAGCTCTTTTTTTTATTCAACAACGTTGTGCACATAGTTGATTTCCCTTGTAATAAACGCGTCTCGTTTATTAATTAATGATATTTAGGACTAGCTAAACACGTAAATTTAAAGATAAATGTTACAGATAGCACCATCATAGCATAGGACAGATTTCCCCCTTGCTATTAAACGTAAATGTTTCTAGTATTTGTAAACAAGTAAATGTCTTGCTTTGCAGTAGATTCTTTTGATGTTTGATCCTCCCGTAGTCATTTTCGATATAATTGCTTAGGGCTGATCTTACGTGCCATTCTCTTAGCTTGTTCGTTCTTAGTCAAATTTTGTATTAGGACCATCAGAGTAATTTAGATCTTGATAAGAATTTCTTTTTATATTTTCTTTCAGGGCAGAATAGTATCGGACTAGCCGTTTGCAACTCTCATGCTAGGCTAGGGATCTATTCTGAATAAAATGTATACGTGATTTAAACATAAGACTGACCTCTCTTTTCTTGTTTAGTTTTGTTATCGATGCATTCCTCTGAGCTGGTTAAGAATCGAACCTCACCAATTCCCGATATCCCCGAGTGCAGACTTTTGTGAAACACCAGCCTATGAATGTGTCGTCCCCTATACATGTGTGTTAACTGGAAGAGGGTCTCGGAAGGGTCATTTGAAACCGGTGGCTCCCCGAAACCTTTGGCCAGCGGGCACATATAGTACGTTGGCGCCGAACGTGGTTTCATCCAATTTTGTGTTCGATCTCCATGATTCGTTTGTTTGTGAGGGTTTTGTTTTGGTAGCAAATCCAACAGATTAGTGATGAATTGAGATTTCGTACTAGTGTTTTGGAAGGCTACATGGCATTCTTATCCCAGAATTAAGACCATGAGGCTAGGTAACATTTATTAATGATAATAAGTTGAGGATTTGATTTGCAGTTATCCTAGTCTTGAGTAAATGTAAGTTTGTTTGTTGTCTTGGTGTCATTTAATTTTTACCTGAGGTTCAGCTGTTATTATCGAATAAATTTATGAAGGAATGGATTTTCTACTGTGTTCCAACTCAAATCATTGTTAAGGCATGTGAAGTTGTTAGTTCCCTGTATTTCTCCAAGTGAAATTGTTATGTCTGCGCAGGAGACGGCCGAGTTGTTGGCATTCTTGTCTGCCCTACTGCACAATCTGCAGGTGTCGATGGACAATTTGACACGAAATAACAGTGATCTAAGGGCCGATATAAACAATGTTAGAACAGATATGGCTCAAAACAATGAAAATTTAAGGGCTGAGATGGCTCAAAATAGTGAAAACTTGAGGGCCGATATCAATGAAAATGTAAACACTGTTAGGGCAGACATGAATGATAACAGTAACACTGCTACAGATGCTCTGTTACAAACCAGTAACAACATTACTACTAATATTAGGGCTGACATGGCACAATTAAACACTAATATTAGGGCAGATATGGCACAGAATGTAGTAGAAGTGCGAGAAGACATTGCCAATGTCAAAGCTGAAATTACTGTTACTATCAATAAGGTAAGTGATGACTTGCGTGCAGAGATGGAAACTTACCGCACAGAATATCAAGCGCATTTAGAAGGGGTGAAGAAAGAAATACGTACAAACAGATCAGAAATCAACCAAAAACTCGAAGACGTTCAGACGGAGATGAACGATAGCATTGAGTCGGTTAGAAACGAAGTCGCTAATGCTAGAGAAGTTGTTAGTACAAGAATTAATAACGTGGAACAGAGGATGGAAGAAGTCAACACGTACGTTGGAGTTTTGAAGGTTGATGTCGCGATAGTTCATTCTGGACTAAGATTAACGCGAGGTATAGCAGTTGCCGTACACTTGAACACTAAACGTGTAGCGAGCAAAGTGCAAAAGGTTGAGGATGAAGTCAATGGATAATCAAAATTATAATCCATTTCGAACATCTCAATTTGCAACACCGAATGCCAATATAACGCCAAATTATGGGCTTACACCTAATTTTAATGTCACGCCGAGTTATGGTCAAACACAGTACTCAAACATAGTGTATTTGAGAAGCCATGAAGATAGGCCGACCAAGTTCAATCATTCGAATTCTTTTACACCGATTGATTTTCTGAAAAACCTGGAATCTTATATGAGAGAAACCATGGTAATACCTGATAGGTAGTTACGGACTGTCGAAAAATATCTAGAGAGCAGCCCGTTAACCTGGTTTAAAGCTTTTAGATATTCATTTCATAATTACCAGGAATTCAAAGAGGCATTACTTAAGACCTATTGGTCAATGGAACGACAACAAACTATAAGGGCGGAAATGTACAATAAGAGGTACGCTAGTACTCAAACAACCAAGTACGCTACCTACTTCGCAAGTCAACTCTCGAAACTGCAATGTTTGCAACCTCCTTTGTCAGAGTTAGAACTTGTACAAACAATTAAAAGGCAATACCCTATGGAAGTACAAAGGTTACTCATAGCGTCAGATGCTAATACATTCATGAAATGCGACGAAGTCCTAAGGAAGCTGAATAGCAGCCACGAACAATTTGCACCTACACCTAGGAATCGTACAAGCACACATGAAGTAAATGTAACTCCAGTCGACAGGACTAGCCAAAATACTCAACCTACGGAAAATCATCGAATGAACAACCGTCAAAACCAAGAGGGACCGGATAGGAGGAGAAATTTCCGTGATTACCGCAAAGATAATACACCGTATGGAAGGAATCGTCGGTATGAGACGATCAATAAAAATTAACAGAATAGGTATCAGAATAGAGCAAACTATTATAACAACAATCGTCGTGGAAATAGTAACAACAACAACAATAACTACAACCGTGGTTATAGAGGACAGCCACGTGATCGTGAAGATCGTAATAACCGATACACTGATAATCCCAGGAGAGACTACAGATATAATAGTGGTTACCAGAAAGAAAATAGTCCACATTTCCAATATGATAATGATTGGCGAGGTAAGGCAGAAGAAAGTCGACAGTATCTTCAGGAACGGAGAAGAAGAAATGGAGAAGATGAAGAATCAGACAGAAGAAGAAATGGAAGTAACAAACGTCGTAAGAATGACAAGAAGGTTACGACAGCTGATGTTAACAACATTGAAATTAAACCAGCAGGAGAAGACAACTGTCTGAGTGACGAAGAATATAATAGAATCACTGATAGAATGACCCGTGCGAGGAGAGAAACCAAGGATTGGTAATTGGATGAAATAAAAATTGACTTCCACAATTTTTATTTACTTGACGTGGAGATGTATGCGCCCGTTGACGCATGTTTGCACAGCTAACAAAGACCAAGATCCATGCTGAAGAGTAACTGAACATACCCTGCGAGCGGCGGGAAGAAGTCGAAGCAATATCGCTTATAATAACATTTATAAGCACTTTAGACACTCTATAAATCAACAATAATTTAATCGACGTAATTCTGCTTATTTAAAATACGGTATACTTCGCAGATCAGCGAGACCGTCAATTTACGCGGCTAACTCATGTCCAGAGTGAACGCCATGCTTAGTGCAGGCAGCACCTACTTGTCGTTTGTTGAAGCAACATCTATGTGCATGTTGAAGCACGAGTAAGGACACGTTCCGTGAACGGAACTCATGTGCTATGGAAAAATCCAAGTGTATTAGTCGAATGGACAGCCATCAGGGCATTATCTAGCAATTAAGTGATTGGAGACATTTATTAACATTCAAACTGTGAAATATTTTTGATTCACGAGGTGAAACTATGGAACTTTACGACCGCATGGTCAAACCTAAGTGCATCATAAACTGTGAAATTGATAAACTGTGTAAATCTACAAGTATATTTTATGTTTTGCCGGATGGGCAGTTATTTTGGTTTATGTTTTGTGTAAATAATTAGTGAAGTTGCGAGTGAGCATTGCACAAGCGATAATTTAACGCCAGTGGCGGAGTGGAAAAAAATGGGCAATTTATTACCGCACCTTCGAGTCTGTGAGTCCAAGTTTACTTTAAATATGTGTAATTGTATAACCAACGGCTACATTATGGAGCTACTAAATCATCTATCCTTGGAATATAACCCCAACCACGCAATGGAAATGGATTAATAAATCATGCGTGGGGAATTGATGACGGAAGATGCCGGATACGAAGATGAAATGATTTAAGACCATAGAGGAGACCGCTTATAATACCTCATGGCGGGTCTCGAACGAGGGTCGCTGCACTCTGTAAGTCAGATCATGTATCAGTAGCGTAATTGTAATGAGTTGGAAACAGTGGATTAATTTTAGTATGGTTTCATTTTAACGTGCACAACGCAGGTAGCTATTATAAGACCACGTGTGGAAAGTTACAGTTTCGTTATAAATTTATAAACGCCAGGAAGGCAGTATTTTTCAATGTCCATTTCGTATCGTTTCAAAACAGTTATTATCAACTTTTATTTTCTCAAGCTGATGACAAAGAAACTAGTTTTGGCGGATGATAAAACAAGGCCAAGGTTACATTGGTACAAGCCAAACCACTACACAGCACACCAGATCTTAGGCAGTGCATTATTTATTTATAAGGCTGTGACATTCCTAGTATTATTATAAGCGAAATGCAGAGTTCCGTTATTCTCATTTGTCTTGCCAGATCAATACTTGAGAACAGGTTTATTTCTATACGAGAAGCCAGACAGGCAACGAAAGAAAGAGTATTTTGTAACCAGAGAACATAGGTTCGAACTCATTCAGGGAAGAGGCAATTTAGTGAATGCACAATCTCACACTTGAGTTTGAATCAGAAGCCTTCATGTTAATTCAAAGCGTTGTTAGAATGTGTTTACTACACACATAACCTTTATGATCAGTATTTAGAACGTGTATAATTCAGGGATCCCCACTTATTGTAATTAACATTATTATTGTATTAGTGAAGTGAGTCGTGATGGTGGATTAATACCTCCGACATATTCTTGTGGTTATTCCGATGGTAGCGAACTACTGCAGTCGTACCAAACTGATGTTGCCAGGATTGACGAATCCGTAATTGTAAGAGTGAGACACAGGTTGTCTAATAATAATAATGAAGTATTGGTGGAGACACAGGGTGTCTAATAATAATAATGAAGTATTGGTGGAGATTCAGGGTGTCTATTAAACTATTAAGTTATTATGCATTAGTTGGATACACACGTTACCTGAGTACACTGAACGCTATTTAACGGTCCATAAACTGAACACCTATACTGTGAGGAGTAAATAATTGTGTGAAGCTTGAATAATCAAAGATAGGATTTTGTGAAAATAAACAAATCTCATAATTCCCCCTGAGCGCAAATAAATAATAAATACTAGAAATACGATATTTTCTGGACCAAATGTTCGACAGTTATTGTTAAGTTATTTCAGATATATTTTGATACATTTTTACATGAATAGTCGACAACCCATTGGTGATGTGATAACTGTAGCACACACATCAGATTGGTAGCAATATGAGTCGATGTAATTGTTTAATTACCATAGCATTCGCAGGCTTTCCTATTTTTCTACTTTCTTAACACTTTAAAACTATGACCATTTGTTACAAACAGTAACAAATCGAGTACGCAGGCAGTGCCAATTGCGCAACCATAGGAGTGCTGAATTATTGTATGCATTTGTGTTGTATTAGCATAGCTCTTTTTTTTTTTTTTTTTGGAATTCAGCAACGTTGTGCATATAGCTTGATTTTCCTTGTAATAAACGCGTCTCGTTTATTAATTAATGATATTTAGGACTAGCTAAACACGTAAATTTAAAAGATAAATGTTACAGATGGCACCATCATAGCATAGGACAGATTTTCCCCTTGCTATTAAATGTAAATGTTTCTAGTATTTTAAATAATTTATTAAACACAATGTGTACATTAATTTACAAACATTTGTTTACATATTTACTTCTGTTTTTCACCAGTCTTTTGTTAGCGTGTTTAGCGGCTGGGTTCTGTTTCCACATTTCAGCAAGTGATACTTGGGGCATGGTTTGTTGCACAATTCACAGACGCAGTCGTTCTCCGGTTCGTGGTATGTTTTGTTCCGACATATCTTCCCATGGAACCCGTGGGCGGCGAATCTTGTGTACAGATGGCGAAGCTCATAGTTCGGTCCCTTCCAGGCTTCTGTTTTCATCGCTTCTGTGTCCATTATTTGCTCCGGGACATCGTTGGCTTTGTTCTGTCTTTCCTTGATGACTGTTTTGTATGCGTGTGTTTCCGGTAATCCGAAACAGAGTTTTATGTCCTCTATGAAGAATGACTCTCGTGCTATTTTATACGCGTAGCTGTTCCTTGTGAATTTAGAGATCGAGAGGGCTCGTTTTAGGAATCTGGCTTTAATGCTTTCTATTTTCCTAAGGTTGTTTGCCGTCAGGTAGGGCCATGTTATTTGTATTCCGTACGTTGCAATCGGAGCAACTTTCAGTTTGAACAGCGCGATCGCGGTTGGCAGGGAGAGCTTCTGGAGCTTAGGGATGTCGTAAGTTGCTTTCGTTGCAGCCGTCACTCTCTCTTGTGTATGCAGAGAGAAAGTGGTTCCAGTTGTTTGTAGTGTAACACCTAGGTATTTGAAGCTGGGTACAATTTCTATGGTTTCTTTCCCACACATGAAGTGGTCCCTCTTAGATAGCCTGCCTCCCCTTCTGAATTTCATTGCCTTTGTCTTCGCACTGTTTATTTCCATGGAGTTTTCTGTTGCCCATACCTTAATGTTCTCCATGACTGCCTGTAGATCATCTTGACTCTTGGAGAGGATGGCCATGTCATCTGCGTACATAAGCAGTTTAACGTTTCTTGTGCCTATGGTCTGTCCGATATCTGAAGTCATCACGTTAAAGAGGACTGGGCTCATCGGGTCTCCTTGCAGGACCCCTCGTGTTTGGGTGAGGCTCTTCGACGTGGATATGCCATCATAGATTGTGACGTAGTTGGCGTATAGAATCGACTTGATGGTTTTGAGTTCGTTGTTTGTGCTGCCTAGAATGTCCTCTAGTTTGTGGATGAGTATCCTCCTGCTGATGCTGTCAAATGCCTTCGAGTAATCTATGAAAATTGCGTATAATGGTGTGGCGGGTTTGGCTAGTGTAGTTGTTATTTCTTGTATGATTTCTTGGACAGCGTGCAGTGTTGATCTGCCCGGGGTGAAGCCATATTGATTCGGTGGTATGTAGGCTCTTAATCTATGTTCTATACGTGCTAGTAGGATCATGGAAAACAGTTTGAATATGACATTTTCCAGGGTGATTCCCCTATAGGAGTTTGGGTCATCCTTTCTTCCCTTCCCTTTGTAAAGCACGATTATGATTGACTTTCTCCATTGTTCTGGAATTGAGTTGTTCTTTAGGCATTCATTAAAAAGTTCCGTCAGTGGTTCTAGTAGGTCTTGCTGTGCTTCCTTCAGGTGTTCCATGTATATTCCATCAGGTCCAGCTGCTTTGTTGAGTTTCCCAGATCTTATAAGTTGGTCGACTTCCTCTGTTGTGATTGGAACTATGTTCTGTTTGTTCGTTGTGTCTGATGTGCGATATACTGTTGGTTTGTCCTCTGCAAGGAGGCTGCTAAAGTGGGCTTCCCATTGCTCCATATTAACGAGGGGGCTTGTTGATTGCTTCTTTGACGACCTTAGAATTTTATACGGTTTCAGTATTTGTAAACAAGTAAATGTCTTGCTTTGCAGTAGATTCTTTTGTTGTTTGATCCTCCCGTAGTCATTTTCGATGTAATTGCTTAGGGATGATCTTACGTGCCATTCTCTTAGCTTGTTCGTTCTTAGTCAAATTTTGTATTAGGACCATGAGAGTAATTTAGATCTTGATTAGTTTTTTTTTTATATTTTCTTTCAGGGCAGAATAGTATCGGACTAGCCGTTTGCAACTCTCATGCTAGGCTAGGGATCTATTCTGAATAACATTTATTCGTGATTTTAACATAAGACTGACCTCTCTCTTCTTTTTTAGTTTTGTTATCGATGCATTCCTCTGAGCTGGTTAAGAATCGTACCTCACCAATTCCCGATACCCCCGAGTGCAGACTTTTGTGCAATACCAGCCTGTGAATGTGTCGTCCCCTATACTTGTGTGTTACCTGGTAGAGGGTCTCGGAAGGGTCATTTGAAACCGGTGGCTCCCCGAAACCGTCGGCCAGCGGGCACAGTATTGTGTGTATTTTTCATTTATATGGGATTGTGAAGAAGGTGGCCGTGATCTTAGAAACCAGTAGTGTAATGTGACGTTCAATGAACAGGAAAGCCGAAGTAAGAAACCACAGATAACCGCTTCCAGGATGGCTGAGGTAGGAATCGAACCCTCCTCTTCTCAGTTTTGCCTCACATTACAGAGTTCCCCGTTTTAGCCTTCAGACCTGAATTAAGTTTCTTGGCAGATTCCATATATACCCCGGACCTCAATGGGGACAGCCTAGAATGCTAGCCTCTACACCACGAGGTAGTTCAATATAATATAAGTTATCTATTTGCCGAAGAAACTTTTTCTCCGTAATGTGGAAAGCCGAATGAGAAGGATCGTTTTAAACGTCGTAGTTTCTGTTCTTAGAACCAATAAGTAACTAAAGCGTAAGGTGCTGATTACATCGATTTTCCGTTCCTTAAAGCATCAATAACTAACTACCTTGGTGCCAGGAATGTATACCGATTATTATTTGCTAGGAAAAAATGCACGGCTGACTGCTCGCTGTGGCCGGGATGAGCTGAATCTTGGCACCAGAAATGGCATTCCCATGCGTGATTTACAGGCCGGACGTTTGTTTTAGACGAGTGAAAAATCTTAATGGAAGCCTGGAGGCGAGTTACTACGGTACCTGTGTTGTTATCAGTTGCCCCAAGCGGTCCGATGATTGACAACGCTCTCTGACACTACTGCTGAAGTACAGTCATTGGCAAATATAATTACGTTTTGTTCGTAACTACGTAACGTGTACTTACGTGTCACACAATACTTCGACGTGGACTGTACTGCCTGCTCAAGTCTGGAATTCCATTACATCAGATCGGTGGTGACAAGTGTGAAGCGATAGGGTGAGAGAGTGACTGTGTGTAGGCTCACCCGCTGGCTTCAAGATCAAGGGCAATCGTCTAAAACATACGTCCGGCCTGTACAACAACACTCAATGGCTGTGTGTTGGGCAAGCTCTGTCGACTGATGGGTACGGCTGAATGCGTGTCGCTCTCTCTCAAGTCTGCAAAACAATTTGCTCAGGATTCATAGGCCTGATTTAAGGACTGTTTTATTATCAGTGGCCCATATCACTTTTGATTTACTTTGGATCATAAACCTGCACTCCTAGATTGTATTTAAATGCAGTTATTTAATTCCCTTGTCCCTTTTCCGACGCTCTCATTCAATTATTAAGCATCTATTATACTTGCCAAATATACACCACATAAGGATGATAAACATGTGAAAGTGGTAGTAGTAGTAGTATAATATGAGTTTGGGTTAGGTTATATGCTTTACCTCATTCTGATTTCCTATTTGTGCTAATACCGAGTCAAGATTTCGCCGAGATCACAGGATTCATAGGCTTCTACTGTGTATTTAAGGACTGTTTTATTATCAGTGGCCCATATCACTTTTGATTTACTTTGGATCATAAACCTGCACTCCTAGATTGTATTTAAATGCAGTTATTCAATTCCCTTGTCCCTTTTCCGACGCTCTCATTCAATTATTAAGCATCTATTATACTTGCCAAATATACACCACATAAGGATGATAAACATGTGAAAGTGGTAGTAGTAGTAGTATAATATGAGTTTGGGTTAGGTTATATGCTTTACCTCATTCTGATTTCCTATTTGTGCTAATACCGAGTCAAGATGCCGCCGAGATCACCGTTATCAGAAGTAGAGATGGCAAGAATTTTAAGTGATTTTCTTTTATGCGAAGAGGGAAAGGCAAATGCCAAATGGTGTCCAACATACCACAACGTGTCGGAGAGACTTGGAATCTCTTTAGTGTCAGTCAAATGATAGATCCAGCATAGAGAATGGAGCTGCATCACGTAAGAGACACTGTGTATGATATGTGCGGCCAAAAATTTGTTTGGACGAATTTACACCCAGATTAATCATAATAATATTGGCTTTACGTCCCTCTTAACTACTGTGGCTGTCAGAGTAGTTTTTATTGGGGCTGTCGTACAACTCGAATGCCGGTTATGTCGTCAAAGCGGTGACCCTCCATGTGAATTTTTAATTTGAAGAATAAAAAAGTCACTCGTTGCCAAATCGTGTAAATACGGAGAGTAGTTGAGAACTGGCACTTCTTTCCCTAGAGCCTGCACGACAACTCTAGCCGTGTACGCGGGCACATTGTCGTGCAGTAAGAAGAAATTTCTAGCCTTCCATTGTTGCGGACGAACCCTCTGAATCGTCTTGCACAACCAACCCATGACATCCAGATAATTCTGGGAATTTACAGCGGTGCCGGTTGGAGAAAATTCCCTCTGGATATTGCCGTACGCATCAAGAAAAACAGCAATGAGGATTGTCTTTAGGCTACTTTTGGTTTTGTCATTTGCACTTTCACCGGTCTCGGCGAACCATAGGAGACCAATTCTGCATTTTGTCGTAGGTTCGTATTGATAACACTAAGTCTCGTCACACTTGATGATTTTTTCCAGAGATGAATTGTCCGCGTTTTTTCATTTCAATCAAGTCCCTCAGGCGTTGACGCTTTGTTGTTTTTGTTCAGGATTCAAGGTGTCCGGGAAAAAACGTGTACATAGGATCCCCTTCTTCAAAACATTCCGGATAATGTCGTGAACACTTGATTCAGAGATGTTCAGCTACTTAGTGATAGCACTGCATAAGAGATGACGGTCTGTTTGCAAAAGATCACTGTTTCTCTCAAAGTTTCCATCGGATGAACTTGAGGTGGGACGCCCTGACCTCCCATTGTCCTCGAGCGACACCTTCCATTCTTTTGAACTTTTAAACCACTTAAAGAGTGGTGCACGACTTAGACAATTATGGCCGTAAGCCTTAAGTATGGGCTCGAATGTCTCCGTAGCCATTTTACCTAGTAATACGTAAAATCGAATCACTGCTAGTTGCTCCATTGCGCTTTGCGACACAACAACGTTGATACACTTGAGCCTCATGTCCATTACTGAACATTGCCTGCTCACAACTGACTGGTCGAATGCACATCTTTAAGTTCCAGCTGCCACGGTCCTTACTGCGCTGATGTCGCTTATATGGCAGAAATAAAATCAGTCTCGGAAATTTTTGGATGGGCGGTGTGTAAATAGAAGTGAGGCAGATGTTTTTTTCCTTATACAAGGCTAATGTTATTCACTCATCGCCATATCACTGTAACCGCTTGACCTAGAGACTTAAAATGGTACATGGAGGTCCCTTTAAGTTCATAGGCAAGGGTAAGACAGGATTATAGAAATTGTATTCCGATGGAGTGAATAATGTGATTAGGAAACATAGGCCTTTTCGAGATCAATTTCGTTACAGACATTCATATTGAACAGAGTTAAGTTGTTAATTCATTTAGGGAACTTTCGACATCGTGATTATTTAGTCTTATGTACTTTGGTGTATATAATTATATATATATACAAATTTGTCTACTAACCTGTGTTATTAGACTATGGAGTTTGTTGTAACATATCGACGAGAAACGTGTTTGAGGCATTTTCGATTTGGTATATATCAGGGGTATAAATTGTGATAAAAATTATTAACTGCCTTAGTGACAAATTTGAAAACCAAAACAAATATTCTTTTGATTACAAAACATAAGAAAGTCCCTGTTCAACCGATTTTTTAATAAAGCCAGGTCAAGCGACAAAGTGGGGAGCGGGTGGAGTTTTGCAGTTAAGTTGAGGTGCATTATGGTGCAAGTCCGTTACTTTAGGAAAACTTCTGTTAATACGTGAGCCTAGGTATGAATGACAAAGAAGGAATGTAATTATTATTATTATTATTATTATTATTATTATTATTATTATTATTATTAAGATAGAAGAAAACATACTGCACTGTATAGCCTATTTAGTCTTTGGCATTTCTATGTAGGCCAATATATTTACAAAATACATTGCTATAAGTTAAAGGAATGTTACCATAATCACTGAAATGCAAACCGAATGTGTCAGGTTTCGAACCTGCAATCCTTGACACAGGAAGTACGAATTTCATTCACTGCGCCACATTACCATTCGTGCGCGATCGCGGCAACACTGACCCATAAAACAGTCGTATGTGTTCGGTCCATGTGACAGTTCATTTCATCGATCAAATACCGACAGTGGTAGCTACACTCGCAAAAGTGCAGCGTTAGGCCACGGGGCTAAGCTCTCTGCTTACTTGGTAGACTTGGTTCGAGCCCCATCGTCAGCCGTCCTTGCAATGGTTTTCCATGGTTTCCCATTTTCAACTACAGGCAAATGCTGGAACGGTACCTTCTGACAGGCCACGGCCGTTTCCTTCCACATCCTTGCCCTCTTTCATTCATTCATTTCATCTCTCATTCCGGCGCGCTGGTCGCCCACGGGCGTCAACTAGAAAGACCTACACTTGGCCTCTCAGGAGGCCACACGACGAAAAAAAATATCGATCAAATCAAAATCATTATAAAATCCTGCTAAGAAAATACTGGTTGTAAGAACAGAAACTACGACGTTAAAAGCGACGCTTCGTTCCACTTCGTCGGACCTTCAGGACTGAGAAAAAGAATCTTCTTTAAATTATTGATTTCCTTTATAACAAACGTAATAACTTGTAGTTCTGATATCGTGTTAAGAACACTCCCGGCTATGTCTTGTTAATATATAACCGTAATATGTTGACTCATTTTTACTTTACAGCCTCTTAAAATTGAGGTTAGTCTGATTAAGGCAAAAAGTGTACTGTCTCGTTCCGAGCAATATATCATAGATCAGGGGCGTCCAGCCTTTGCACGCTCGGCGTGCTAGCTATGCTGCACTGCACGCGGGCAGGCATTGAAACAGCCTGAAGTACTGATAAGGTATCATGGAACTCATTTAAGGCATTGAAATTTCGGTAACAGTAAATTATTGGTTTTTATTTCCTTGTCTTAGTTTTGATTCAATTTGATTTCATGTTTACAATATACCGTTCGACCGATCAAACACAACACAGCGAAGGCAGTACGAGAGGGAGTGAGAAGGGAAAGCGAGCGAGAGAGACAGACATATAGTCTTGCTCACCATCGCTGCAAGGCCATCCACGCCAGCAGCACGCCAGCGTGCTGCATGGACACCTGTGTTTTAGATAGTAAACTATCAAATAATATCGGATGTAGGCCTATGTCTACCCCTCATTATTCCCGTTTCCAACGGGGTCGGGGGTGAGATGTGATGAACGACTATGTGGCAGGTGGTGTTTATGGCCGGATGCCCTTCCTGACACCAACCTCATGAGAGGAGTTAATGACAGATGAAATGAATGAAACTGGACAAGGACGTGGGAGGAAGTGGTCGTAGCCTGTAAAAGGTACCGTTCCAACATTATTTAGCCTGGAGTTGAAAATGGAAAATCACGGAAAACCATTTCAAGGACAGCCGACGGTGGGGATCAAACCCAAGTCTACTCATGGCCTAGCGCTGCGTGTTAGCGAGCGTAGCTACCGCTGTCGGTCAACAAATAATATTGGATACTACTTCAAAAGGCAGAAATTCTATGGTTAAGATGCTGATGAGATTCAATTTGTGATAGTCCAATTAGTTCATTTTCTATTAAGGCCTACACTCGGGTACCGATAGTTTCGAAACCGATAGTAGGTCTCTTACCCACTTACAGCTCCGATCATATAAGCGAGCGGTTTTCCTGTGCAAGCCAGTCATAGGCCTCTTGTGCGCTCAGGGTACCCATGCCCCCAATAGTTAATCATGAAGGCTTTATTACTTGTGCATGTTCAAGATTTTGAATTCGATTGCTGATAACAAAAGTATTTAGCTAGGCAGCTGTAAATGAATATAGCTATGGCAACAAAATAAACATTCATGCTCTATTCTTCTCGTAATCTCCCTAATTTACTCATAACATAGATTCTGTAGCACAATAGTTGTGATTGGAACTACAGTAGCTTGTATGTACATACCGTGAACCAAGCGTTCACATCATCCATCAATCTAGCTGCTTGGTCAAACAAGTGAAGATACACGTCATACGAGAAATCTAGCTGCTGTACCCATCAGTAACCTGAGGCTCGATTGCCATCCATAGTGAGTGCGACTTTCCTGGATTTATTCATAACGCACTCAGACGTTGTACTCGCAAACATCATGCAAGCACGATCATGCCCAGTTTATTTACTGTATGGCCTCATCGGACAGCTTTAATTGATTACAATATTACACTCATTACTGCAGACATCAGACAGCCTCCATACACACGGGCTTCAAAAATAAGGTGTCCCTAGACAGCAACATAGTCCATCAGCTAACCGAGTATATAGAAAATGCTCCATTACGTTCGCGAACATTTGGCTGCGTGCCAGCTTCCCCAGGTTTAACCACGTGAAACAACATTATCGTTTATTTAAGTTCTAATAAAGCCCCATTCCCGTGCAGCAGACCGTGGTTCAGTACTGTGCAACAGTAGGAACATTAGCGTAGCTACTTTTTGAGTTCAAATGGAATGATATAATATCTCCTTCAAATTTGTTACGATAAGAATTGACTGGATGGGATGTTGGAACGTTGGCTCTGTACTTGTTGTACTTCCAAACATTACGCAAGGAAGCACGATCATGGTCTCATAGGACAGTCTTAAGTAAGCTGTGGAATTGCCCATTGAGCAAATTGTTCCGTCACGCGACAAAACTCCTGCCAGGTAAATCTCCTGACAACTCCCAAATCTCCACAACTGATGTTAAATCTTTGTTTTCGTGCTAATCATCACAAATGGAGTAAAACGATTGAGTTCCTCCCAAAAGCTAAATCACATTTCTAATAGCTGTTACAACGTTCTCTACATTGGCCGACAAACAAAATATTGAATACCTCTTGCCAGGCAGGAGTTTGCATGAAGATGGAACAACCATTTTCCAGAAGCTTGGAGAACAAATTTCCCTTAATTTGTTTTGATTGCTTCATAGAATATGACTTCCCACGTGACGTATACCACCTCAGTGTCAAACAGCCTGTGTACGTATTTACTGAACACTGGCAATAAGCCACTCGAAGAAAATGTGAGTCAGATGGAATTGCTCACTTCTCAACAGTACAGTTTGTACCCTCAACTTTCTAAAGTCTGGTCCTGGCTTTCCATTCACCAGCTTAGCACCTCTTATCCAAACCAAGGTTTCCTCCTTACGAAGCGATAAACTTTGTAGTTATAATCTTTCTTTTTTAATTCTCATCTCTTCAAATGTAAAGTTTCTTTCCTGAAGAGACTAACTGCACTTTCTCTAATCCCCTCCAGAATATATAACAACAGGGCAGATATAAAACTGAAGTTGCTTCCCGATTAACTTTAAAAAAAGCTGAGATGATTTGTAAGAAAACATTGCATTACTTCGAAAACATAGGAGTCATTTTTTCAGTTTACCTTGTTGCATTCAACGTAAAGATTATTTACTACTTATTTAAAAAGTGGATGAAAGGAAACCGTAAACAGACGTTTATCCCTGCTTCCCGATTAACTTAAAAAATAAACGTTTCAAAGTCTCAAATACGTTTTATCGATAGCATAGATGGATATTGCAAGACGAACTACCCATTGGTGTTTGGAGCTGTGTTTTAGATTCAATAAATATTCAGTTTCCTTAAAAATGAAGAACAGATTTCCTACGTTGATTATCTGAGACGAAGCTCCAAAGCCTATGCACAGTAATCTTTCAACAGATTATTATGGGATATTGAAAGAAATTACTTTCCAGTTGAGGGACAAGCCATCATTTCGGAGAATATTGTTCACAGGTTTTGGTTATGGTTCCACACTACCAACTGTTCGAGTTTGCGTGAAATATTATAGGGCACTATAAGTCCATTCTTCATTAATTAAAGTTAAATAAGTGACAAATTTCTCTTTTGCTTGAGCAAATTGGTGTTATCTAATTTCCAACAGTAACTGATTCACTATTAAAGGAAATCATTCCTGAACGTTCTGGTAACATACTCGTACGTAAGTTAATCGTTATCGACGTTTATGTCAAATATAGTGAACCTCGCTCCAAAAAATTATATCTACACTATTACCAATGAAATGCAAATGTTAGAATTTTCAACGAAATACATTCATTAGTCATCTATTCATTTAATTTATATTAATTATTGATTTAAGGACCTCGCCTCCGTGGCTTAGGCGGTAGCACGCCGGCCTCTCACCGCTGGGTCCGTGGTTCAAATCCCGGTCACTCCATGTGAGATCTGTGCTGGACAAAACGGAGGCAGACAGGTTTTTCTCCGGGTACTCCGGTTTTCCCTGTCAAAATTTCATTCCAGCAACACTCTCCACTATCATTTCATTTCATCTGTCATTCATTTAATCATTGCCCCAGAGGAGTGCGTCAGGCCTCGGCAGTCGGTACAGTCCATATCCTCGCCGCTTGATGGGGGCTTCATCCATTCCAGTCCTGACCCGGTCGGAGACTGGAAGCAGGCTGTGGATTTTCATTCATTCAATTATTGACTTAAGGGTTCTAGTGCACAGTTTAGTCTGCTACCCTCATGGAATGAGCACCGGGTGAGTTAGCCGTGGTCGTTACGGCATGACTGCTGGCAGTCGCTCACATCCGGGAGGCGAGGAGGTTCGAATCCCCCCACCGGCAACCTTGAAGATGGTCTTCTGTGGTTTCCCATCTTCCTTCCAGGCAAATGCCGGGGTTGGTCCCTCACTATAGGCCACAGCCGCTACCTTCCAACTCCTCGACTTTCCATTCCCACTTTCCTCCCCAACGGTACTTGTAGCTCACCCATTGGGTGTCCGTCACGAAGCAGCTACAAAACTGGCGAGCCGAACATGTCCTCGGACACTCCCGGCACTAAAAGCCATACGCTAAAAAAAATGGAATGAGCAAGATAACTCAATGATCCCCTGTTTATATTTAACATAGTAGTTGCGTCTGCTTTCACGCCTTGATCCTTTAAATTGTTTTACACAAATTCTAACATTTGTCTCTTGAGGTTACCCCCTACTACTCTTACCTTTCTTGGCTGAGTTCATTGATCTCTAAGTAATCTCTCTTTGTCAATTTACATCACATAGTGCTACCATTTAAACCAGCCCACATGAAATTTCAAATGCTGAGTTTCATTCCATAGAGGCTACATTCATGTTCAACCCATCTTGCCATTCTAATGAGTGATCCATGTAGGTCTACATCTGAAAAATAATTGTGAAACATTACAGTTCGAACCAATAACGCATTCTAACAACTCTCATTGCAGTGATTTTCAAGCGAATTACTTTACATTGCTTGCAACAGCCTACTCTTGATATAATTCATCAAGCTGCTCAGCATTTTCTTTCCTTGATACTCGATCATTTGCCTTCTCTAACTCAACAGAACATGCACATTATGCATATACTTCTGTCCTAACTTTTCTTAACTAACTGCTGCAGTTAAAAGCAGCCCCAATATAAATCCGTCCAGGGGAAGCTATTCCCTGCGAATCATAGTAATGAAATTAAGATTCGTAATTTGAAATAATCATAATCATAAAATTATTAATAGAAGTGTTCAACATACTATACAACTAATCCTACTACCCCCTCACAAACACTGTACCAACCAGCATGATGGATTTTCCGGTTGAAAGTGGCAGTTACTAGCAGAAAACAATGTTTACATTAATGGATGCCCGTAGTTCCCAATAAAGGACAGTTATCAGAGACTGGTGTACCGGAATAATGAGCCTCATTAAGCTTCATGAAAACATTACCAGACGATCACTTACTTCCTCCACCACTCGACGACAAAATTCCGTGGCATAGCCGCTGATAGAAATTGGTGTACACGTGATTGGTCATCTACAGTATATAATGAAACACATCTGTGGATTCTTCCGATCAGGCGATCCATTCCCAATCTTCCAAGGTCCAGTGTCGATGATTCTGTGCCAAAATCATGCGTGGCTCTCGGTGGAGTGTAGGTAACACTGGGAGCGACCAGTTCGTCAACTCCGCAGTGACATGCGCAGCAGCATTTGCTAGTCTTTGCACTGTAAAACCTTGCCCTGATCACCACTGGGGACGATTTCTTGACTGTGGCCCCGTGGTTACTCCGAACACCGAATGCGAGCCTCCAGTGGCCTCTGGCATCGATGAGCCACTATCAAGACATACAGTAGCTAGGCTACCGGACGTTGTTTGCCCAATGTTGCACTACTCTCAATGCGATACATAATAATAACAGCAGCACGTGATCAGCCAAAAAACTATGCCGTTTCAGAGGGGCGTGTTATTACAACATAATCTGCATCGGTGGTATAACAATTTAATCTGCAACGAACTCTTTACAGATCGGCAAGTTTTGCCTTTATGAAGCTGGAGGCAATATTAACAGCGAGCCTTTTGACCTGTCCTATATACACCATACTGCCAGCGTGTTGCGTGTAGGTCCCCACGATTCAGGTGATAAATGTTCCAAGAGTGAGATGGCTATAATGTAATGACTCGTCAGTTTATATCTGGAATGGAGTCGTTGCATAAAAGTCATGCACAACTATTTCTTGTACTTGCAATCTCAATAAAATGCAGTATATTGTTCCAGTGTGAGATAGTGTTGATATAGAGTATATATGGGACGAAGATCGCAGGAAGAGAGCTATTTACCAGCACTGTTGAGTTTGAAGAGAATCCCATCTAGAAATTATGAGTATTTATTTAATTAATTTACCATAATGTACCGTATTTACGCGATTTACCCATTTGGATCCCCAGAGGGAGTAAACCATGTCCATTTCCCTGAATGATAGGCCTATAATGGAAATATGTTAATTCATTTACCTAAATGTTTGTTGTTTACAATTAGGGCCTTTGATATCGTGGTCATTTCAGCCCCATGTAGGCCTACTTGGGTGTGTGTAGAATTTGTTAGATAACCTGTGCCTCTGTCATGTCTGTACTTGTGTAGGGATTTGTAACTGCGGTAGGATTTGGGCAGGAAGCGGCCGTGGCCTTAAGTTAGGTACCGTCTCGGCATTTTACTGGGGTAGAAGAAGGAAACCACGGAAAACCACTTCCAGGATGGCTGAGGTAGGAACCGAACCCGTCTCTTCTCAGTTTTGCCTCACGAAGCTGAGTGTACCTCGTCCCAGCCCTCTGGCGAGAATTAAATAATCCTGGCACTTGTCATAGTTGCGTTGCTCAAGCACAGAATAGACACATGGGTCTACAGCTCCCATTTACCTGAAATGATATTTCCACGTCAACCCTTCTTCACTATGTGGTCTATAATCTATTCATTGCATCCTGGGAAAATGTGTACACAGAACAAACATCAGAATTTGTATTTAGGATTAATGTAGTTGTTTTATTTTGCAGTGCACATATTTTACAGAATATTTAAGTCACATTAGCCCATAGTTGCATTCATAATAATTGTACGAATACACCTGATTTATTCTTAAGACAAGCCATATAATGTTTGTATCACTCGGTGACGAAGAATTCTATATCTCGCAACATGCCAAGGAAAATAAATCAAATATAGTATCAAATGATTGACATTCAAGTTTTTGAAACATACAATAGTCGAACAATTCCAAAACAGTACAACTTAATATCAAGATCCTTAGCTTAAACTTACTGACTGTAGTGACTTCAATTGACAGCATGACAACTATAGCCTCACTTACCTGAAACAGAGGGAACAGTTCAATAATTAATATTCTGCATATAGGCCTACATCACAAGTACAAATACAATACATCAATTTATACTTTTCAGTTGGTCAACACGCTATTTGCTAAATATGATTGGGCGAGGGTACTTAACACAAGTCCTCAAAAATTACAAGTATTAATTATATAATTCGCATAAATAATGGGCAATTTAGGATTACGCGTTTCGACCGTCACACGGTAATCACCACTGGCTACTATGATACACCCAGGAGCTCTCTTTCGTGAGCGGGTGATTGTTCTCCTTGAATAAGCAAATCTAACCGCAACAGAGGCTGGAAGACACTATGATATCCTCAGAGTACGGCGACGTATTGGATAAGACGTATTCGAGAGTCGGGAAACGTAAACCTACGTGCTGCCTCGAGAACGTGGTGGGTCTCGAACCGGGAACAGGACATTCGCTTTATCGCTGAAGCCCATTTTACCCTGTTCATGAACGCCGTGCAGCTACGCCAGGCCGCGTGATTTCCCTGTAGCTTTAGGACGGTCTTGAGACGTGTGAATGAGGCAGGGTTCTAACCCCGGCGAGCGACTACGAAACAAAAGCTCACTAATGAGCTATGGTTATGTCATCTTGCTATGCCATTGGTCGAATGAGTTATCTCCCGACGAGAGCACGTTTTCCTACACTAACGTGTTTCGCCCTTTCGGCACCCAACACAATCCAACATACGTGGCCAAGCATTGGCGCTCTGGCCGTGTATCTTTTGTATGTTGAGATTGGATGAGCTCTTGGGGATAGAAATGTTACACAGAATAAAGTAACGTCCACATGGACACGCTCTTACCACCGGGCAACATGTACACATTTTCGTGAGTATCAAAGTTCCTTTGGTGAGGGTACTTTATATCGCCGGTGGAACTGTGTCCAATTCATACGTCCAGATTAGTTTCAGAATGGATTGCAAAACAAGTAAAGGTCATGCTTATCGACTGGCTCCTTGTGAACTTCTTGTGGCCTTCCATAAAGTACGTGTTGGCTGAGACGGAGAGAGTAGTAGTGGAGACCTAGCCCGATACCACACCAAATACGAACAACGCTCTAAGGGATGTTGTCAGTGCGACTTGGAACGAGGAGGCAGGTGGCGACAAAGCGTATGCTTTTGCTCTAATTCCAGCGAAGCATGCATTGGATATCGATGTAATGACAGAATTCTGTAAAAGACATCACCTTCATTGCGATATGTAAGAGATGCAAATATTATGATTTTGTGTTTTTAGCTTTAAATAAATCAGCTAGGATAACGCATAACCTATTCCTTGAACAATGTATGTATGCAGTAGTCAATGTGTTCCCAAAAGTACAACTACAGTACGACAATTGTTATGAACAATTTTACACGTTTTCAGCAAAATGAATAACATGAATGAAAATGAGGATGTGCACACAAATGAAATCCTTAATTCCATTACCGAAAAATCCACACGATACCCTGTGTAATTTTGAGCAACGGAAGAAAAAATTCCATCCACTCAGCCTCGGGGATGGTGCTAATCCTTGCATGGTTTACTGCTTATATGCTACGCCAATATCTTCCGGGTTTGCTTTCCCATGAATAATATATATACTGTCGTTATCGCATGACTGAACCAATATAATGTAACCATACATATCTATGAAATCTTCAATATACGCGCCAAGCGATGCGACCGGCGTGCCATTGTGAACCGACTACGCCAGCTAGCGTAAGACGGAGGGCAATATTTAAGGTACTTTCCGTGGATCACTGCAGCTAAAACTTCGCATGTAGGCTTCAATTGACAAATATTGTGCGTGAAAGAAAGATGAAATATGTGATCATTGTCAACTCCCGTCCTGATAGTCCATCACGATGCAGAATTTCAGACTGATGTATCACACTAGTGTTCGAGATATAGAGTATTGGGGAAGTATTTCATGTGGCCGCCATATTCAATTAGTGACGATTATGCTAATATAAAAGACAGCTGATTTCAAATAGTAGAGGCTCTTCAGCCCGTCAACACGAGTGCGCCCAGTTAGATTCGACGACGAGTTAAAATTAATTTCTTAGCGCCTAAAATAAATTAGTCTACATGAATTATTCTAGACTTAATAAAACACTTCTCACACAAATGGGGGCGGTTACTCCCCGTCTTGGGCACATTCGTGTTGACCGACTGAAAAGCTTCTACGAATGGATTGTTTAGGCACCACTGATATATGGCATCTAATATTTCAAATCAATTGATTTCTCAGGATATGGAACTATTTTACTATCAAATGCCATTAATATCAGTCCAGTGGATCAAAGGATATATGGGAAGTAGGGAGAGGGGTGGTCCCATGTATATACAAACACACGGACAAAAGTCTATCTAATACACCTATAGTTCATATGCACTTTATGCCACAGTGTAAAGTGGTACGTACCACGACTGCAAGGGTGGGGAGCTGGAATTCCAGATGTCAAAGACTCGAGTCCTTGCACCGACATTGGTTGTCCTGAAAGTAGTTTTTCTCCAGGTCTTTCCACACTCTCTCCAGGAAAATACCAATATTGTATCTTAATTCAAGTCACTGGGCACCACCTCATCATTACGGCTACAAAAATCCTAGAGTCATCACAGAAACAAAGGCTATCAGATAAATTCAAGTTACACCCAAATGCATAGGGGCTAGTGACCAAGTTGCACCATTCGCCTAAATTGAATTAACAATAAATGATCCTCAATTAGGTGCAAAATATTAAATAAATATTCTTAAAAATTAGGACGGCCACCATCTTGAAAGTTTCGATACCTCAATCGTATTACATACCACAATATTTCACTAAAAATACATACCAAGTTTCATTGTGTTCGGAAGGTTAGCTCACTAGGTAAGATAACTTCACATTTTTCTAATTCGCCTGGCTGCCATGTTGGTTTCTATCTTGTCACGATTTCCAAATACATTCCAGTGAATTGGCATTATGGCCTTTTATTATGGTATAATATTTCAGGCTGATAGCTGGCATATTTTCCTATACTGTATATTTAATTGTGATTAAGAAATGTGTGCGCCCTTCATGTTGGGTCCACGACGAATATAGAATAATATAAGAGACGTACAAAGTCTCTGAATACGTAACTAACTTGCAACCAATTTGTGTTAACATCTGTTCAGCCACTACAAATTTATTTGGGTGAGACTGACACACCTACACACAAACATAAATCACATTTGCCCGTATTTCATATCACAAAGAAAGGCTAAAATTGACTAGTAAATTGTCATTATTTTGTCGTGTTGTTTTCATCGATGTCTCATTCTTTCCTTCATATACTCTAGAACAGTTGCGTGGGTCAGCGGTAACGTTCTCACCTGCTGTTCACAAGTTTGCAGGATCAAATCCTGGTGCAATCAGTTGGCATTTGAGGGTGGGCAAATGCGAGGGAGCCGTGCCCGTAGATTTACTGGTGCTTTAAATATTCCGTTCGGAGCACAATTCCGGCAGCCCAGTGTCTCTAAAAGCCGGAGTAGCTAAAAGGGACGTAAAACCAATAACATTATTATTATCATATACCCTCTAGTAACAACGAAACAATTCACCCTTTAGCGTAGTCACGCTCCATGATTACAATGGGGAGCCTTGAAAGCACACGCAGATAGTGGCCATTCTGCGTGTGTCTTTTCTGTGTGTTTTTCCACACTTCCTCCAGGTAAATGCCGGAATAGCGCTATATATCACGTACAGGGGCATTACCCCCACCCTAGGCTCTAATATTTCTAGTTACACTATCACAGTGACCACAGAAACACAGGTTATAAGACAAATTCAACACACACACAAGTTCTCGATATTGATGACCATGGCGTACCAAGCCTTTGAATGACGTAACAATAAACAATGAAATCTTTGCATCAACATGCATCTTATATTTTGCCTGAATATCACACGAAGACGAAGGATTTTAAGCCCGGAGGCTAGTTTGCAACTCCGAAGAGGTGACCCAAGCCAGAGTTTGCTTGCGGTAGAATGGTCAGTTCTTTTCCAATGCGTGGTCACCCAGAGCCAGTTACCCGTCTAAGTACTGACCACGACCAAAGTTGCTTAACTGCAGAGATATCACAGGATGCGATGTTTGAACAATGACAAAGCGTTGGCTACATAACACACGAATGGTCTCCAAATTATTAGGCTCATTTTAATTAGTAGCCTACAAGACACGAGAAATCACCAAATTTTAAAACAAAGAAAATGGTACAGGTAACGAACTTCAAGGAATACGTTTAGAAGTGATGAGTCTAAACAGTCATGAAAATCATTGATAATGAGATGTTCAAATGGACAGTAATGAGGTTTCAGTTGTTTTTCTTTAAACAAATGGCACCAATAAGCGAATGTTGCCTTATTAATTATTTGAGGCAAGACTGTAGGCCTAACATTCAATTCGTGATTTTAGGCCCTCCATCTTCACACAGTTCATCATGCCACGTACTAGGCTATATACTGTACTGTATATGAGCCCATGTGGTGTCATTGTGCGATTCTGGCATCATGAGCGCTTGGTGGCGATCAAAAGAGGATGCATGTTTTCACTGACAACTGGAGCCTGCGCTCTAACGTCTTAGCTTGGACAGGACCGTCAGCTAACGAGTCACATCTGTTTTGCTCCACTGTCCAATCCACACTGACCTGGACAACACGGCCTTCACAAAAATATCTGAACGTAGATCTTCCAATTCATGAAGACGTGCTTCATAAATTTGGTCATTTGAATTCACGTTCACCATCTGTGTTAGAAGCCCAAGAGTTGGTTAGGAGAGAGTTTAACGTTGAAGTAGAATGGCAATAGGAATGGAACAACGCTGCTCCGAAGAAATGGCTGTCACTACTTTGTACCCAACACCCACCAGCAGGTTTTGATCTGCCACGTAAATCGTGAGTTGCCCGTAACAGGGTACAAACCAACCATGAGCGATGTGGCTCGTTGTATTAATGGCGCATGAGAACGTCTCCCAACTGTGACTTTGGTGCGCCAATACTAGCTCGGCTCCAGCGTTAAATGGAGCCTACCGTAGACTTATTTATTAATGGGATTTAACTATGATTGCCAGTAAAAGAATCGTGAGCACATATAGTACGATATTTTACGATATGTCGATGGAAATCAAGGAATATTTGTTCTTTGATGGCTAGCGTGAAATGTAGGGCAGTCACAATACTTTTCACGCACTCGAGAATCACGTAAACTGCCGTGAAAAGTTTCATTTTACAACATGAACTAGAGAAATACACCGATATAAAATATAGTATAGTACTTGGGAAATGAATGTATTATACCAGTAGGCTATGGAGTTTTTATAACTTGAAATTATTGTGGAATTTCAGGCAACGAGCCACCCACCACTGTATTCTTAACTTATACCAAATAATAAGCAAATAATTACTGAGATACCAGTAAGCCTGCCGTTATATTCACGAATGTGTATTAAATAAATTAAATAAATTTAAAATATTAAGCCATGTAAACTGATTGGGTGGTGGCGTTATTGCTTTTACTGCACGATATTTTAAAAAATAGACCAGTTCAGTTTGGGTAACAAAATAAACAAGGCCTAGGCAGAGATTTGAGATTAACACGCTAAAATATTCAAACAATTGCATATCAATACTTTTAACACCCACGATCAATAAGTTTAGAGCTCAAACCACGTTAAAATAGATTGGGGTAATTAGGTTAATACCGTTCATTAATTGACAAGCAGAAACTATTTCCAGTAGCGAACGAAGGAAATTATCTGCAATACATTCCTAACAATCAAAATGCTTATATTCGTGGGCACATAGGGCACTATTTGAACAGTTAACATATGATACTAGAAAAGTAAGGTGGCTACTCTAGGGATGTAAACTTAACACAATAAAAGGCAAATTAAGTGCATTTACTTGTGAAATGAGCTTCCTTTTGGCAGGTGGGAGTTCTGTTTGTGCAATAATATGCCCTACACGTCGTCAATTCGACCCATACGCGAAATATCACTACTTTTTAGAACGTATGTCACACCATCCAAAGTTATTCTTATGAGCCTAACGCAATGTTTTGAGCACAAGAGAAGGGTCACCTTGTGGTTTCACTCACTGGCCGTTAGGGCCTCTCCTTACTCCTTGGCCGAGACAGACCATCCGTCCTGTTGTTACAGAGTGTTGTAACAATGCGTACTTTGGACCGATGGAAGACGTTGTGTAAGCCTCTACAAAGGCTATAGACGCAGGGCCATCCAGCCATTGCACTGGGTAGTCAGACTAGCGCTCCTTCCCCTACCACCACTACACTGTGGCAGCGAGGAGACAGACGATGTTCGGACCACGCTGACTAGATACGTACATACAATCGATCGGCTGACGGCTCTTGTGGGATTGTTGCCATATTAATAGGGCTGTTTTGTCATAACAAATATGCCGCATAATTATACAAATCGAATGGTACTCCGATGTAAGGAATGTGCAGGAAACGAACACAAGTGTTGAGTAATAAATATTGTGATTTATTCCAAACTGAAATGTGAACATATTAGAGAGGAAAATTCAACAACAAATTGTGTTATTTTTAACACATTACATCTCTGTTGCTCACTAAACACTTGGCATGCCCTTTATAAGCTGTACAGAAAAATGAAATTTCCCATTCTGCTTTTAAGACTGCTGCTTCACCACTCCTTTTTTGTATGCTGTTCAGTCATGACCACTGCGAAACTGATTTACTTACACGCAGTCAACAAAGCGCATTGGACTAGACTAGCGACTGATGGATCGGCTGCACACTTCAACGTGCGCAGCCAACCAAGCTCCTCCCACCACTTCTGAAACTACCTTCCACCAAAGCGCTCGGAGCACAGGCTTAGAGCGCGGCCGGAGCACTAGCGCTCGGGGAGCGCTCTCTGGTTGGCCCTGCGTATAGAGTGACTGGACAATTTAGATTTAAAACTTTAAATTTATCAGGTGCCCAGTTTATTGTTTTTAAGATGTGTAATGTTTGTATTATATATTTTGTGTGTTACCATAAGCTTAATGATAATACCCACTGCCTTAGAATTAACTGTCTGTACATAATTGCGTTCCTACAATTTAAAGTTTAGTAACTTAATGTTACAAAGTTTAAATGAAATTCACCCGGTCCATAATTTTGCAAAGTGCCCCATTAAGACGATTACCCTTGAGAGAATCGTTATTTGCGTAGCAACATTTTCGTTATACAATTTGTCGCTAAATTTACTTCAGGGAAACTCGCGATAAAGACAAGGCCCTCTCGTACTGCGTGATCAATCAACAGGCACTCTAAGCTATTATATCATATAAGCTAAGCGTACTTCCTGTGCACAGGTTCATAGTGGTCAACAACACAAGCACTGACTTAAACTTTCCGTTTGTTGCTGAAAGAACGGAAACCGTGGTCAAGACATTAGATTTTCGGTGCTCTGATAGGCCGTGCGAATAGTAATTGTTACCAACCACACAGTCCTTCTCACAATGACGTTGTGTTTATAGAAATTAATATAAAATCTCGATTCATCTTAGCCACGTTCCTAACAATAAGTATCGCTTATTTGTCATAATATAATGATGTTATCGGTATTACGTCCCTTTAAATAATTACTGGCGCATTTAGAGACGCCGGGGTGCCCCGAATGGATCTTAAACGTTTCAGTAAATCTACTGACACGACTTTCCCGCATTTTCGCACCCTCAAATGCCAACTGGCTACTCGATTCTGCTTATTTGTTGAAAGCTTGTACGTAACTGGACTGAGTTGTTGATTCATTTAGCGTCTTTGCCAAATGTGATCATGTAGCCCTGTGTATTGTGTGATAACCTCTGTCATTGTGAAGGCTGCACTAGTGGGTGTATTTTAATTGGAAATAGGATTTGGGTAGAAGGCGGGCGTGGTCTAAATGTAAGTACCATATCAGCATTCGCCTGGAGTAGAAGTGGGGAAACAATCTCGTGAGACAGAACTACATCAGTCATCATAGAAATTGTTTTCCGTGGTGTCCCCGTTTCTATTCCATGCGAATGCCAAGATGGTACTTACATTTAGGCCACGGCCGCCTTGTACCCAAATCCTAGCCCCAAGGTACACACACTAGCATAGCCATCATATTTACACACGTTCCACAAACACACACTCAATACACGGGGCTACATTACCACATGGCGCAGAGCAAAGGTAGATATAGGCTACTGCTCCACAATCTTAAAGTGTGTAAACTCCATTCCAGCATTCGAGACCAGAATGAAATTTCTTGGCAGAGCCGTGAATCGAACCTGGACTTGTGCTTTGACAGCCAAGAATGCTAGCCACTACGCCATGAGGGGGACTTGACTGAACGGAAGGTTGAATGCTACAATTTGTGACGTGAATAAGACATCAGCGTGGTCACCAATAAATCGTAAGACTGGCTGCGTGGAGCAGCGGTAACGTTCTTGCCTGCTGTTCCCAAGGTTGTAGGATCGAATCCTGGCGCAGACAGTTGGCATTTGAGGGTGCGCAAAGTGAGGGAGCCGTGTCAGTAGAATTTACTGGCACGTTACAGTTCCCCTTCGGGGCAAAATTCTAGCACCCAGGCGACTCTAAAAGCCACAGTAGTTAAAAGGGACGTAAAATCAATAACGCTATATATATATATAATTCGTTGAGGCCATCTAGGACCACGTTAAGTCTTGCTACACTTGGCAATTTGTTTCGCCTTCCTCTGAGCCCAGAATTCCCTCATTCTCTGTGAGTGGGCCATCTTGCGCTCCGCTGTCCAAGTGGTACCTTGTCTTCTTTTCGGGTTCGATGTCTCGTCTCGGGTTAGCCCATTAGTCAGTATCTTTTTGCGGAAGAGATCTCTATTGAAGGCGTCGTCGGGTTTTAGATGCAGCATTTTGAGGTCGTCTTTGGTATTCATAAACCAGGGCATTGTGGTTTTGGGTTTGGAGTCAAAGAAATGAAAAATCTGTTTAGTCAGCCTGTTTCCGTCCATTCGTTTGAGATGACCGTAATACCGTGCCCGCCTTTTACGGATCGATTCTGAAATTTTCTCTATTTCACTGTAGACTTCTTTGTTGGATTTTTTATAGTGGATACCATTCTTGTAATTTGATCCCATTATACCTCTGACGATTTTGCGCTCTTTTTTCTCCAGTTCTTCAAGGAGTCTTTTATTAGCATTTAGGGATAGGGTTTCGGCTGCATACATAACTACTGGTTTCAGAACAGTTTCATAATGACGTAGTTTAGTATTTTTGGACAGGCATTTTTTGTTGTATATTGAGCGCGATGTTTGATAGGCTATTTCGAGTTTGCGTACTCGTTCCTTGAGTGCTTCTTTGTCCAGTCCACTTTTCATGATGATCTCTCCCAAGTACTTAAATGTTTCCACTCTGTTGATCTTCCCGTATTTTGTCTGCAGTTTTGCTGGGGCATCTTTGATGTTGGTCATTACTTCTGTTTTTTCGAATGATATCTGCAAGCCAGTTTGTTCAGCGATTTCTTTTAAAAGGTCGATTTGCATCTTAGCAGTTTCTACGTCGTTCGACAGAATGGCGATGTCATCAGCGAATGCTAGACAGTCGACTATGATCCCCTTGGATTTTGCTCCCATTCTCAGAGGGCTATACTCAGTTTCTAATAATTTTGTTCGCCAGGTCCGAATGACTTATTCGAGGACGCAGTTGAAAAGCATTGGAGAGAGCCCGTGACCTTGTCTGACTCCCGTTTTGACCTCAAAGGAATCCGACAGACATCCCAGGAACTTTACTTTGGATTTTGTTTCAGTTAGGGTGGCTCTAATTAATGCCAGCAGTTTCAGGTCAACCCCGAATTCGTTGAGGATGTTCAACAGAACTTCGCGGTATATCGAATCGTAAGCCTTCTTAAAGTCCACAAAGACTGATACGTACGATTTGGACCTGAGATTGCAATATCTAATGATTGTTTTGAGGTTGTGGATCTGTTCGGCAGTTGAACGACCCTTTCTGAATCCCCCTTGGTATTCTCCTATTTGATGCTCGACTTCGGCTTCTAATCGCTCCAGGATAGCAAGTGAGAGAATTTTGTATGTTACCGGTAGGAGGGATATTCCTCTGTAGTTGTTGACGTTTTTCATGCTGCCTTTCTTGTGTAACGGATGGATCAAGGCGGTTTTCCAATCTTCTGGTAGAATTTCATTTTTCCAAATTTGTTCTATTTGCTTCTGTAAGATTTCAACTGCTTCTTCGGGAGCATATTTCCAAAGTTCTGCAACTACAGAGTCTTCCCCGGGCGCTTTGTTGTTTTTTAGTCGAGCAATGTGACGCTTGATTTCGTCTTTGTTGGGTGGTCTTGATTCTGGGCATCTGCGAATGGGTTCCTCGGTCTTGATGGGATTTTTGGGTTGGTCGCAATTTAGTAAATTCCTAAAGTAATCAGCTAGGATGGTACAATTTTCTTCATTTGAGGTCGCCAGTGTACCGTCCTTTCGCTGAAAGCATAACGACGGAGGTTTATAACCCGTAAGTTTCCTTTTGAACGTTCCTTAGTACTCTCTGGTGTTGTTTCTTTTAAAGTCTTGGTCGATCTTCTCAATAAGTGACTTTTCATGTTTACGTTTCTCAGCTCGGATCATTTTAGCTGTCTGGGCTCGTTGGGCTTTGTAGGTTTCCCAATCAGTTTGCGATTTTGTTGAGTAATATTGTTTCCATGCATCGAGCCTTTTCTTGAGAACTGAAACACATGTATCATTCCACCAGGCATGTTTCTTGCTTCTTTTAATTTCAGCAATTTCCTTGGCAGCCTCGATCAGGCGGTTTTTTGTGTTGTTAAAGTCACAGTCGATTGGTCGAGCCTTTTCCTGGAACTCGGTTACATTCTGTTTGAGTTTATCAGTGTCGAAGCGAATAATTTGTTTGGGCGTCTTGTTGGTGTTTGAAGGGACCGGTTTGAATTTAATTATGGACATATAGTGGTCTGAAGCCACGTGTATTCCTTTCTTAACCTTAACATTCATAATCTCAGGGCTGTTTTTCCTAGAGATTGCGACGTGATCTATTTGAAACTCTCCGATGGCGTCGACAGGAGATCGCCATGTTGTCTGCTTTCTGGGAAGATGGCGAAAGTGTGTCGACATGATCTGCAAGTTATGGTTTTCGCAAATGGAGACCAATCTCTCACCATTTTGATTGGTTCTTTTGTGGGCAGGATAGTTTCCAATGATTTTACTATACTTGTGTTCTCGACCAAGTTGAGCATTGAAGTCCCCCATAAGAAGTTTAACATGGTGTTTAGGAATTTTGGCGAGCTTTTCATCCAGTAGGTCCCAAACGTTTTCCACTTCGTCCGGGTCAGATCTGTTCTTGTCATTTGTGGGGGCATGTGCGTTAACTAGGCTGTAGGTTTTGTTGGCGCATTTGATTGTTAATATGGATAATCGGTCATTAACTGGCTCAAAATTTGCGACCGACTTGAGGATTCTGGTTCTCACAGCAAACGCTGTTCCAAGCATCACAGATCCATTGAGGCCCCTCTTTTGAGCTCTGCTCTTGAAAAAGCGGTAACCTTCAGATTCGAAAGTCTCTTCGTCTGGGTAACGTGTTTCTTGTAGGGCAATGATACATATCTGATTTTCATGTAGTGCGTCGGTGAGAGTTTTCAGTTTGCCAATTTGTGTAAGGGTGTTAATGTTGAACGTTGCTAGAAAGGTTTTTGATTTGGTTCTGAGTTTCTGACTGGTTGGGATACACCGAGACGCTCCGACTCGTCTCTCGCATGATGTCGAGTCTCCCCCAGAATCCGAATGAGACTCGTGCGTCGTAGGTTTCACGACGAGGGATTTATCCGAAGACTTACCCCCTGGGGTAAAAGAAATGTTGAAATGTTTTGCCATCATGCTCACTTGACTTGAGTTTGTTTTGGACGCATACGCATCCATGTTGCAACTAAGGTTGTTAACCCTAGAGGTTGCCTCAAGGTGTTTTCTGGCTTCTCTATACTACCAAGGCTTCAAGCCTGGGAGTCCCCCAGCACTGATCGGTTCGTCGACCCAGCTTCCCGCTGGGATTGGTTACCCAACCTTCCACTGGGTTGCTCGACTTAACAGGGGCACCTCGTGTAGGTTACGTGCTGGAGTTGGAGTGAAAGAGGCTAAGTTGGATTCTCTTGCTGAATCCAATAGGTTAATGTTGCAGATGTTAGCAACGACGCATTTCACTCCCATTTGCCAGAGTCACAATGACTCCTCCCCAATAACGTTATTATTATTGTTGTGTTTATTATTTATAAATCGTGGATCAGTACGCTACATCTACCTTTCGACAGTTGATTCAAATAAGTGGTAATTTCATGCCCGTGATCTACCGACAAATAAACCTGGGATAGAGAACATTCGGAACTAACTCGTGACCTTATATCTGAAGAAACGGTGTTTGATATGCATGAAAAACGTGAACCCTGAGCAATCAATCAAACCAAAACATGACAGCTGCGCAGAGAGGTACGTGTTGGGACAGAAAGAAAGCTGCATACGTACGGTCTCTAACTAAAAAGATGACACATTAGAATGAGTGAATATGTTATAATATTGAGTAAATAGTCAGGCGGAGTTGACTACAATCGTTTGGGACAAAAAGAAATACAAACGATGCTACAGTCTTCAAAATAATTTAGTCCACCGCCACTTCTACGTGAGCCTACATATGCACAAACTTAAACAGTCGTCGTTTAGAAAGAACTGTTCATATGCTCCGTCATCCTTGTGTGGTGGTGTGTGGAAACACTCTAGATCAGAGTTCTCCTGTCGGTACAACTTAACAATACTCCTGGCGCACTCATTGTTTCATTATCAAATAACGTTCAGTATAAAATACAATAAATGCATACTGTAAGAACAGAAAAGGTGACGATAATAGGACGCTAGATGTAACTTCGTCCTACCTCCCGATACTGAAAAAACGCTTCCTTATTAAACTGATAAATTATTTTGTAACAATAAGAAAATCGAAATTTTATAAACCTATTCGAAATACGTTTGACTATGACCGATTTAAATATTAACTTAACAGGAGAGTGCGCGTACATTTTGTAGCCTCTGAAATATGTTGTTTGTCTAATTATCTAGAAACGGGCCTTTTTCCTTCCCAGCATTATATCATAGGCCGAAAAAATAGTGTATGCCACTACTAAACGCGGAAAGAATATAATGATTTGATATCGACTCTCTCGTTAATTTTGAATTGAGGTCTAAACTTGAGTATGCATAGTTCTGAATGCGATAGTAAATACTATCCAGTTTACTAGCTCCCTGTCCAAACGGCTAGGCTCAGGTGCGATCCCCGGCTCTGCTCTGTTGGCTGTGCCTCGTGAGGATTTAAGTCACACTCTTAACCATTCTGAAAATGGTTTTACGTGGATCCTCAATAAAGCTCCCGTGGTTGCCTATCCACATCCCATTATTTGTGAGCCCCTGGGGGAGGGGGCATCAGTCAATGTCTCAACGAAACAACACCAAGAAAAGCAACCAACCAAGAGGTATTAAAAGGTTGAGCGTGGTGCGGACATCTATTCATGAGGCAGTGTCGCCTATTTCGAACGAATTCAGTTAGGCTAAATGAAAGTGTAAGGAGTTGTAATTGCTTCAAAGCACAGTGATGTCTACACTCACTTAACATATTGTTTACATTGGCGTGCCGTACCTTTGGGATGACTGAACCAACATTTGCTCAGCTCCCAACAGGGAAACAGCTTCATGTGGCGTTACTCAAGACCGCTCAAGAAAGAGTGGAACAAATGTGGCGGTAATTAAATCATCCGAGTTTCTGACGTGCCTTCATCATGTAAAGCGATGTTGAATCCGTAATCACATTTGTAGGAGCCCACAAGGTAATCTGGATTCCCGTGAAAACCTATTAATTTGCATTCAACCCTTAGTTTAACATACACAGACGGCTATCGTAGCCAGATCGAAGCCCCCAGGGGCTTACAATTAATGGTACGTAGGTTGGCGATCACAGAACCACAGTTGAGCGCGGCATTGCTTCCACTTACTTATGCCTAGCTCCTCTCTTTCGTGTCTACCTCCCTTTTATTTTCCTTAAAGCTCGACGGTATCAGGGTATCTAAAGCCTGGGATGTATCACTTTTCTGCCCCAATTGACCCTGGTAATTTCTTTCCTAATACGCTTCTTTTTCGGGGGGTCATGGTAGACCTATCCTCTGCCTAGGGTAGCAGTATGTTGACAGAATCTCTTTCCAGTCGGTCAACACTAGTATACCCTATTACATTAGGCGAGGAACAAACATTAATTTCCTCTTGCCTGAAATAAATACCGTACACGAATACTTAATCAAACACTTCTCATAAAAAGGACCCCCAAAACGGCAAAGGTAACGTAGTATGCATTATGTCCCTGGGTAGAGGTAAACCATAAAGTGACATAACGGATAGTGCATGGTTTATGTGCTGATGTGTATGTCTTTAATATGAGTTTTTACAGAGGGTCTTATAATCAAATTTATTTGAGGGAATGGAAGTAACACTGGTTAAAGAATTTCTTCCGCAGATCAGAAATTATTGTACTAAATACAAGCGACAATTGGTGTAGTCGTTACATCTGTAGAGTTGACAGTATACAAACTATTCTGATCACACACGCTGATGAGACATGCATAACCCTTGAGTGCATAAGCCGGGTCTCCGAGGACCGGGGTGAAATGTATTAATCATTTATAGTAAAAGTGTTCGTACCCCGAATGTGGAATTCTCCATATTCCTCTCGCAGTTAAGGAGAAAAGCAGTAATAGAACCAATCAACCATTATTGCTTATAGTTGAGTAACAATCATTTACCACACATGTACATGAGCCGTCTCATGTTTTAAAATCATTCAGTCACTAATTCATGTTTAATGCATGATGTGTGGATGTTGACAGCAAACTTGACAAAAAACCGTTTTTTAATTTAGTGATGACTTCATGTGAGGACGTCATGGTTTCATGCTGAGTGATGGTGTTTTCAAATCACACTTTCGGATATATATTTTCACATTTGATTCAATCATTTCCTCATTTCAATGTTAAATTTACATTTTAGAATCTAAATAAACGTAGTGAAATATTCACATGTCATTCGTATTAGTAATATTGACCTCACACCAGTATTTCCTCTATAGTCCCTACCAGTCTCGCAGGCCCGGCTTATGTAAATCTGTACAAAACAGGCTTATGCACTAAAGGGTTAACACGGTGTAGGACCACGTTAGCCCGAAGAACTTTTGACAACTCGGCGAAGCTTAGATTCCACGAGGCGACTTCGATGGATCGTGGGTAAGTTTATGTTGTTTCACCTAAAGATGCGAGCGGAATAAGTAGGGCAACCAGTGTTATTGTGGTGTCCACACTGGTGTATTTGTAATTTGGGATAGGAATGGGAAGGATAAGGCTGTGGTTTCTTTCTTAGGTACAAGAACCCATTGCATGAAGAAGTGTGAGACTATAGATTTAGTTAGTTATTATTGTTTTAAGGGGCAGAACTACGAAGTCATGAAACTATGGAAAGTTCCTTCTATGATGAATGAGAAGGGAATGAAATTGAGGGACTTGAGTAGAGAATTGCAAGTGGTGTCTCGAGGCCAAGATATAGTCCTCAGGCATGAGTGAATTTTCTTACCAGAGTCTTGAATCAAATTCGGGACTTTTGGACATCAAAAAGTACCCCATAGATCGCAGAAGCTGCCTTCCGTAAGCAAATACGAATATCTGTAGAAGTTATGTACATGTTCTATGGTAAAGGGATGGCAGCCACGATGGCAACCTACAACGTGGAATAAATTTCTATTAAGAATCGCCCTATTGTCTATTATAGTATGTTACTCAGTCAGTGTCACCCCATCATGAATGAACTGTTGGATTAGTCCACATTTCCAAGGGATCAATCGAGATTTTCTCGCGTTCATTTGTATTTTTTACTCCTTTTGCCGTGGAAATTACTATTCAAATTAATGCAGGAGAGTGTTTTCCCCACTCAGCCACTTGTAATGTGACCTCTTGTGAGCAACTCTCGCCACTTTCACTCCCTAATTAGATCTACAGTTAGTCTTCCGAACAGAAGGCTGCTACCTGATACACGTCTCTCCCAAAGTTTGGAAGAGTGCACTAGGGAAGCTCATCTTATTCTTCTGGAATATTAAGTAACATAAGTCACTATGAATAGGTCGCTAATACGTATTACATTCCAAGTCAATTTCCGTAAGAATTTTAAAACATCACTCGTAGGAGAGCAATGCTAGGACCACTCTCAGCTAATGATATTCAGACTTGTTTTTAAGGGGAGTGGGTATGTCCTATCTTGTCAATGTTAAATTCTCGAATTTTGATGTACTTTTTCTCGGGATGTATTTCACTCAGCGGCTTCATATTTACAACACATATACTACATTACTTCGTGATTAATTTAACACAGCCATTTTTTATAAAATAATTTGCAGATTTTTTATGAAATTTTAATCCCACCATTACATTTTTGTACTATTTTTTACACATTTTCATACGTACAATTTGAACAAAATGAAATTGTCAAAAACATCCGTGTTAAATCATAAAGTACACTTTGAACGATAGATACTGAAAATTTCAGCTTCTCAAGTAGAATAGTTCTCCAGAAAAAGGATTTTACATGTCCAAAAATTGCTTTCTTTGGGAAATTGCTATCAAAGTTTTTGCCAGGTTTTCAGTACATGACGGCACCATAGGAATCATCTTCCTCCATCTCAACAAAAATCTTTCTCTTACGCATTTGACTCCTCCCCGCTGCCTTGTTTTGTAGCACCCTAACTGCCCTGTCTGCCTTCTTAACCCTTTCAATGTCAACGGACTGCATACCTTTGCACATATAGGTTCCCACACTACCGATGAGTTTATTGATCACCTTGCATTTTCAATGCACCCTTTGTTAAATCCCAAGACTGCATTGTAAATAACAAAATGCAGGGTCCTTATCTGCACAAATGTTGTTTAGGGGAGCACCGACCATATTACATTGTTTACGCTCTCATTGGGATTTTGCGTTTTACCATGAAGGCACTTTTTCGACAATGCACTGTCTGAAAGGTCTTTGAATATAGGTTTTATCACGTCAATAATGGGAGCTGGTAGACTGTGCTTGTGCTCGTAAACATCGCCAGTTTCTAATCCCCTGTTGTATTTGCACCAGCTTTCGTTTCCTTTAGGACACAATCCATATTGTGGATTATGATCTGTTGATGCCGTGTGAAAAAACAGGGCCCAAACAGCACGCTTCATGTCTTCAACACTCTGGGTGTTTTGCCTATTAGCCAAACCATAATAGTCTTGGAGGCGATTTATGACATCGTCTGTAAGCCTCCCCCTTCCTTCAAAGGGCTTTCCATCTGACAGTTTAGTACCCTTTCGGCTTTCTTTGAGCCTTCGCAACCGCGTACCCATTCTTTTCTGGATATGCCCTATGCATTCTATTTTAGTTATAGTTATGTCAGCTCCATATGGTTTCAATGCCTCTACAGCTTTGAATGCTTTAGAGTCCCCATCGCCTAGGTAATTGATGTATTTTACCTTATGCCAACATAGTGAACGCTGGAACAATTTGGTCACACCTGCGACCTCCATGCCACCACTAGAACCTCTGTAATTGGCCTCACAGTGATCTGAATGGTTTCCCTTCATTCTGTCCACACATCTGCAATATTTAGACAATATTGCCACATCGATAACCTTACCGGTGTCAACGCTTGTGGCCGTTACGACAGCGTTCAGAGAGGTATTGTACCCTTTTATTACCTACCAATACCTGTTGAATCCCTGGATTACAGTTGGATCGTAGAACCTGAAAATCCCCGACTAGAAAAAAAAAACCAAGTTCTACCAACAGACACAGGGATAATAGGGCCACTCGAATACCTAACAGGATGTATTAAGACTGACCAAGGCTCAGAGAAAGAAAAGACTAGCTCGAAACACAAGAATTCTTCAAAAGGAAGAAAGAATCTCAAAGGTGTGGTAAACCCTAAAATACCTAGCGATGGCCCCCTTAATACACCCTTCCATCACCTCTATAAAGCATCACGCAATAATTAAAACCAAATAATAAATTAGTTTATTGCAAGAATAAACATGACAAGAAATATAAATTTTGTCGATACAACGACCAATCAAAAATATCATTAATTATACTGGATTGTCTTTCAGCTATGGAATATGGGAAAGGCTTCTAAAATGAATCACCCATTATCTCAACTAACTTTTAGTTCTTTCAAAAATAAGGTATAATAATAATAATTTTCTATCCCATAGGATAAGCACACACAAAAAAAATATTATATGAATTGCATAAATTTCATTTCGGTTCATTAACTTAATGAGCATCTTACACAAAAATACCCTATTTATAACCAATAATCTTACACGACATTTTCAATAACATTATAAGGTCTTGTTATTTAACGATGAAATTAATATGGCATATTTACAGAATATACAAATTTATACAAGATTCTAGAATAATTTCGATTATTCTCCTCCCACTGACTTAATGCCACGACATTCACTTCTGCTAAAATTGTTTAATTGTTTCATTTCTAATTTCAGGGTATTTCTGCCGAACAGTTAAGTGAAGCAAAATTTAATCATAGATTCAGCATTAAATAGTTATCGGTGATCCTTGTTAAACATACATGCTATGGCAAAGTCCTTATAATTTTACTGGAAATATTGAACTGGATATCCACTCAAGAGTTTTATTAATAATGCTCAGAAAAATACTAATCTTCACGCAGGCATTACTTCACGATAATAACAGCGATAAAGTCACCTAAGACAAAATATTAACCATACTAGGTTAATTACAACGCCTCTCTGGGTTGAAACCTCATTCAGTCTATTCTTGATTGGCACACGTTACTCAATCTTCAACAAGAAAATTTGCTTCGCAAAGCACTGTATCAAAATACTTAAACACAAGAGCATTATTCCTAATACATGCCTCTTAAAATCTAACATGCACCTATAATTGGAGCCTTACTGTTTTAAATCCACAATTATGAAAATCAGCTGTTTATAATAAAAGCCTGAACTCGTTCTCAAAAAAATAATTTGATTCTGTAATAGGTTATTAATAAAGCCTAGTGGATTCCAGAAATACTCCACCCATTTTTAGAAAACTTGCCTTACATTGATGTATTACAATATTCATAGTTCTTAAACGTATGACTTATAGTAAGTCATCCCTGGGATTATCCTCGCAAATTTGGATGTCGTTCAAATACCCTCTTAATAGAGAAAAACTATTGCACCAAAGGCAATGATATCAATTTAATCCAGTGTTAACTTCATAAGAGAAGAAAAGTATAACATTCACAACCACTCAAAACTGAGGTTGTAAAAACGATTAAATAAAAATATATATATCCAATCTCAAAATAAGATCTTCCCTGAATTTCCCGAACGCGAAGATGTCGGTGGATTAATCCTACAGCATGGATCTAGGTTAACTACAGAGGCTAAGCGACTAATGACCCATTAGTCAATCCACTCCGAAAATCATGCTCAGAAAATACAAGTTAAATCTGTTAATAAACTGAAGGAAAATAGTCTAAAGACTCGAAGTAACATTCAGAATAACAGGATCCGAAAACTTCCTAATATCGTTATAATAATAAGGAAAGAAAAAATTCTCCTCAAAGAATAAGATAATCCAAGCGAAAGTGCTTAAAGAACAATGCACTAGAATATGTAAAACTCAGTCAGAGTTCTCAACGCCGCTTTAAAAAATTGCGTTACTAAAATATTCTTACACAAAAATCTGGAGATCTTCCTCCTGCAGTGACTTCTCGACAAATAAGAATGAGCATATCAGTTTAAATACTGTAAAATACTATTGAAATTTTAAATTTATCAATCAAAATACACAAAGGATGCACTCATTTTTATGAGTCAAAATCCTGGCATCATAGAAGGTCAGCTTCGAAATAAGCATCGAACCTGCACTTTCTACTCAACCATTTAATCTACAAAAATCAAAATATGGCAATTTGTGATTGTTCACATGTCCACGATACACTACTGTAACAAGTTGAAGTGATCTGTACCTTTGGCGAATCTGGATGTGAAAAAAAAAAGGATATCGTTGGCCATACTAGGCTCCAGACCAACACAAAACATGCCGGACTCCAACTGGGTCTCCAGAGAACAAACCATAGTCCTCCTAGGCTCGAACAACTCCAGACCGGTCGAAATGGTCCCAATATATCCTGGCGATATCTTTCCACACGCATTAGAATACCGATGGCTGAACCGCAAACAGTTTATCAACTCGTCACGAAGCGAGAGTGAATTCGAACAGCTGCTAAATAGTTCCAATACAAGGATGCGAATGTGAGCAAGTTCACACGTGTCCACGCGGTCCCTTGCATTACGAAACTCGCTTGTACACTTCATAGTAAATGAACGTTGCTACAAAACTGTTCCCGCTACCACACTGCTAATGCAGTATTCCTATTGTACTCTAGCCTATCATCGTAATAGATACAGGCTTCATTGTATTCCTTCCCTCTGACACTTTGCTTAAGAATGTGCCTTTTTAAAGAAGTATTGCCACTGTGAAAAGTTTGAATCAACTCTAGGCTGCATTTCCACGAAGTTTTACAAGCAGAGTGTTACGACATAATACACCCGAGCTGGTGGCCGGGATTATGAATGTATTCTTCCGCATGGTCCGTTAGTGGCGCTGGACACACGGTCGCAAAGATAAACATATAACATGTTTAAAACCATGTCTGATCCCCATTAAGCAAGTCTCTATTCCACGTAGAATGCCGAACGAACTCGCTTATATACATATGCCCGCTCACACGTTTTGAAAATCCCGTTAACTGGCGATTTCAATATCACTATTGCCAGGGTTATTACTGCACGCTGTCAGTTTCACAAGTATATGCTCTCCACACGAGGTCGCTTGAGCAAGACATCTGCTACCCCCACTCCTCTATACGCCACGAGTCGATATAAATATATCGCAGTCGTAGTATAATCACCAGTGACTTAACAGATCTTCTTCTGTTTTTTCATACATGCTTTGTAATAGCTTTCTGCCATGGAAATATGCATACAGACATAAATAACTGCTTACATATAGTGCTAAATATACTTTAATTCGTATTAATCATTCTCAGGTGAATCGATCGATATAATGTTAGACAATGTCAACATGATTATTATCGATGACCTTCGGGCTTCTCGTCGGAAATACGAGCTATACCGATCCATTCTTGATAGCAGAACTTTTGCTTGCTGTAAACCAGCTGTTATGATAGACTTCAGTGGCTAGCTTGAAAGTTACAGGGTGTTCCAAAATACTGTATCCATATCTGTACTTAAGACCTTAAGAATAATGGTGCAGTATGTCCCCTCTTCTGCCAGGTACCGTCGAATGCAGCACTTAAATTTCGATTCCCATAATTTTCACTAACTGCCTCCTCAACTGCTTCCTTCATGCATTCCAAAGCGATATCTCCAACTACAGAACCAATACCAGTTACGTACTTGCCGAACTTACTAGGAGGTGGGGGCAGATTCAGGACACCGCAGAGAATGATACCAGCTGACTTTCCCATTCCAACTGATCGTAAGCCATACACCAGTCTAACAAATTGCACGAACTCTGGTTGTTTCTTTCTGCCCTGTTGCATTCTCAATTTCTACACAGGAAGATGAGAAAAATTCCACAACATGGGAACAGTTGCCACAGGTCAACATAATTTGAACTGCAAGACCTACATGATTCTTTATAGAAAGAAACTCTGTTAACAAACAGCACTGTTCGCAAAAATGCCACCCAATATCTTCATGTCAAATATTTCGTTCATATCACCGTTTGAATTTTCTAGAAATGTTTCATACTCTTCGTCCGATGACTTCACTTTCTTTCCAGAAGAACTAACATGAGAACTCACTTCACATGACGAATTGCTTGGCGATCCGCTGTTGAGGTTATGAAATTTCTGGGCGCTCTTAGGTTTCTCAACACGTCTCCTCTTCTGAAAAAAATTCAGAGTACTTCTAGGCATGATGTCCACTAACGTACACGTAAGATAAAACGAAAACTACTTTGTATTTCAACGATATTATATCACAATCAAGCTAGACACAAATTGGCGCGAGAATTCAACAGTTCCATGGAAACCACTTCGAAGATGGAACTAAGCAACTGAAAAAAGAACAAATGACGATCTAAAGAGCATAGCTTACCACCGCAGCCAACTTCAACAAAGAAACATATGTTCAAGGGTGACTAGACGGAGATTGTTTTGTTGCTACCAAGCCATAGCCACTCCATTGTCATCTATCATTGTTTTTCAGAATTTTGTGCCCTTAGGAATAAGATAGTACAAAGTTATAGGTACCGTTTGAAAGTGTAAAGTCCATTGGTCAATTAATTACCGGAATAATCGCCAGACTGTTGAATGCAGGCATGCAAACGTGCAAGCATTGTGTCGTACAGGTGCCAGATGTCAGCTTGTGGGATGGAATTCCAGAGCTGTTGCAATTGGTCGGTAAATACAGCAACGGTTAATGCCGGTTGTGGGTGACGCTAGAGTTGTCGTCCAATAATGTCCATACCTGCTCGATTGGGGACAGATCGGGGGATAGAGCAGGCCAAAGCAACATGTCGACACTTTGTAGAGCACGTTGGGTTACAACAGCGGCATGAGGGTGTGCGTCATCCTGTTGGAAATCATCCCCGGGAATGCTGTTCATGAATAGCAGCACAACAGGTCGAATCACCAGACGGACGTACACATCTGCAGTCGGGGTGCGTGGGATGCTGTCATAGGAAATTGCTCCCCAGACCAGAAGACCCGGTGTAAGTCTAGTGTGTTGACGCCACAGACAGGTCGAATTCAGACGATCGCCTGGCCTCCTTCTAACCAACACACGGCCATCACTGGCACCAAGGAAGGATCAGCATTTATCGGAAAACACAACGAACCTCCACTCCATTCTGCAATGGGCTCTCGCTTGAAACCACTGAAGTCACAGACGGCGGTGGTTTGGGTTAAGTGGAATGCCCGCCACAGGGCATGTGGCTCGGAGCTGTCCTTCAAGTAACCGATTTCGAACAGTTCGTTGCGTCACTGTGGTGCCAATTTCCGCACGAATTGCTGCTGCAGACGCCGTCCGAAGTGCCAAAGCCATACGCCGAATAAGTCGCTCTCTGTGGTGCCATGGGGACGTCTGTATCCCGGTCTTCTTGCAACCGTACCTTCTCGTGACAACTGCTGCCAGCACACATTCACAGTGAAGACATTCCTGCCAAATCGTTCTGCAATAGCGAGGAAGGACAATCCACCTTCACTTATTACACGACCTCGTTGAAACGCAGTGAGCTGTTTATACTGACCTCTTCGTCGTCGTAAAGGCAATCTTGACCCACTCACAGTCACTCCGTCCAATCTCACAGGTAACTAACGCTCTCGCAAAGTACAGCCTGTATTTAAAGCAAACCTGATGTGCAACGTCATGGGGCCACTACTAACGCCACGCTAATGCGATTTACGAGAAATTTGAATCAACGTCATCTTTCAAATCTATAAACATGCCTACCAACGTTCGTTAATCTAGCACAACCCGTTCTTGGTGTTGAGATATTTCTTTCCGCCAGTGTATATATAGGCCTATATGGTATAGAATTATATGCCAGTAGATGAATATTATAGTTTAATCGTGGCTCATTATACCAACCTATATTTCTGTCACTTGTTTAGGACACGAGAAATATAAACGTGATTTTAAAAATTAGCACAGCCGCCATTTTTATTTTCTTTCATAGATATTTAATTGAAATAGACGCCAATATATTAAGCCTTGTATGAAGATTTACCGTGTTAAGTGTCACAGCGCTCGGATAATTATGTCACGAGTAAAATCCATTTAGAAATGTGAATTTCGCGTCACCGCCATGTTGGATTTGTGTTCATCAAAGGCCCATAGATGAACTTATGTTAATAACCTCTATCAACATCCAAATTTCAGGAGGATTGCTGTAATTAATTCGTAGATATTGAGAACCGTCTTAATATTCTAATGATCGCCATGTTGGATTGTTATACTGTATATGCAGTTACAGTATGTACTGCCCCCGTAAATTGAATTATTTAAGGACAAGATGAGAGTATTTTCCGTCCCCATGATAAAATTTAACTAGCAAATATAATTTCTGGAAGTGTGACACGAGAGTGTAGTGTTACAAGCTCGAGACTGTGGGAGAGCCCGATCAAGTGATATGTTGCACAATGGACGCTTCTAGAAGGCTATATATAGCATAGCAACAGCGAGTTTGGAAATTAATATTATAAATATTGTTATAAATTATGCTATTGGATCCCAGCCCAGAGCCAATGAGAACAGGTCTTATTGAAGACGGGATCAACTTAAATTACACAACATGATGAAATTATGCATTTAGGCCCTTAGAAGAAGATTTTCTTATTTGGTAAGGAAGAGCATATTAAGAGAAATTATGTCTGATACTTTAAAATCCACGGATCGGTTAATCTACGCAGTAATAAGCATTAGTAATCTACGCGCTAAAATTTTGGTGGGAGATTGATATGGCCGCCAAAAATTCGACTTGGAGAGGGAGATCCAAGGATCGAGGTTCTTATTCCAGCAGACTTTGAAGAGTGAGGAAGTGTTTTACTGGGTTAACGGAGATCCCAAGGCTTAGTCCGAGTGCGACGACTGTCGACTTGTTGAGACGCGAGGATAGCTAGGTGGAACGTAAGAGATCACCGCACTTCCATTCTACGTGAAGTTGCGAGGAACATTGTATTGGTTATATCTCATATATAATTGAGATCTGAAGTTAAATAAGCGAATATATATTAAGAACAGGTCGCCTAGTATATATTGTGAAAAGTAGAGCGTTTTAATATTCACCGTTTCGACAATATCAGCCTGTCAAGTTAGATTTCCACATGTGTTGGAAATATAGCTGAATATCATTATAAATTGCAACGTGAAGTTGACGAACGCAGTTCAAGTGAACAGTGGCGGAGAACTTTTAATATTGGCGCAATACATAAACATTAACAGAATGACTATTATTATTCTTCAAACTTTATCATTCAGCATAATTAACATTGTTGATATGATGAACTAGATAGTCATGCGCCAGAGATATATTCGATAACTGGAGTTAAGATACAACGATGGAGCTTCGTTAGACAACGTATTCTTGAATACAGACGTAGTGTACGGTCCATCTTGTGCATTTTCGTCAGTCTACGAACACTAATATAACATCAATTAGCAATGGAAACATTTCATTCACTATTTATATGAATATTTCCATAATTATATTCCAATGATGAAGCTGATCCATATATACGACGGAGAATGAAGTCTTTACCGAAGAGATTTGTCAGGATGCTAGGGTAGCCCAGCAACACAGAAGAATTTTCCAGAAGGATGTCGTTCGAGCCCAGGCGAATGTTGGTGAATTCCAGAGAGAGACGTTTCTTATCTCTGAGGTCGCAGATCCGAGGTTCGAATGCAGATCCATCTCAGTGTCTTGTACTGAGGAAACATCTAAAGTATTGTGGGAATACTTACATAGATCTTCCAAGTTTTCGTCCTAATAAGGTATTAGTGTATCTTGTTTTATAGAGCTTGATTAGTAACATTCTGAGCCGGCGATCTTATTCCATATTTTCGGCGATCTTATTCCATATTTTCGGCGATCTTATTCCATATTTCTATATTTCCACATTTCATGTATTTCAGTGCTTTTATGTAGTTTACACTTCAGATGTGTGTTGAGATTTTTATACTTCAAGATTATTTAGAAGGTGATTGCATTTCATCTATTTTTCAATTTTATTCTACGGATCAGTTGTGGAACTGACATTAAAATTTTTGTTTGAGGAATCATATTGCCTCATAGGAGACTAGTCGTTTCGACTCTCGAATTTTAATAATTTCATTTAAACCAAGTATTCTGACATTGTGTCATAGCTTCAAATTAAATTCTTATTAAATTTAATTTGAGCACTTTAATGTAACGACATATAACTTCAAGAAAAGAAGAAACATCGAATGATACTGTTATACCATTATTGTACATAAACTGTCGACGATCTAAGAAATACTAGTCGTTTGATAAGACCGAAGTCTTTAGCCCTATGAACATCCTTTGTGTAGAGTGGAAAAACATTACGACATTGACAAACCTTTGTTATTATCTGTAAAGCTAAGAGCTTTGTTCATTTAATATGTTAGATGAAATACCTTTTGATAGAAGATTATTCAAATCTTTGGCTAGGAATTCAAAGCTAGTTTATCCCGGTCAGGATTGAATTCTATCTGACACTATAAATAACATGTGGGTTATTTTATCCAATTTGTGTAACATCACGTCATTTGTGGACATGATATTACAACGATTAACAATTTATAGCTTGACAAGTGAGATGAAACAGGAGTATTATTTTTATTATATGTATTTGCGACAGACGAGTTAACAGTTAATTATCTTGTTGTGGAGTAAACTTTAGGAGGTTAATCACGACTGTCTAATATCGTTCATTACAATTGGAAGTTTCGTTTGAAGAACTTACGTATGTATAATTGTAGTCCAGTAGTCATGTGCAATGATACTGAGGGTCATGCCAGTATTTGAGAGAAGTTCCTACATAAGATATGTTAATAGCAATTAATCCCTTTTGGTTATTGTTTAACATAATAGATGATAATTGTTTATGCCATATATACTGTTATATGAGGTTTTGTAGAGCTATAGAGTGCTCAGGCGAGGGAATTCCGCATTTTAAGGAAGTCAAAGTATTGTTGTTCTTTGATAAAAAGGCATGTATCATGATAAGAGCCGTTGTATACAAGTAGTCCAGTCTTTGTGAAGTAACGATTTAGCTGTGTCAACAGGAGGGTTTCAGCGGAAATGCAACATGAGAAAGATTGTCTACTCACGTCTATAATACAATTATTAAATTTTATTAAACCCGAATTTATGTAATTACGTACAGTTTACCTTAATTAGTCGACTGTATTATACCGATAATGTAATGAAACCTATATAAGACGTTAGAGGAGGATGGTTATGTGAAAAACCAGTGTATATATTTAGTTAAGAATTATATTGTAACCGAGAAGTTAGAATCTCGAAAGTGTCGCGTTAGCAACACTAGATGATGGATATTATTATAAACATATTACATGTAAATAATTTTTGTGGAAATGATTTAATTAGTTAAATAATTTAGTAGGATTTATTAATCAATTGTTTTGGAACAGGGTGTGTTTATGAGCGGATGTTTTTGGTGTGTATGATTATTAATTGTTAAGAGCATATGTGGAACCAAATTGGTCTAGGACAATTGCGGAGTGCGAATGAAAGAGTGTATAAAAAATTTAGAATGATTGTTTAAGAAACAAAGTAGTTATGTGAACTTTTGTAAGATATGAATGTTAATTTTTACGTGTTTTTATAAATGCATACACAAGCAGCCTCTGTGGGCTAGCGAGAATGATTCACCGTTAGCATTAGAGAGCGATGACATAATATAACAGGTGTAGACTCTCAGCCTTGTATTTATTGTATAAACCACTTTCGAGTTCGGCGTGGTGCCGATATTTCATTGATGAAACCAAGTTTCTGCAAGTGCGTTCTACAACGCAGGTTTGTGAATGAAATCAGGAGTCTGGAATGCCATTGAGAGGCTTCACTAAACGTTTTTATTTTTACGCAGTGTTGGCCTAAAACAAGCCAAGATTTATACTCATAATTTTTAATACAGCATTGTAGTAAGATGTAGAATTGAAAGGAGGTGAATGATTGCGTGTTTTTAATTTTAATGTCTATTGTTAAATTCGTTTGTTGTTATTTGTTTATAGTAGATTAGTTTACCTTTTTGTTAATAAATTTGTTCAGATTGTTTTCCATTGTTCTTGGTGTGATTCATTTTAAATATAAGGAGCAGAGTATTGTGGATGTAGTGTAGGCGAAGCTGAAGTCCCAGTCCCCGAGGTAAGTAAAGGTGAGTGCCCCGTGTAGTTGGTTGTTGATCCTCAATATTCTGGTAACTGCTGTCTGTAAATCCCTAAAGACCGTGTTGGAAGCGATTTCTAATGTAGTATTTGCCGGAGCAGTTAGAAATGGGCAATCCAGCGGGGGCAATGGATATTCCAACACGATCCTTTCCGGATTATCGGGTACAGTACCATGAGATGAAAATTATTTCTTAGGTTCATTATCCAAACGGTCACTTCGATCGCATGATAAGGACACAAAATATAAAAACTTAATTTTAAAATTTCGCACAGGTACCATCTTGCTCTTCAGAGAAACATTGAATAGAATTACACGCCAGTAGATTATATCCTATATACAGGATAATTCAGCTATGAGGGCCATCACAAATATCTACGGAACCGTTTAAGATATCGTCATTCTGTTTTCAAATTCTTAGATCGTATTAAGGGGCTCATAAATCACGGTCAATTTCGCCCCCAGCACATACGTATTTACCAAGAAACAGGTAGCGACATTGGTTTTTTAAATGGGACTATAGTAATTTTACCCACTGGAACAACTAAGATCATCTGACAAGTTTAGTGATGTGCTTATTTTGCAAATCCGACGAGTACTTTTTGGGATATTAAAGGTTTTCATACGTGTCGGCATTAGATAGAAAGTGATGCTCCAGCCGCTGGAATGTGGAGTGCATGATTCTCTTGCGTGACCCACTCCTTGTTGACAAACACACAAACTGAATTTATTCCTTTCTATGCGTACTGTAATCGATTTCTAACAGGCGTTTGATAGCATTCATAAAACGAAGATGTTGAACGCCCTAGAAACATGTGGAGTGCCAAAGAAGTTGATCAGACTAGAAGTAATGACAATGGAAGGATCTCAGGCCAAGGTTTATGTAGGAAGCAAAACAAGCATGAATTTTGAGGTGAATACCAGAGTGAGGCAAGGAGATTTATTGTCTGCAGTGTTATTCAACTTGACACTGAATGAAGTTATGAAAGAACTAGGATTGGGAGGGACGATTATAAACAAGTCCAAGCAGGCGTATGCATATGCGGATGGCATTGTGTTGATGGCACGGAACTGGGAATCTCTTAAAGAAATGTTCAAGATTCTGTAGAAGAAGAGTGGAAAGATTGGAATGAGAATTAAAGAAAGGAAAACGAAATATATGAAAATGTCAGCGGAAAATGATAAAAGAGCAAGAAAAAATGTAGAAATTGGTCAGTATAAGTTTCAGAATGTAAAATGCTTCAGTTACCTTGGTACTGCGCCCGAATTCCTCTAGAGCACAGTCCCAAATCCGCTCAGATGGTAAATGGGTCGTGGGAATGTCAACACCCGGCTAAGAGCTCAACAACTCCCACCGGACTAATGACTAGGGAACTCTAGGAACACACATATACATCCCTAACTATACTACTAACTAGCTGCATACAGTACAGAAAAAAGAAATAAATAAAGGTAGAGCATTTACGAGCAACTCGGTTCTCGGGCGTGAAGATAAATTGTCGATCAGCTGTCTGCATCTAGCTAGCGGTATCGTTCTAGTGTAATTAAGCGTTGAATCAAAGAATCAGTTATAAAAAACTTAGCAAGAATAAAAATATGCTTGCCATTTATTGACAATAAAACAACATAACAAATTATGTTCCCTTCACCACCAATAGAAATAAATATTTATGTCTCACGTAGGCTAGATGCGCTTAATAAGTGTCTTTCTTGCATCCTTACACATATATGAAATATATCTCTTACTCTAAGATATTTAAATAAACACATTGATTATTTTATGACAGCAATATCTGTCCTACTTGTTCACTGAAGTTATGCTTTAACGTTCATCATAACAAACACACACCCTGCTTAATACAATCGTTCAAGTGTTCTAAATAAAATCTCAAGCTTTTAAATTCAATAAAAGAAATGGTTAATAATAAAGATAATAAAGTATTTACATTTTATACATTATCGCGACCCGCACGATATCATAACAACTGTCTCTAATTTATTAGAGTTCATTCCACTACTTTCCTCCTGTCTCACCATCTTTCTACGTATCTCACCATCTTTCTTCGTATTTCACACAATAAAACGGGTCAAAATAGGTATTTATGTGTCAATTCCAAGTGAATCATGAATACGAACAATGAAGTTAATATTTCATCACTAAAGTGTACAACTCCGGTATTTCATAGATCAATAATAAAACAAACTTACAATGCACGACTGTTCAGATAAGTTCTCCAACCAAAAATCGAGTGTGTGTGGCATTGACCCTCACGTCTCACACTCCCATCCTCACCAAATACAAATATGACTTCTCTTAATCATCACAAATATTACAAAACCTTTCTACATAAACTCACGTTGCATGTCATCGCGTCTCTGTTACGCCTTCGTAATACAAATGCATTTCAATAACATTTCCTCCCTTAGCACATTCACAAAATTCACAAATCACAAATGCAATAACGTTCACGAATACACTATACCTCCTCCTACAAAATCCTCTATCGATTATACATTCCGTGCTATGTTCAAACACTTTCCACTTACTTCCTCCTCTGGTTCAAATATTTCTTCGTTACAATTTCTCGCTTAATTCTGAATTTCAAGTCTGTTTGTGTCTGTTATAAAAATGACAATAACCTTCCCTCACGTTTCTGTTCACAATAAATGCTAATATCCTTCCTTCCATCTCACAGTTTCATTTATGACAAATATACAGTCATAACATTTATAATATCGTTTCTTATTCAGTTATGCCTTCAATTATCGCATACTGTTCTTCTCCGTACAATAAAATTCTGGGTTTTACAATATCTTTACTTTCCTTGCATACTGGAGTTCCTTCAATGCCCGTATTGAATACTCCTGTCAACCACTTCGTTTTATACTTAGTATTTCGTTCCTGAGATGAATAAACTCTTTATCATAGGATTCTCTGTCCTTACTTCCTCTACTTCAAATTATAACTGGGGGCGTGGTGGCTCAGCGGTCTAGCTGAATGCCTCTCACCAAGGCGGTCCGGGTTCGATTCCCGGTCAATGCATGTGAGATTTTCGATGTGAAATGCCATGTCCTGTGGTTCGGATTCCACATAAAAAGGAGGTCCCGTGGCTCATGATCTCGAGATTAACGGTCACGTTAAACTACAAGCTTCCTTTGCTTCAAATTATAACTTGCTTACTTTCGTCAAACACATGACTATACTCTTTCTCTGATACATTATTTATTTATTTATCACAAAGTTATGCTTCATTCCTCATGTTTCAATACATATACATAATCGTTCTTCGATATTACTACAACTTTACGGAATTTTCCGATGTTACAACAAATCTACGGAATATACGATCGCAATCGCAACGAAATCGTTCTAAGTAAAATTTTAACGCTCTAAAATGACAATGAAAAATACTAACGATGTCTAAGATCATCGATCAAGCCTTCAAAATACGTCTAAGTAACGTATGAAAATAACTATCGCAATTACTAAAAACTTACTAAAACTTTCAAGACAATACAATAACATAGGTTATAAATGCAAATATGTTGGTCAACATTCTGGAATAACGTGTACAATATCTAACTACAGGTGTTTGAAATGCACTGGTCTACCTTCTCTTTGAGATCGTCGGTGACAGACCTGATGACGCCTGTGTCCTCGGAATCTCGCCATGTGGTTACTGGAATGCAGCGTGCTCCTCCAAACTGGCTGCGTTATGTTATCTCTGTTATGACTGAACTGCAATGAAGGTGAACGACCTGGGTTGATGTTACCAAACAGGTTTCCAGCTGGGTCCTCTCCTGCCGGCCCGCTTCCCTCGTTCAAGACGGTGACACGTACTCGCCACAGCTCTGGTTGCCTCGCATCCTCCAGTCCTGGGTTCCTCGCCGTCTCCATCACGAATCCGCTCGTCTTCCTCTTCTCAGATCTAGATGTTCTTTGAAGTCGGTAGTTAGCAGTGTTCTTTCCATGACAAGAAATCACCTCCATGTCGTGAATTTCTCTCGTAGTAGCTTGTAACGTTATATGAGCGAAAACTGCGATGTTCTGCAGCTCGCTGTTCATACTGCTATGTCATCCTGGTCATTTCTGGATCTCACCGCTTTAGCATAGTTCTACTTTCCCAACATGAATTTAAAACATCATTCTCACTACGAAATAATGTGTAGTCGTAGTTCTTCCCCTTCGACCTGAAGTTTTATCCATTCTTGTGTAGATTGATAAATTCTTAATAATCTAGGTCTCACTTGTTCAGACTTTCTTCCTGCGTAGTTACGTGTTCGATGTTCAGTTTGTAACTCTCCAAAATTCTATCTCGTCGTAGATTTCTTCCTTAAATGCAGTAAATAACTTCTTTCTTAATACTGTTTACTTATAATGCTAATTCTGCATTTCCATAACTTGTTGCTTCATCTTGAAGTCTCGGGTTAACAAAGACCTTTGTCTATACTTTTCGAAGAGTGAATATAATTACGTCTTGTCTCCTCGACGGTCTAAATAGAAAGAGCCCCGACTCCTAGAGTCTCCTATCCTCCTCGCTCAGATTTACCCCGCAAATCTGGTCAACTAGCCTCCAACCTCTATGAATATTGACAAATTCATACATAACTTCTCTCTCAGTCGTTAAACTTAAAATCCGTTTTGCCAATTAAATTTCTTTTTTCTCTGCTGGTGAATTCAATAAAAATAAAATATAAAATATTAAAATAAAGATTTTAATATTTATTCCTTCCTCATTATTCAAACTATTTTCTCATTGGTTCTCACCTAAAAGTGGCGCGCTTCTGACACGCGTCTGTTCCCCCTCTTCTTGATAGTGGCGTGTGTCTGACCTCAAGTCAATCTTGCTCTCTCCCCCTGGATCAAAAACTGGTTTCTCGCAGCGAACCTCGCTAAAAGTGTCGATTTCCAGGACAGTACTTCTTTCATTTACTCTTGGTTAAAAATTACCACATCATAAAATCTCCATTATCTGTTAAAATAAAAATACTTCTTCAGGCGAAATTTTTTCCAAATGCTGATATAAACATTCTCTTCCATCCAGACTGTAAATTTAGTCGAAAATTCCAAATTTAAAATATGCTATTTTTCTGAGGTGATCCTCGGTTCGTACATCGTCCTGTCTTCTCCTTTCTACTACACATGATTTCGAGCGCAGTACTTTACTGTATTGTGGGAATTCAGTATCAGAGGAGATTCATAAACGGATCATGAATGGAAACAGGACTTACTATGCTAACACTAAGCTCTTGAAATCAAAATTTCTAACTAGGAACTTGAAAGTTAGACTCTACAAGACCCTTTTTAGACCAGTGGTGACCTATGGATCTGAGACGTGGACAATGTCAACAAAGGTTGAGAATGATCTTAAAATGTTTGGACGGAAAGTTTTAAGGAGGATATATGGCCCGGTAAAAGAGGATGAAGGGTGGCGAATCAGGACAAACAAAGAAATTGAAGAGATAATCAAAGGTGAAGATATAGTGAAATTTATTAAGTCCCGACTTCTGGATTGGCTGGGTCATGTAGAGAGGATGAATGAAGAAAGAACACTAAGGAAGATATTACATGGAACTAAGGAAGGGAAGAGGAGACGTGGACGACCGCGCAATAGATGGCTACAAGAATTAGGAGAAGACCTGAGAACTATGAGGGTTGGAAGGTGGTGGGAGAAAACTCATGGGACGAATGGCAAAGAATCGTGAGAGAGGCCAAAGCCTGCCCCAGTCTGTAGTGCCGAGGAAGTAAGTAAGCAAGCATAGTAGGGGGGTGATGACAGTTCCAGGCCACCCGGCGTTGCTCGGGCGGCGTTCATATTAAATAATTAATAACTCTCGAACCCGTGGTCGGAGATTCACGAATGAGGTGTCGTTGGACTCGGGCTGATGGGGGCTTTGCTATGGACCATTCATTTCAACCCCTAAATAAAACCTACCCCTACTAGGGGGGGAAATTGTAATTTTTATTGAAAGTCTCTTTTCAAATGCGACATGTATAAGGTGCGCTGCTAATATGAACTTAAACGTTGTTGCTCATATAGCGCATGCGTTTTTCTGGCTGTCGCTATGGATCAACATTTTTGTTTTTGTTTTATACGCATGCGCACTTGGGATTTTTGTAAGAGGGCGAGCTCTTTGAAAAAAATGATTGATAAGAAGGGGTTTTGGTGGTGAGGAGAGAACCAGATAGTCGCCTACTTTCCTACAAAGTTTGCCGATATCTCTCGAACGCAAGGTCGGATTTGGACGTGTGACGTGTCAAACCGCTTGTCTCGAAACCCTATATATGTTATTAATAGGTTAAAGTTTTCAGAATGAGGGAAACGGTTTTTTTGGGATAAAACCATGATTTTAGACTTTTTCCGATATTTCACGAATGCATGGTCGGATTTGGTCCTATGCGTGTCAAATGGCTTGCCTCGAAACCCTCTTTATTTTGGTAATAGGTTAAAGTTTTTGAGAATGAGGGAAACAATGTTTTGGGGTAAAACACTGATTTTAAACTTTTTGCTATATTTCGCGAACCAATTATGCGAGAGGCGTGTACGACGGGTCCAAGGACTCGGGCTGACGTCCTCTTTGCTATGGACCATGCGTTATATTTTTAGAAATTTGGAAACTCGATTTTGGGGTAAACACGTGTTTTTTGTGATTTTTGCCGATATTTCACGAACCAATAACGCTAGAGACGTGTACGAGGTGTCCTAGGACTTGGGATAACGCCCCCTTTCAAATGTGGTAGATATTTTTTCCAAAAAATAATTCACAAAGGGCCTAACGCCATACATGTTGAAAAAATTACCAAAAGATCCAAAAATAATAGGTCATTAGCTTTTTAATATCTCATGAATCAATAAGGCTAGGGACCTGTATGAGAGGTCGTTGGACTTGAGGTGACATTCTGTTTTTGAATATATTATTTATTTATGTCAAAAGTGCCTAACTGAACTTTTGTTAATATCTCGCTAACTAACAATCAGAGAGGGTCAAGTGAGGTGTCATAGGACTCAGGATGGTCAACCCTTTTCCATGACCAATGAATTTACCCAAAAGATCTAAAACAGCAAGGTCATTGACCTATGATTTTATAAACTAATAATCAGAGAGGCTCAAGTGAGGTGTCTTGGGACTCAGGATGGTCAACCCTTTTCCATGACCAACGAATTTACCCAAAAGATTCAAAACAGCAAGGTCATTGACGTAATATTTTATAAACTAATAATCGAATATCAACATGTGAGGTGTCATAGGACTTAGAATGGTCAACCCATTCCCATGGCCAATGAATTTACCCAAAATACCCAATACATCAAGGTCATCGACCTGAGATTTTATAAACTAATAATCGCATACGAACATGTGTGATGTTTACCATGTGTGATGAAACATAGCTAGGTAGAGAAAGAATTAGTGTAGGCTACATGTATGGTGACTGACAAGTCTTTTACCATTGAAACTTGTTTTTTAAGATCAAACTGCAGTATAGAGAGAGTATAGGTTGCAGGTATGGGTTAATAAATGACGAACGGTGTACACAAACTCTGATTTATCGATTCAAGAATTAAGAGTAGACTATCTTTAATTGATTGGTTAAAGAGGATAGTTAAAACACAAAAAAAATGCTCAGTGGTTACCGGGACAAGATGGTCGGTACACACAACAAGCTTTAAATACTTGAGGCTAATAATCTATCCACACACACACTCGCTTGTTCTAAACTAAATTGTGTTGCTGTCAGTGCTCAGACAACAGGCTGATGACAAAATGCATTGCTAACAGAAATATAATCATTTCCGGTTGTATAATGTTACCAGCTATCCATTTTGTGTTGTAGTGTTAAGCACTTTTAGCTCTTTTACTGGTGGCCTTAGCTCGATTTCCAGGTCTGAGGCCTAGAACGAGTCAAACTAAGAAACAAGGGCATGGTGGTGTAGTGGTTAAGCTGTTAGCCTTTTCACCAGGGTTCGATTTCAGGTTAATATGCATGTCATAAACATATTAAACAAAACAAAACAGAGATAACGTTTAAAACTGATTACATTTGTGTCTTTTAAAATTATTACTTGGATTACAAATACAAAGGTGAACTGGGTTTGATATACAGTTAATTCTGTCTATCACACACTAGACTGTAAGAAAGCCAAATAGCAAAAGGCGTAGGTAGAGCAGTGGTAAAATTGCTATATGTAGAGAACTACCTAGCGGTTTTATGAACTGGCAAAGCTATATCGCATAAACATCCAGCAATCAAATTTGTATCTTGTGGAACAGAGAAAATGCACTTTTACCTTGATGGATAGCAAATGAGTGCAGATGAATGACCTATGCATTAGCCTACCATAGGGTTATAACCACGAGGTGGAGGTGTGACTTCTATATTTTATTGTTCAGAGACATGGCTTTTTTGTAACCAGTAGATTTAGTATTTTGTAAATATTCATTTTTGTAATTGTAAATAGTGGAAACATTTTTTGTAATAGTAAATGTTAAATGTATAACTAAAAGTTATTTGGGATAAGTATGCATGTCAAGGATAAATAGCGTGGTTGTATTTGTTTTCAAAGACAGGTATGTTTGTGTGAATGTATGACTATAGATAGAATGATAGAGAGAGAGAAAGCCTGTGTGTGTGTGTGTGTGTGTGTGGGTAGCATTGATTTTTCTACCAAAGCAAACACGGCAAGGTAGGACGGTGGGGTAATTAATGTATATAGCAAATGGTAAATAGTATACTGTATTTTTTTAACACTTGTGTTTTTTAATGCATAAGTAGATAGGTGTTATTTTGCAAAACAGTCTTACCTACAGTAGTAGTAGTAGTAGTAGTAGTAGGAGAAAGAGAATGCACTATTGCCATGGCCAAGCACTTCCATTAAGGTGATTTCAAGAAAATTTTAATCAGCAAATGTGTGTGTTATAAAACTAAACTTTCAGCATGGACTAAATCATAAACGTGTCGTCTGTGATATGGAAAAAAATAGGAAATCCATGTTTCCATATCAACACAATTTAAAAACTTAAAACTGACATTTAAAAAATGTAAATGGGAAATTGACAAATGTGCAAACAACAAAATGGAAAATTCTTGTTTTCATATCATAAAATCCAAAAACTTTAATCTGACATTTTCAAATCGTGTACATGGAAAATTGACAAATGGCCATGTGTGAAATGTGAAAATGAAAAAAAATGAACAAATGGCTATCATTATTTAAAAAAAATAAAAAACCGTCGTGTTCTATCGTTAAAGTGTGAATCAAACCACATCTACTTATTTGGATCACCCGAGACTGAGTAGACCTGTTTTAGTCCTAATATACTTTTAAAATTTTATGTTAAAGCTCAAATTGAAATCAAGAGCTTTAGAGTGCCAGCTAACTATTATAACCGTTACGTCACAAAGACAACTTTACACTACTCTTAATGAGCAATAATAAGAAAAAGAATAATAAATGTTGAATTTTTTTAAGGATGAACATGGTGACACTGTTTCTGTTGCACAGTCTGCTAGCTACTAGCCAGCAGCTGGGGTCTTAGAAAACGATACAGTTGACATTTTGTAATGAGATGTGACATGTTTCAAAGTACAGTATTATGGGTTGCTGTTGAGTAAAAACTAATCCTGTACAAGGAAGCAAGGGTTCGAACCCCTTACCTAACATTACTATTGCCTGAACATGGCTTGACGACACTGTATTATTATGATACTCGATACACAAACCATAGATAGAGTGTATTGTTTAAGATCACTTTCTTTCTGAACATAGGTGGAGACTGTTGATGGTTAACAATGGCATTAATATAGTAGGACGTGGGTATAGCAATTAAGAAAAAACAGACAATACCCATACAATATTTTTATTTAAAAACAACCCCTGGCACTATCCAGCCCATGACGGGCTAAGCCCGACCAAGCGACCGCTGCCCAGCCATTCGGCCTGCAGATATTGGGGTGACGCGTGATCAGCGCGTCGGGTCCCCTCGGCCGTTAATCTTGGTTTTCGTGATCGGGGCGCTGTCTCACTGTCAGACAGCTACTCAATTGTCCTCACGAGGCTGAGTGCACCCCGTTCCAACCCTCACGTCAGTTTTAAAATCCCTGACGGAGCCGGGGATCGAACCCGGGGCCTCCGGGTGAGAGGCAGGCGCGCTACCCCTACACCACGGGGCCGGCATATTTTTATTTATTTAATATAAGTACTTTTACAATAGTTACATTCAAAATACATTTCTTTTTTCTCCATTATTATTTAGTCCTTTTTGATTCTCTGGCATGTGAAGGGTAGATAACCTTGTAGTTCAGCCCTTTAAAACAACAACAACACAACCTTTTGCATAGTCTGTGATGTTGACGACTCTTGAGATGTGGAAGATGGATTAAACATAACTTTTACAGCAGGGGTTAAATGTTGCTCAATAAACACTGCACTATTTTGAGTAGCAACATTTTTTTCTTGTACTAGCTTTTTAGCATTGTCATGATTATTTGTTGACACCAACAGTGTTTCATCTGGTACACCACATTGATGATCACTCGTCACAGATGAATGGCGGTGGGAGGCTGGCAAAAAGGAAAATGTTTTTGTGTAATAAAAAGTCATGTCCACCGCCATTCATCAGAGACGTCATAGCCAGTCTCAAAGCAAGTCTATACTTGTAGAACATGTCATGTGACAAGGTTAGGTTTACTGAGCTGAGGTTAACTTAGGTTAGCTAGCTCTATCTCACTCCTAGCCAATCATTAACCTTAAAAGCACTCTAGAGTTCTTGGAATCTGTTCATGTAATTATTATTCTTGACAGTACATTGGAAAATACATCCTGAAAAATATCAATCCCTTGATTTTTTTAAACTGTTAATATTATTATTATTATTAGCCAAGTCACTTTACTAATATTTAATTTATGTGTATTAGTTGATATGAAAGTCTCTACAACCAGTCATGCTTGCACCCACTTTTTGCTTTCACTTTTGCGCCCATATTAATGCCAACTCTTATAACTATAAGCAACAGCAAAATGTAAATGGAATAATATTTCTGATAATCTTCAAAACAAAAGTCCTGAGGTCTTGGGTTTGAATTCTCAACTATGGTTGTCAGCCAATGAGTTACACTACAGAAAACTTTTTATTTTTGTGTTGTGTTGCATGATAATTTGCCCATTTCGCGGTGTAGTGGCTAGTATACTTGGGTGTTATCCCAGAGGTTTTGGGTTCCAACTCGACTATGGCCAGAATTTAATTTTTGATCTGAGAGTTGGAAGGTTAGGTTAGGTGAAGTTAGGTTAGGTGAAATTAGGTTGGGTGAAGTTAGGTTAGGTTAGGGGGGATTGTTTTAGTAAAACACCACATTTGACCCCACTTTTTACTCACACATTTTGCTCCCACTTTGTGCACTCACTTTTGCTCGCTCTTTTAGCTCCCACTTTTGCTTTCACATTTGCTCCCACTTTCTGCTCCCATATTTGCTCACACTTGTTTGCTCCCATTTCTGCTTAGACGTTTTGCTCCCACTTTTTGCTCCCACTTTTTGCTCCCACTTTTCTTTGCTCTCATATTTGCTCCCACTTTTGCTTACACTTTTAGGTCCCACTTTTTTTTCTCTCACTTTTTGCTCCCCCTTTTGCTTTTAAATTTGCTCCCATACTTGCTCCTACTTTTTTTTGCTCCCATATTTGCTCCCACTTTTTGCTCTCACTTTTTTCTCTCACTTTTTGCTCCGACTTTTGCTTTCACATTTGCTCCCATACTTGCTCCCACTTTTTCTTTCACATTTACTCTCATAATTGCTCCTACTTTCTTCAGATCCCACTTTTTGCTCCCAATTTTTGCTCCCACTTTTTGCTCCCAATTTTTTGCTCCCACTTTTGCATTCACTTTTGCACTCACTTTTGCACCCACTTTTACACCCACTCTTGCACCCACTCTTGCACCCACTCTTGCACCCACTTTTGCACCCACTCTTGCACCCACTTTTGCACCCACTCTTGCACCCACTTTTGCACTCACTTTTGCACTCACTTTTGCACCCACTTTTGCACCCACTTTTGCACTCACCTTTGCATTAACTTTTGCACCCACTTTTGCACTCCCTTTTACACCCACTTTTGCACCCACTCTTGCACCCACTCTTGCACCCACTTTTCCTCTCACTTTAAACTATTATTTATATTATCGAGTGAACTTTGCTAGAGATTAGTTCATGCTTGACAATTGACATGGAAGTATCAACAAATAGCAATGGTATGCCATACGCATTCTATAAAGGATATACATATATTGTAAAACGAACCAATAAAAATGGAACTGTTATTTGGCGTTGTTCAAAACATCGTTCAAAACAGTGTCGAGATGAGCTGAAAAGTAAAAATAGTGATGTCTTAAGTGTGAGTGATCATCAATGTAGTGTACCAGATAAAACATCGTTGCTGTTTAAAAAAAACTCTTCAAAATGCCAGAACACTTGTCCCAGAAAAGGATATTGCAGCTCAAGATAGTGCATTGTTTGTTAAGAAGCATGTATCATCTCCTCATAAAGTCGTGTTAGGACAGTTGTCAATGTCTGAAAACTCCCAACATTATCAAAGGCAACACAGACTGTGCAAAATGTGGTATTGCAAAAGGATCAAAAAGGACTATATAGTAATAGTGATGAGGATTATAATGATCATGATGATGATGATAATGATGATGATGATGATAATGATAATGGTTATGATGATGATGATGTTGATGATGAAGATAATAATGATAATGGTAATGCTTTGTTTACACCTAAAAATCATGTGTTAAATTTGTCTACTGGAACAATCCAAGTAAGCTAATCCGGCGGCTTCAGCAACTGCATGTCTATAAACAGGCTGGTTATACTGAATATGAGGAAGAACTATTGGATATAGAAAATGAGCTTCGTCGTGCTAAAATTATTATGTAATGGATCCACATAACCGCTTAAACTATTTCATAACAATACATGTTATATTTTCTACCACTCTGCAACCATTTTGCTCTCACTTTTGCTATTACTTCAAACTGTACATATTAAATATAAAAGCCGACGCTAAATGATTTTATTATCAGAACAGTTATAACCTTTGTAGTGAGCAAATCATACTAACAGGTTAGTTGCTACTATGGAACTTACTACAACTAACAAAGGTAAACAACGTGTACTCTATATAATCGTCAAAATGTAAAAGGAATAATATTTTGGCAATGCTCAAAAGAGAGGTCAAAAATATGTCGAGGCAATCTAAAAAGTAGAAATGGTAAGGTTTTAAGTGTGAGTGATCATCAATGTGGTGTACCAGATGAAACACTGTTGGTGTCAACAAATAATCATGACAATGCTAAAAAGCTAGTACAAGAAAAAAATGTTGCTACTCAAAATAGTGCAGTGTTTATTGAGCATCATTTAACCCCTGCTGTAAAAGTTATGTTTAATCCATCTTCCACACCTCAAGAGTCGTCAACATCACAGACTATGCAAAAGGTCGTGTTGTTGTTGTTTTAAAGGGCTGAACTACAAGGTTATCTACCCTTCATATGCAAGAGAATCAAAAAGGACTAAATAGTAATAGAGAAAAAAGAAATGTATTTTGAATGTAACTATTGTACAAGTACTTATAAATAAATAAAAATATTGTATGGGTATTGTCTGTTTTTTCTTAATTGCTATACCCACGTCCTACTATATTAATGCCATTGTTAACCATCAACAGTCTCCACCTATGTTCAGAAAGAAAGTGATCTTAAACAATACACTCTATCTATGGTTTGTGTATCGAGTATCATAATAATACAGTGTCGTCAAGCCATGTTCAGGCAATAGTAATGTTAGGTAAGGGGTTCGAACCCTTGCTTCCTTGTACAGGATTAGTTTTTACTCAACAGCAACCCATAATACTGTACTTTGAAACATGTCACATCTCATTACAAAATGTCAACTGTATCGTTTTCTAAGACCCCAGCTGCTGGCTAGTAGCTAGCAGACTGTGCAACAGAAACAGTGTCACCATCTTCATCCTTTAAAACAATTCAACATTTATTATTCTTTTTCTTATTATTGTTCATTAAGAGTAGTGTAAAGTTGTCTTTGTGACGTAACGGTTATAATAGTTAGCTGGCACTCTAAAGCTCTTGATTTCAATTTGAGCTTTAACATAAAATTTTAAAAGTATATTACGACTAAAACAGGTCTACTCAGACTCGGGTGATCCAAATAAGTAGATGTGGTTTGATTCACACTTTAACGATAGAACACGACGTTTTTTTTATTATTTTTAAATAATGATAGCCATTTGTTCATTTTTTTTCATTTTCACATTTCACACATGGCCATTTATCAATTTTCCATGTACACGATTTGAAAATGTCAGTTTAATGTTTTTGGATTTCATGATATGGAAACAAGAATTTTCCATTTTGTTGTTTACACATTTGTCAATTTCCCATTTACATTTTTTAAATGTCAGTTTTAAGTTTTTAAATTGTGTTGATATGGAAACATGGATTTCCTATTTTTTTTTCCATATCACAGACGACACGTTTATGATTTAATCCATGCTGAAAGTTTAGTTTTGTAAAACACACATTTGCTGATTAAAATTTTCTTGAAATCACCTTAATGGAAGTGCTTGGCCATGGCAATAGTGCATTCTCTTTCTCCTACTACTACTACTACTACTACTACTACTACTACTACTACTACTACTACTACTACTACTACTACTGTAGGTAAGACTGTTTTACAAAATAACACCTATCTACTGATGCATTAAAAACACAAGTGTTAAAAAAATACAGTATACTATTTACCATTTGCTATATACATTAATTACCCCACCATCCTACCTTGCAGTGTTTGCTTTGGTTGAAAAATCAATGCTACCCACACACACACACAAGCTTTCTCTCTCTCTATCATTCTATCTATAGTCATACATTCACACAACCATACCTGTCTTTGAAAACAAATACAACCACGCTATTTATCCTTGGCATGCATACTTATCCCAAATAACTTTTAGTTATACATTTGAAATGAAAATCCACAGCCTGCTTCCAGTCTCCGACCGGGTCAGGAATGGAATGAATGAAGCCCCCATCTAGCGGCGAGGATATGGACTGTGCCGGCTGCCGAGGCCTGACGCACTCCTCTGGGGCAATGATTAAATGAATGACAGATAGTGGAGAGTGTTGCTGGAATGAATTTGTGACAGGGAAAACCGGAGTGCCCGGAGAAAAACCTGTCTGCCTCCGTTTTGTCCAGCACAGATCTCACATGGAGTGACCGGGATTTGAACCACGGACCCAGCGGTGAGAGGCCGGCGTGCTGCCGCCTAAGCCACGGAGGCTCTAGTTATACATTTAACATTTACTATTACAAAAAATGTTTCCACTATTTACAATTACAAAAATGAATATTTACAAAATACTAAATCTACTGGTTACAAAAAAGCCATGTCTCTAAACAATAAAATATAGAAGTCACACCTCCACCTCGTGGTTATAACCCTATGGTAGGCTAATGCATAGGTCATTCATCTGCACTCATTTGCTATCCATCAAGGTAAAAGTGCATTTTCTCTGTTCCACAAGATACAAATTTGATTGCTGGATGTTTATGCGATATAGCTTTGCCAGTTCATAAAACCGCTAGGTAGTTCTCTATATATAGCAATTTTACCACTGCTCTACCTACGCCTTTTGCTATTTGGCTTTCTTACAGTCTAGTGTGTGATAGACAGCATTAACTGTATATCAAACCCAGTTCACCTTTGTATTTGTAATCCAAGTAATAATTTGAAAAGACTCAAATGTAATCAGTTTTAAACGTTATCTCTGTTTTGTTTTGTTTAATATGTTTATGACATGCATATTAACCTGAAATCGAACCCTGGTGAAAAGGCTAACAGCTTAACCACTACACCACCATGCCCTTGTTTCTTAGTTTGACTCGTTCTAGGCCTCAGACCTGGAAATCGAGTTAAGACCACCCAGTAAAAGAGCTAAAAGTGCTTAACACTACAACACAAAATGGATAGCTGGTAACATTATACAACCGGAAATGATTATATTTCTGTTAGCAATGCATTTTTTCATCAGCCTACTGTCTGAGCACTCACAGCAACACAGTTTAGTTTAGAACAAGCGAGTGTGTGTGTATAGATTACTAGCCTCAAGTATTTAAAGCTTGTTGTGTGTAGCGACCATCTTGTCCCGGTAACTACTGAGCATTTTTTTGTGTTTTAGCTATCCTCTTTAACCAATCAATTAAAGATAGTCTACTCTTAATTCTTGAATCGATAAATCAGAGTTTGTGTACACCGTTCGTCACCGTTCGTCATTTATTAACCCATACCTGCAACCTATACTCTCTCTATACTGCAGTTTGATCTGAAAAACAAGTTTCAATGGTAAAAGACTTGTCAGTCACCATACATGTAGCCTACACTAATTCTTTCTCTACCTAGCTATGTTTCATCACACATGGTAAACATCACACATGTTCGTATGCGATTATTAGTTTATAAAATCTCAGGTCGATGACCTTGATGTATTGGGTATTTTGGGTAAATTCATTGGCCATGGGAAAGGGTTGACCATTCTAAGTCCTATGACACCTCACATGTTGATATTCGATTATTAGTTTATAAAATATTACGTCAATGACCTTGCTGTTTTGAATCTTTTGGGTAAATTCGTTGGTCATGGAAAAGGGTTGACCATCCTGAGTCCCATGACACCTCACTTGAGCCTCTCTGATTATTAGTTTATAAAATCATAGGTCAATGACCTTGCTGTTTTAGATCTTTTGGGTAAATTCATTGGTCATGGAAAAGGGTTGACCATCCTGAGTCCTATGACACCTCACTTGACCCTCTCTGATTATTAGTTAGCGAGATATTAACAAAAGTGCAGTTAGGCCCTTTTGACATAAATAAATAATATATTCAAAAACAGAATGTCACCTCAAGTCCAACGACCTCTCATACAGGTCCCTAGCCTTATTGATTCATGAGATATTAAAAAGCTAATGACCTATTATTTTTGGATCTTTTGGTAATTTTTTCAACATGTATGGCGTTAGGCCCTTTGTGAATTATTTTTTGGAAAAAATATCAACCACATTTGAAAGGGGGCGTTATCCCGAGTCTTAGGACACCTCGTACACGTCTCTAGCGTTATTGTTTCGTGAGATATCGGCAAAAATCACAAAAAACACGTGTTTACCCCAAAATCGAATTTCCACATTTTTAAAAATATAACGCATGGTCCATAGCAAAGAGGACGTCAGTCCGAGTCCTTGGACCCGTCGTACACGCCTCTAGCATGATTGGTTCGCGAAATAGAGCAAAAAGTTTAAAATCACGGTTTTACCCCAAAACATTGTTTCCCTCATTCTCAAAAACTTTAACCTATTACCAAAATAAAGAGGGTTTCGAGACAAGCCATTTGACACGTCATAGGACCAAATCCGACCATGCATTCGTGAAATATCGGAATAAGTCTAAAATCATGATTTTATCCCCCAAAAAACCCGTTTTCCTCATTCTCAAAACTTTAACCTATTAATAACATATATAGGGTTTCGAGACAAGCGATTTGACACGTCACACGTCCAAATCCGACCTTGCGTTCGAGAGATATCGGCAAACTTCGTAGGAAAGTAGGCGACTATCTGGTTCTCTCCTCACCACCAAAACCACCCCTTCTTATCAATCATTTTTTTCAAAGAGCTCGCCCTCTTACAAAAATCCCAAGTGCGCATGCGTACAAAACAAAAACAAAAATGTTAATCCATAGCGACAACCAGAAAAACGCATGCGCTATATGAGCAACAACGTTTAAGTTCATATTAGCAGCGCACCTTATACATGTCGCATTTGAAAAGAGACTTTCACTAAAAAAAATTACAATTTCACCCCCTAGTAGGGGTAGGTTTTATTTAGGGGTTGAAATGAGTGGTCCATAGCAAAGCCCCCATCAGCCCGAGTCCAACGACACCTCATTCGTGAATCTCCGACCACGGGTTCGAGAGTTATTAATTATTTAATATGAACGCCGCCCGAGCAACGCCGGGTGGCCTGGAACTGTCATCACCCCCCTACTAAGCATACTGTAATGTGTACTTTTTCAAAATGTTTGATGATTAACCGGACTCGTAAGAATAAGCATTAGACGAGACGTTTGCAATGAACTAAACGGGTGAGTTTTGTTACATTTCTGATTTTAATATGTACAGTACATTAAGTCATTGTCGCAAGTCCGCCAGCACTAAACATTTCCGTACTTTATTTATCATCTTCATTGAGGTGTATTCAGATATTTCCGCAAGGATTCAGGAAGAGGTGGAAAGGGAGAACGGCACACGTACATAAGAGACTGGATTTTGATTATTTACACATTACAGTATGCTATGAATGGAATAAATTCGGTATATGAGTTTGTCAATAAGGAGAGGGTCACCCAAGAGAATCATTCACTCTATATTCCAGCGGCTGGCGCAACGTTTCTGTCTAATGCCGACACATATGGAAACCTTTAATATCTCAAAAGGTACTCGTCGGAGTTGCAAAATAGGCACATCACTGAACTTGTCACTTGATTCTTAGTTGTTCCAGACGGTGATATTAGTATAGTTCCATAGAAACCGAAGTTGCTGCCTGTTTCTCGGTAAATACGTATGTACAGGGGACAGAATGGACCGTGTTGTATGAGCCCCGTAATACGATTTAAGAATTTGAAAACAGAATGACGGTTCCGTAGAATTTTGAGGTGGCCCTCTTAGCTAAATCGCCCTGTATATACAGTATATTTATCGTATCAAGTTCCACTGCGCTCTGGTGATTAAATATCGAGAAAATACCATTTAAATATTTTAACTCCGCTTGGCCGCCATGTTGGTTTTGTACTTAACATGCTTTTACAACACATAGCTGAACGTACATTAGTATTCTCGATCATCATACATAATTTTAGGGTGATTCCAGTAATAGGTTCAGAGATATAGAATAATGGTGAAATATTTCGCACAGCTACCATGTTGGTTTAAATAGACATCATTTAATTTGAAGGGCACGGTTGGGGTCGCCACAAATAGTGCTAAGTCCTTACCGAGTTTCATTGAAATCGCTTCAGCCGTTATGATTTTATTAGGGGGAAACACACACGGACAAAAGATGATCTCATAAACCTATTTTAAGCCTATATTAATTTTATGAAAAAATAGGCTTATGAGATCACCTTTTGTCCGTGTGTATGAAGCTCGGTAAGGTCATAGTACTATTTTGATCGACCCCGAACGTGCCTTTCAAATTTTACTACGTCTCACCAATCCAACATGGCGGCCGTGCGAAATATTTAACCGGCATTCTATATCTCCAAAACTATTACTGATATCACCCTGAAATTTTCTACGGCGATAAAGGGCACTACTAGAAGTTCAGCTATGAGACTTCCAAAAATCTGTAAAATACAAAACGAACATGGTAGCCAAGCGAAAGTGAAACATATTAATAGACTTTTCTCGCGATTTAACCATCTGAGTGCAGTGAAATATGACACAGTAAATGTTTATACACATTATAATGCACTGGCATCTAATTTAGTTCAATTCTTCACCTAACCTCAAGATGGCGGCTGCGTGCAATTTAAAAGGTAAGTTTTTATTTCTTGTGTATAAATCATGCGATCGAAGAGAACGATTGAATAATGAACATACGCAATAATCTTCAACTAATGGTACACAACTCTTTGGCCTACACATATAACAATCCAACATGGCAACCATCCGATATATTTAGACGGTTCTCAATATCTACGAATCTATTACAGAAATCAAACTGAAATTTTGTATTTTGATAAGGGGCCGATAACCTCGATGTTAGGCCCCTTAAAACAACAATTATCATCATTATTATTGTATTTTGTTAGAGGCTATTAACATAGTTTCATCTATGTATCAGTCAAGAACCTGGTGAGCACAATACCAACATGGCGGCGACGCGAAATTTAAATATTTAAAGGCATTTTTTTCGTGACTTTTCATCCGAGTGCTGTGAAACTTGGCACGGTATATCTTCATACAAGCCTTAATATACTGACGTCTAATTTCATGGACTTTTATCAGAACTTAAAAATGGGGGCTGTGCATGTTTTTAAATCTCGTATTTCATTTCTCGTGTCCGAAGTAAGACCAGTAGGATAGCCTATATGAAAATAGGCTATTTAGATCTTCACGGAACTACTTGGTGTTTTTGTTATAGGTGGCAGCACCGAGAAGCCGTGTAGGCCTACATACAGTATATGAACACACATGTTGATGAAATTGGAAAAAATGCAATTTTCAACTCATGTCTTTGAATTCTTTGAATGTTGAAATCCAAACACCACTGACTGATTTACTGTCAAATAATTAATTTTGGATGTTTGAACTAAATCTTCCTTTTAGCTTCAGTGTCGATTTGTCCAAAATATCACAATCTTAAGGCAGACTAATGTTAGGAATGTACTTGAGTTCCGCTCCTCAAAATACCTTCGTGTCTATCCCATATCCCTTTTAATGACAATTGCACACACTACTGCATTAATTATAACAACACAAACTATTACAATATATTCACACACGAAAGTACACGGGCTTATACAACGTACCTCATTTTGTTTGACATACTTAAGTATATTCTGTATTAAACGGTATATCATTCCAAGTCAAAGAACATGTACATTGATTAAGACTGTAGATTAACTGAATGACATAACCTAAAAATTGACCTGTGGCAATAAAATCGTGGTTTTGAAAATATGGGAAAGACTGTAAAAATAGGAGTGTCCATTTTAGAGCATTGTAAAACAAAGGGTGACTTACAGAGCACTTTGCATTAAGCTCTCGGCTCCCTAGTTCCAATCGACTAATCTCGGCTATCTTCGTAGCCCGTTTCCAATACAACCACAGCAGGTATTACATGCACAGGTTGAAAGGGGAACTCAAATAGTAGCCTATGCCATGGCCTATCGCTTACGCTACTTGCTCGGCAATTTACGTAGGACAGGGTAGTGTAACGTCACGAACCGATTGGTCAGTGGTGAAACACTTACCCTTCAGGAATATCTACGATGGATCGAGCACGTGATAGTCTGGGATGGAAGAGTGGTCTTACCAGCAAATAGCGTCCTACGAGTTGAGAAGGTGCCGGAACAATAGAGACTCCCTCAAGCTATCGTTGTGATTTAATCGTATATTATCCAATACACACTATGCTCGTTCCTAGATATTACTCTGATATTCTATTCGCGGCAATTATCTTCAATTTGTGGGTCCATAGAATGTGACAGTATTCTATATTTTAGAAGAATAGAACTAAAACTAAGGACTCTGACAACACGAAAACTCAAATAGTGGGAAATCTGTGCGACGTGATGATTTTGACACACCACGTGATATCAGAATTCACTGGATAACCTTGAGAGGAAGACTTTGCATATCAGCCAAAAATGACAGGTCAAATAGTTAAAAAAAACTGCAGTACGCTATTTGCTACGGACAAACACTCTTGTTTTTCAATATTTAAGAAATGGCATTGAACAGTCTGAAACAATATTTAGGAAGCGGAAGTAGAAATTGTACATTGGGCTATCATTGATTCGACTTATTACGTGAGAAAGAAAAAAAGTTTTACCGTACCTTGTATCGCAAGGGCTTTTGAACTAGCCTGACGTGCCGTGAATATCGTCGACATTTATTGAGTAACGCGAGATTGTGCGGTTGTGGGTTCGAAAAGAATTGTAGACCTTGGTGCAGTATTGCACGAATAAACTGCCGAGTACAAAATTATTTCAATGCGAGTGGAAAGAAGTGTTGATTCAATACGATAATTTTGAGAGTGAATTTTCTAATTTCATGCTGACCACGAGGTCACGTCATCAGCATAAAGGTTAAGTCAAGTGCTGAATTAAATTAAGTGAAATTGAAGTGAAGTCCTGTGGCAATTCAAAAGTATAGGGGAAATTTAAAATCATTGAATTATTTCTGTTATAAAATTAACGAATTGCACGGGCAAGAAGTGTAATATTTTCCTTTAAATAATGTGACCATGTACTGCTATTCAGTCGACATAAAATATTTAGCAATGTGTAACATTTTATCTACCTAAATCAAGCCATTTGGGGGAAATATGGAAGGTTTGGCTCTTGAATAAAGCCATGACGATGGCGCCAGATGACTACCATGTGAAGAATAGTCGACCATAACCCAGGATGTACGAGGCTGATAATGGCAAGTAATGCCGACCACATTTTGTAATCCATTGTCGAGTATTGGTAATTTTTCGTTTGCGTAATATTTTATTACAGTAATTTTTCGTTCAGTGTAATTTCTGCAGTGTAATTTCTGCCATGATAATATATTCGGTAAAACAATTTCGATAGGGTGATTTTATAGTTTATATGTTGAGTGTATTTTAAATGGCAGTAATAATATATTTAACCACTTTTACAAGCCATGAGATCTTCTGGAACCCATGATGATGATGATAATTGTTGTTTTAAGGGGCCTAACATCTAGGTTATCGGCCCCTCTGGAACCCATAGTTGTGGTATATGGCAGACGTTTAACTTTATTTTTGAGTAAGAAAAATAGCTCACAAGGGAAGGTCACGATATGTTGACGTGCAAATTATATTTATACACTAGCAACCCGTCCCGGCTTCGCCCGGAAACTGACGCAACTTTTATATAATTTATGGAGGAATCGTAATTCATACCAGAATTCTCTTTATCGGACCACAAACCTTGAACAATTTTTCCATGTGTCATAGGAACTTAGGGGATGATTCCCTTTGTCTTTGTGAATTATTTTATTCCCTCTCTTGTGACAATCGAGAAATTATTGGTTGCCCAGTTTCCTTGTTACGTGATAAGCGTATTTTTGTTTATTTCAATGAACTACGACGTATATCCTTTTTCCGTCTCGGCTTGATGGGTTAAAATCACTGCCTGGACTATTAATTATATTATCACGGAGACAGAATATGCAACGCATTCTTGACAGACGTAATTTAAGAATGGTGAGGTGCATGAATCACATATCCCCCTTCCGTCCAATCTAAAGTTGACTGTATTCTGCGCAGCGAAAAGTTCACAGGCGAAGTAAAGAAGAGCCGAGTTGCACTTCCAGGGAAACTCCAAATACATCCACTCTTCACTGAAGTCCTAACTCGACACGACTCTTCAGTGTCTGGGATGATACGCTCGCTTCCCAGCCAGCTAGCTCGTAAACTGTCTCGAAGCTAGGAATTGAATGGAGATTGTTGGAAGAAATGGACACGTAGAAACATTTACAGTGGGCGATGTATTGTATATGCTGTCCCGGGCTTTTTATAGAACGTTTCATGCTGAACAATTCTTACGCTCATAGTATTTAGACATTTTAACGGTTTGCACAGCATAAGCTTAAAAAGCGCATGGACGCCAGGTTTTTTCGACGTTTTCACTGAAATCGTTACTGGTTGGCTTCCTTTGATCATAAACAAATTATTTTCTACAGAAACCTTCCTCGAGAAATCTTTTACAGAATGGTGAAAACCGCATCAAAATCTATCCAGTGGTTCTCAAGATTACCCGCACTTTCAAGAATCGGGGACTTTGCTTTATACTAAGTAGAGTTAGCGCAGTCAATAGAGCAACATAATATACATACACCACACACATTTTAGCTGCTATGGACTATTAGAACAGGAGACATCAGTCGTCAAAGTTTCGATGAGAATACTGTACGTATGAATGATTTATTAATCAAACAGACTATTTGAGACAAATAGTCAATAATATGACATGAAACACTCCATAACAAAGTTTTCGTACCTGGTGACACTATCGGAGGCAAAAAATATTCAAGTTAGCAATAACAGCAATGCCACTGCATAGACAGTTCTCGCAGTGTGCACAATTGATGAAAGCAGGTTGGTCACAGTGCTCATGGACACACTCTTTCGTTAATCCTGCTTCGAAGCAGTACTCCAATGGAGTTTGAAATACACCAGGAAAGTTTTTTGTGTAGCCAATTGAAAAAATGCACATTTGATTAAGATGGAGAATCTTGCTGTCGAGAACGGGAAATACACAAACGATTAAAGGCGTAAGAAGTGGTCTCTTTGCCATATGTTAATGTAATTGTCAGAGGATACCGTAATTGTATCTGTGATAAAACAATTTGTATGGGCGGAAAAAGGAAACGTCGGCAGGTTGCACAATGCCTGTGTACTTTGTTGGAATTAGCTTCATGATGAATTCAACGCCTTCAGAAACTGTAGAGTTGTATAGTTTGTCATCTCTTCATTTTCCAGGAGTCAGCCAAAATAATGGATTTAGTTTTGTCTTGAATATCTGGCCACAGTACTTGTTCTAGGAAGACTTTTAAGTCCCTCTTCGTCACATTAGCAGATTTGCTAGCAAACGCCTTGATGTTCGGTATATTTATATTCATATTTGCAGGAAAATGGATGGTGGGCTCCGTTATAAGGACATACAAATGGGGTAACAGCGTACCAACCATCACAATCCAAGGCATTATCATACTGTATATGAGTGTATGGTTGCCGCTATAGATCAAACCGCACCAAAGACATGCTTGCTTCTCTTCAATGTGAGAGACCATCCAGATCGGAACTCTTTATCAAATCCTGATTGGTCAGCATTGAATACTTTATCTGGTGACAGACGTTTATCCTGAATGAGAGATCTGTTTTCTCTCGTGAATTGATAAGCTTTTTGTTGAATATCAGTATCCCCTACAACCAACCGTTTGCTAACTTTGTGGGTTATTTTGCGACAGACAATCTTATTCTTACATTTAAATGTCTTTACCCACGATTTGGAAGCTTTGAACTGCAGTAAATTGTGAGGGTCAATTCTCTTCTTTATTTTCGGTGCCCAAAGTCTCAATGTGCGGTCATGTACTGTATTATTGTGTTTTCCTGCCTCTTTGCTATAAAACGAACGCATTCACGATTTAGCATATCTTGCAGAATTTTTGGGTTTAATGAATGACGTTGTTTTAGCATGTTTTCAAAGTATTGTAACACGGTCTTGCATATTTATTTTTATTATCTGTGCCAACAGTGTTGTAATTTTCAGGTGGGGTGTCATATCAATTGCTAATCCAGAACGACACAGACGGGGAGAATCTACATTTACATCTTTTTCCCTTAATTGTTTTGTACATATCGTGTACGCTAATATCAGCCAGATATACTTCTGGAAACTTTGTTCTTGGTTTTCTTGGAGGGTATGGCTGATAAGATAAAGTGCTTCTTCCCTGGAACTCCACCACGGGTGACATTGCTTCATCACTCACTGCCATGGCACTATCAATTTCTTCATCTGATGCCTCTTCATCTATTCCAAATGTAGTAACCTCTGCTATTACAGCCTCTTCTGCCATGTGTCTTTATTTGTCCTTAAATAACACGCTCTTTTCCTGCAGGTACATCTTCTGCAATACCTAAGTACTCCACCAATATTATCACAATAACTGCCTGTCTCATCATCTAGGGTAAAAAAATTGACTAATTTTGTAAACATACTTCCACACCACAAAGATAATATGATCTACTCTAACAGGCAACACAACTCTATCTGACGTATTGTGACCACTGCGCTGCTTGCAGCTCGATACGTAAATGGAGGGCTGGAGTAGAGATGCGAAACCTATAACCGCCCCACCTATTTATCCCTTTCCTGGCAATACCGTTGCAGCATAGCAGCTCAAACTTGACAAAGAGGTTTTCGTTCTCGTCAGTAACAAATCACAAATATTTTTGTTCTATTCTCCACGACAACTACCATGACCTTCCCTTGTCCGATGAAAGATAGCTCAGTTAACATTGAAATTATGAGGATGATAATTGTTGTTTTAAGGGGCCGAACATCTGGGTTATCGGCCCCTTATGGTCTGGGTGATAGCGAAAATGACAATGAGATGGAAAACATAATGAAAAACTACCAGAGATTGAAAATACTGGCAAAAAAATGAAAAAAACACACGAAATGAAATTTAGAGTGGAAATCACTGACAAAATGGAATGTCGATGGAAAATATTCACAGAAGGAATTTAGATTGAAAATACGCATAAAATGCAGGTTAGACTAAAGACAAATGACAAAGTGGAATTTAGATTCAAAATACCGTACTCAAAAAATCAAGTTTAGATTCAAAATACTCACAAAGTGCAATTGAGATTCAAAATACTTACAAAATACCCAACCTACAAAATGGAATTTTGATGGAAAATACTTGCAAAAAGTGATTTAGGTTGAACAACTTACAAAATGCAATTTAAATTCAAAATACTCACCAAAATGCTGCTCGCGCTTTCAAAGACTTACTAAAGATCAATTTAGATTGTCAATCCTTACAAAATGCAATTGAGGTTCAAAATACTCGCAAAATGCAATTTAGATTGAAAATACTTACAAAATAGAGTTTTCATTAAAAAAACTTACAAAATTTAATTTAGATACACGGGGAGCTAATTCACAAAAGCAGTGCGGAAATCTTAAAGAGAAAAGGAAATTTAATGAAAAGAAAAAGAAGGCTGATCCTTAGAAGAATTAGGGATTAGGAAAGATGAGAGAAGGGCCAGTTAAGGCGGGACAGGAAGAGATTCCCTAGGCCTAGGATACTCTAATACCGTCGGGGTCGGAAGAGAACAAGAGTAGACCAAAAGAGGTCGACAGGAAAGAAGACTGAGAGGAGCCCGGCACAAGTAAGTGGAAGCAATGCCGGACTCAGCTGGGGTCCCGTGGTCGCCAACCCACGTCCCACTAGATGTGAGCCCCTGGGGGTTATCATTGAAATATGCGTGTGGTTAATACTGTATAATAAAATATTTTGTAGGAAGTATTACATGAAAGCTGTACAGAATGAGCAAATATGAGAATTTGGTATTTGAATATTAATTATGATTATAGGACGATTAACGATGACGATACACGACTAATTCTAGATAGAGGGCGAATTATTTAATCTGAATTTAGTTCATGAATTATTATCTCATGGGAGGTAGGAAGCCATGATAGTTATGATCAGCTGCTTGAGGAAGGTAATTCTTATAATGTCTTGTATTATGAATTTATGGTAGAAATTGAGTATTCCGAGCAGAAATATTAGTTCGTGAAGGTTAATTCCACGATATGGTGAAAGTTGGTTATGAACAGTGAATTATGAAATTATATGAAACTACGACGATATACTGTACTACAGTATAGTGTAATAAAATGTAGAAGTGAAGCATCGTGTAAAGATAACACGATGGTGAGTTAATGTAATTTTGGAGTGTTTAATAAACACGTTTATAATCCGCGTGCGCAGGGCAATATAACGAGACATAATCATAAAACTAATAATCGCTGAAAAATGAATGAGTAGAATTTATGATGGCTAAATTGTGACCTAAATAGAATAATTAAATAACTCCTGTAAAATAATAATATTAATAATTATTATTATTATTATTCTCGTATCAGAAACATACATTTTAAAACATAGAACACAGTTATTATATTATCTTTGCCCAAAACTTGGCCACTTCCAGTGCACTCTGTGCTCCCCGACGAAGATCTTCTTCCGTGCAGGATGCTGGGCACAGTCGACACTCAGTCATATGCTGAACAGTCTGGTATTCTCCACAATCACATTGAATATCACCCTGGTCAATGTAACCCCATCTTGCCATATTAACCCTTGATCTGCCTACTCTAGAGCGCAGTCTATTCAGGGACTTCCAAGTCGTCCATTTCTCGTCATAGCCAGGAGGTAGAGTTTCAGAAACATTTCCCCAACCAGGAGGAAGGTTGGTCGTAGCCCTCCACATTTGCAACCTAGCTTTTTCAGCAGTGGTTCTAAGTTCCGTCGATGTTCTTAGGAAACTCTTCCTCGACTTCAGTCGTTGCGGCTGCGGTTCGTGTCCATATAGAGGATGAGTTCTTTCATGCTCCACTGTCTTTCGTTCCTTGTTCACAGCTATTTCTCTTCGAACAGGGGGTGGTGCTATTCCTGCGAGGAGATAAAGCCATTCGACAGGAGTTGATTTAAAGCAACCTGTTATAATTCTGCAGGTATCGTTGAGAGCTACATCTACCTGTTTGGCATGTGTTGAATTATACCAAACAGGAGTAGCATACTCTGCTGCAGAATAGCATAGTGCCATTGTAGAAGTTCGGATCGTTTCAGGTATAATAATAATAATAATAATAATAATAATAATAATAAGCTAATTTGGAATAGCGTAACACTAGAGAGAAATATAATTTGAAATTATTGCGGTAAATTATTAAATAATTATATATGAATTTTGAACGTGCTGATATGATCTCCGAATGATTATTGGATTTAATGTCAGGTAGACTATTAAGACTATTATGGGAATCTATCAACGAATAAAAGACAACGAAATACAAGCTGAAAATAATTTTGTGAATACAATTTCACATTAGGGTGTGATATGATTATATATTAATTTATGATGATGTAGATTAGGTGGAGTTAGGTGTTGCATTTAGTTATATTTAACGTTAAATGACACCAGTGGCGGACATCATAAATTAAATAGGAGTATTTATTATTAAATTTATCGGATCCAGTTGTTCTCAAGTCAAATACTGGTTCAAGCCTCGACTGATGTGGATTAGTAACGTCATTATTTATTATTGGGTTATTGTCATATTATAGTGCGCCATTAGACAAGAGTTTCGGGGAACCATCGGTCTTAAACAGCCCTTCCGAGACTCTCCTCCAACAAACACAAAAATACAGGGGAAGGAATGCACTCTTGGACTGGCTATCAACGAGAAACTGCACTCGGGGGTGTCGGGAATAGGAGAGGTCTATCTTCAACCAGCCCAGAGGAATGCAAACACACACAAACAAATAACATGAAAGAGACCAGGCTTACATTAAAATCACACTGAATTTATTCATAAAAGTGGCTGACCCCTAGCCTACGTCAGAGAGGTGAAAATCGGCTAATCCGAGTTAAAGTGTCCTGTTAAAGAATTCAATGATCTCCTATCTAAAATCTAACTTAAGCCTCTTGATGTCCAATTACAAAGAATCGAAAAATACTAGTGCTAAGCTAGTGACACGTAACAGTTCCCAACAAAATTACACCGGAGGTTGAACAAATAACAATAGTAACATACGTGAATCTACGGCAAGGAAAAATATCTAGTTGTTTACAATGCAAGGATGGCATTACGTTAGTCGTTGGCACAATATTAATAGCTAAGCTACGATGGTGTCCTCTCCAACATTTAATTTTATGTTAAATCTAAGCTATTCATATCTGAAGTTAAATTTAAATAATAAACGAGAAGCGTTTATTCCAAAATGAAGAAAAGTCCAAATCTAAGCGCATTCTTTTCCTAACTGATATATGAAAAATACTAACTAATTGTACAATAGAAATGAATAACAAATGCACACATGTCTCGTGGTTTGCGGTAAATGGTCATATGTGTAGGGTGGAAAATGTTACGTTGGCAACTGCTATGACGGAACGTCACGACTCACGTTGCTGTGTCAAGTTAACGACCATGTTTTACAATTATCACGTCGTTAACTGATGGTCGTCTCAAACTAGGGAATAATCAATAATGTGTATCTAAAGTAGTCAAAGATAGCAAGCTCTAAATATTGGTCAAGAAAAGAAATATAAGTTAAGCATATGTTTAATGATCAGCCTCATATTTTATTTTATTCGTGTTTTAATTCAAAACAAAACTGTCAAATTATTATTATTTTTTAGGGTTAATTTCATTTTTATTCCTAGAAGTGTACCTGTAATTTAAACGCGTCTAGAGTAAGTATTAGTGTGGAAAGAACATAATAACATCATCAATACCTTGTGAAACCTCGTTCACTCAAATCATATACACCCCTAAGTGTACCACAATAGCACTGGCTCGTATGCCTGTATCCTCAGTCGACAAGACAAAAAGCGTTCAGTGTCGCTGGCAAAATATCCAAAAACCGCTCAAAAACACGAGCAATAAATCCTACCCTTAAAGTATCCACTACTAGACAATATAATAGCATGGTCGGCTACATTATGCAGACGTCCGAATCGTGGACTCAAAATCATAATGGCTGTGAATCAGCTGTTCACTCGTGACATAAATTCAGATACAATTTCACCTTGGTGAACGCATTTATGTAGTGTCTAATACACAATGAGAATGCTTTACTTTGATTACAGATGATAATAACCTTTTTCAAGTCTATACTCGAACCAGCGATACATCGCTAACTTCCACATTCCTTTAGGTTATATCATAGTCAGTCTGCGAAGTCAACACAAAAAACAAAATGCGAACAAAAGTATCCTACACTCACATAGCAGTTGTGTTTATAAACGGGTTCTCGGCTGGCTAGATCCAACCCAGCCTTAGCCAATGCCTTCCAAACTGCATACTGGTAATTGCGATATAGCTAGCAGTGCAATAAACAAAACAAATCTGTCATTACAGCTGGCGTGGAAGCATGTGCCTATCAATAATTCCATTCTTTTAATTTCTCAGCTACCTGAAGCTTTCAATCATACTGCGTAACTTGGCCAACTTCTTGGCGTACAATTAGATTGTTACAAAATTATATACATGATAAACAAGGCTTTTCTCCAAGCTTGTGTGAAATAATACGATGTAATAACCAGCTTATACCATAATAAAAATGTGCTGGCAAGACCAATTATTTTAATCTACTCTGGTGTCCAACCCTGACAGCAAAGATTATGATAACACGTTGTCTCACTTACATGCTCTAATACTGCGTTCACATTCGAGCCTTGCCTGGGGTTAATGTGGTGAGCTATGGCTTTCCTCCAAGCCATCTCTTTAAGGATTGCAGGCACCTATTATCCTACACTCTCCAACATTATGGTAGATTACTCCATGCTAACTTCCTGGACAAGTGGATTGCATAGGACCAAGTGGACTAGGGTTCGATTGGGCATCGCGGTCATCTTGTAGAATTGACATGTCACCGAGTTTACTTGATTTTGCGAAGATAATATTTAGCAAGCACTGGCTTTACACAGGTGCAGTTATATCTCAAGAATGGCCATTAATACCGCCCCAGAAGTTAAGAATATCACTGAGGGATATTACCACACTAAAAACTGGTTGTAAATTAATACAGTCGATGCTCCACGTGATCTATCACCATCACATTAATCAGTACTCCAAATATATTCGGATTTTTACTGTTCCAGTTCATTAATTCAAAATATCACGTAATAATCAATATTAACAGGTATACGCTTATTCACTTTATCAATTTCCGATATTCACGTGCGGTTATGTGGTCGCAAAATGTCCTGAGTTCCGTCACGAAGCGTGATACAAAAATCCTTGCAATTAATGGAATATAATTCGTTTAGTAACGATAAATCACCATTCCCTGTAATACAGGTGACAATAATGAACACTTGCAATAACTTACTGCTTAAATGCAGCCATAATTTCCACTACCACGTTTACGATGACGCACAATAGAAAAAATACATCTCCTCACCACGAGACTTGACAAAGGTGTGTCTGGGTAGATGACGGACGTTCGAGTCATCACGACTTAAGTCAGGTGCGTAATTAATTATCCTCTTCGCTTATCTGCGAGGTTATACCTTAGGTTTTCAGCATGGAAAACTCCAAAAATGTATAAAATAATTCCAAATAACTCCAAATATCTTCTTACATGTCACAGATTTAAAATCCCATACAAATAAATTGCCAGCCAAATCAAAGTACTCCAAAGAGGTAACATAACTTCCATATGAGCTCAGCGCTGTCCTGGTGCGGTCCACCATCAATCGATCCAAATGAGCCATCGATTCACATATCGAAAATGCGCTATGGGGCGCAATAGATAGGGCTATTTTGTTATAATTAGATTTAATGGGTCTGTTGTTCCTTTAATGCCAATGTTTAGGACGTAATATTTGACGTAGGATCGATGTCACTATTAATATTATGACTTTATTCTTGTGTCTAGCTAGGAATTTAGATAGGGTTTTTTGTTATTTCGCCACTAACTTATATTTGCATTTTTATAGGACTTCTCTGAGGGTTTTATAGGGCTCACAAGTAGAGAGTATTTTCTTTCCAGATGGGTTTATTAGGTAGAGACTTTTTAAACATAATTTTGGTTACCCGATAAGAAAGTATGGTAGGATTTTCATAATATAGGATTTAATTGTGACAGGATTTAGTAATGATAATCCTGGATTTGTGTATACAGATGAATATGCTAATTTATTGTCTATTTTCGGAAGAAGATGATTTTAGGAAATAAATCCTGACTGTTTTGATTTTTGTTATTTACCTGGACTTGTCATTTATAATTTTGTGTTGTTGTGTAGAATAGGATGTATTATTAACTGTGGCTCAACCCACCTTCCACATTTTTATTCGTGACACCCTGAGTTAGGAATTCCGTCCTCAGGGTCCAGTTCAGACGCATGGGAGGGTACTGTTGTTCAAGGAATCAGGTGCATATGGAAGTGTATTACCACACCGTCATCCTTGGGAAAACGGGCACAATAGTGAAGTACAGTACTTACCGTTCACTAAACCCTATAGTCTAGTCATGGTTCAGCATGCCAAAGTTCAAAATAAGCACTTTGTGAAATAGAGTATTTTTGTTGTTGATTCATTAAGGGGATTTGTGAGATCGTGGCCACATAGCCTCGTGTACTTTGGTGTGTAATGAATCTGACTGATAGCCTATGAATTTTATTATGATGCATGTAATAGTGTTTTATTTATAATTGTGGTTAGGAATTTGGAAGAAGGCAATCGCGGCTTTAAGTTGGCCTGATTTAGAAGTGTAGAAACTCAGAAAACTACTTCCAGAAAAGTTAAGGTGCTGATCGAACCCATCTCTTCTCAGTCTTGCTTCAAGAATCTCAGTGTATTCCGATCCAACCCTGAGACTAGAATTGAATTCATTGCCAGAGCCAGGAATTGAACCCAGAACCTCTGGAACCGGAGTCTCAATACGTACGCTGATGCCACTAAAGGTTAATTTAGGGTAATATAATTTTACAGATGTGAGTAGTATAGGCGGCGGTATGGGACAAGATGGTTAAATGCTATGGCTTAAATTTCCAATGACTTTTTCTAAAATTATGGATAAAATAATGGCTAAAATTTCTAATGACTTTTTCTAAATTATGGATAAAATAATGGCTAAATTTTCTAATGACTTTTTCAAAAATAATGGATAAAATAATGGCTAAAATTTCTAATGACTTTTTCTAAAATTATGGATAAAATAATGGCTTTAAATTTCAATGACTTTTTCTAAAATTATGGATAAAATAATGGCTAAAATTTCTAATGACTTTTTCTAAATTATGGATAAAATAATGGCTAAATTTTTAATGACTTTTTTGCAAACAATGGATAAAATAATGGCTAAAATTTCTGATGACTTTTTCTAAAATTATCGATAAAATAATGGCTTTAAATTTCAATGACTTTTTCAAAAATAATGGCTAAACTAATGGCTAAAATTACCCATTGAAAATTCTAACGATGTTTTTCAAAATAATGACTAAAACAAGGGTATAAATTCTAGTGACATGTCTCTTCTTGGGGCAGAAGAACCAGTGACTTTTTAAAGAATTATGGAAAAAATAATGGTGAAAACAAGGCTGTAAATTCTAACGACTTTTTTTAGAAATAATGTTTAAAACAAGGCTAAAATTACCAGTAACTTTTTAAAGAATTAAGGATAGAATAATGGTTAATACAAGGCTAAAATTATCAGTTACTTTTTTAGAAATTAGGGGAAGAATAATGGTAAAAACAAGGCTAAAAATTCTGACGAATTTTTTAGAAACAATGGATAGAATAATGGTTAAAATAACTAGTGACTTTTAGAAATTAAGGATAGAATAATGGTTAAAACAAGGCTGTAAATTCTAACGACTTTTTTTAGAAATAATGTTTAAAACAAGGCTAAAATTACCAGTAACTTTTTAAAGAATTAAGGATAAAATAATGGTTAATACAAGGGTGTAAATAGCTATAAAAATGATGTGTACACTATTATATTTAGTATCCCCAAGGAAGTGTATCAATTATGTTGTCTTCTTCTTTCTGGATCATACGCTTGTCGTAGTCGACTTTAAATTCTTTGGCAATATTTTTATTTACAAGGCTTTTTGTTTTCTTATCTCTTGTTATCATGTTATTGCTTATAACAACCTTATTATTAGAACCTTGTATTAAGTCAGTCATTGTCTTCATGTTAAGTTTTTTGGCATTTTCGTGGTTGAGAGTAAATCCTTTGATCTTGGTAACCTGTTTGTCTTTATATGTTTCGTACGCATAACTCTTAGGACCTGTGCTTATCCAATCAGTACCATGATCATCTTTGCCAAATTCGTCAGTCCATTCACCAAGGATACAACCGGTCTCTACGGTGTTTGTTCCATCATCTATGTAAACAATACTATCAGTGTCATAATAAACTACTGCCTTTCCTAATCTATCAAGCATATCGTATAATCTTATTCTAGCATTGGAAGTGGTGAAAGCTGCCACAAATATGTTCGTATTTGTGCTATTTTCTACATAGAAATCATTGTAGTGGTATGTTACCTCAATTACTTCCTCATTGATGTACATTACATTAGTAATTTCTATCTTATCATCTAATAACAATTTGTACCACTTTTTAGGGTCATCAATGAACTCTGTTTGTGACATGTTTTGCCTCTGACCGAACTTTCCCCAAAGAGAATTTAAGCATATTTTAGCAACAGCTCGTTTACCAGCGTTGGGTTTAATTTTGTCAATATCAAGCTTTATACCTTGTTTTTTCTTATTACTCGGGCATATTCTTCTTTAGATTTGTAATCACCATCCCAAGGACTAGTTTCTAGCTTAATTTTCATAAAGGTTTTAATATAGTCCTTGAAAAGCTCATTACTTTTCTCTTCAAAATGCCATACTTCGTAAACTTCCTGTATTTTGTAGCCTTTCTCTAGAGCTTTATTAAGTTCGATTGTAGTCCAAGTTCCAAGAAGCGCCCTTTCTTTATCACTGTGGTTACAAGGTCCTACCTTTTCTTTCGCACATTTCCCACACAGAGAGAACATTAACTTATCTAGCTTTACCGGAAGCACTGGATGATACAAACCTCTTGGAGGAAGCACCTTACATTTAACTAGGCCAAACCAGTCTTCATTGTATTTTTCTGGCTTAAATATTTTTTTAGGGTGACCTACAGGGTACCAGTCATAAAACATAACTGTTGGATATAAACTGCATATATCTATATATCTCAGCTTTTTTCCAGAAACTTTTAACTTTGAGGCGTTTGTCCTACCACCGAAGAATGCGTCCCTGGGGTTTAGTGGCTCTACTACCTCTACAACATTTATGGTTTTATCTAGACTCCTTTTGTAGTCTTTAGAATTTTTCCATTTGCAGCTCCACATCTCTACAACCTTGTACCCGGCATTTTTAAGAGCTTGTGTTCGCTCTATAGTTTTTGTAAGCAAGTCATCCATAGTTTCATTGTTTACATTGTTGATAGTATCGTCTGAGTAGCAGTCGGGACAACCATGCCAAAAACAACCATGATATTGGTACACAGTTTTAGTCTTATAGTCGTACCCATCGACTTTGGCTCTACAAATTGTGACCTCGCCACCATTTAATGCTTGTTGAACATTAGGGAACGAACTTAACCATGCTATAGACTCCTTACTGAACATCTCTTTTTTCTGGTCCTTAACTACTGCAATTGTGTCTTTTTCAAGGAATTTTGACCTGTAAATGGCCGTACAAACACTGGCAATAGTTATGTATTGGAAAGGGTCTATATTTGCTATTTCTAAAAATGACTGTCTAAAGGCAAGGCAACCTCGCCGTAATATATCGACATCAGAATGGCAATACTCGGCTAATTCTTTCTTAAAATCAAACACGTAGTTTTCTTTCACTTTCTCAGCGTGCCATTCTAAGAATACTTTTCTAGCATCAGGTTTCATTGTATCAACACCATAGTATTTAGTAGCTGGAATGGACCCTACGTAATTTTGATTTTCTTTCTTGTTGAAAAAGTGTGGAAAATACCCCTTTTTTAGTTCTTTTAGTTCAAATGATTTGGGAAAGGATGCGAGACCTCCTTGGATAAAGTTTATGCTGTCAATTATTCTGAGCCTTAGGGCTGGTATTTTGAACTCCATAATTTTAGACCCTTGGTAAATAGTTTTAGGCTTAATGCCATTATTGACGCAATATTGTAAAATAAAATGCGCATCATAACCTTTTGCATTGTGTGCTATACACGTAAAACCTTTGTGGTTGTCTGATATTAGCCACTGACAAAATTCGTCATTTTTTAGGAAAGCCCGCCTAACACCATTAAAGTCATAAACGGATACAAAGTTTGGGACGTGTACTCCGGTATCTTGTTCAGCTTCGTAATCGAAAAAGTAGTAGTTTTCCGTGTAAGTGCACCATTTATATCGCTTATCAGCCTTTCCATTGCAAACACAATCTTCCATACAGTATCCCCCACGGGTTTTCTTTCCTTGCATATAACATTGGTGCTCGTCTCTTTTCACGATATCATTACAATTCCAACACTTAGAGTACCCACAATTGTGCTTATCACTTCTGTTACATATCTTATTACACTTTTTGCACTTGTAAGCTACCTCACACACTCTCTCATGGTTATCAACGCAATCTTTACCAAAACAATATCTATTGCACTTTTTACAGTATACTCGGGGTCGCATACCTTCTGGGAAATCATGTTTTGGGCACAAACACAAATTACACACATTTTTATCTTTTTTACACGAGTGCTTGTCCTGATGATCGTAAGGTATATCACATTCTTTGCAGTAATATGAACTTCCATAAAAACCTCGTATATTATTAATGGAATCATAATGGTCGTTATGCAAGTACAAATAAATTGTTATCGCGTCATTTACACCTGAGGAATGGATTACCTTGTTAAAATGGGCAGCCGAAACATCTTTAATCCGAACATTCAAGAGATATGCAACACTTCTAATATCGTCTAAACTAAACCCATCTTCACAGTTCATTCCGAATCTTGTGCATAACTCTTTTGCTAATTTTTCTTGCAAACTCCGTCCTTTCCTAATATAGGAAATTTCATTATTCGTTAATTCTCTGTCCAATATATTTTTAGTTTCATAGGTTAGGGCTGTGATTATTGCTCTTGGTCCGCACAGTTTATCGGTGTTGGTTATTTTGTTTATGCTTCTTTTAGCCATAACATCTTTAGCAATATTGACTATTTTCTTACGCTTTGCTCCTTTGCCTCTGGGAATTTTGTAAACCTCGAAGTGAAAAGTGGTATTGTTAATATCTACATTTTCATTAGATGTTATTATTCTTTCAATCTGGTCAAGTAGATGTGAAGCATTAACTTTTCTTTTTCTTTTTGATGAAATCATATGGTTAAAATTATTATTTTCTGCAACTACTTTCATCTGATCACCTGGCTTAAAATCAGTTAGTTTTCTTACTTCTTTTATGGCTGCATGCACATCTTTTCTGACCGCTTTCATTTGTTCTATTGGTTTTCCTTGCAAATCTTTTATGTGTATAGTATAAGCTGTCTGCCATACGTTAAACTTTTTGATCAGCACAATACGAACACCTTGATGAATTTCGAAAGGTGACTTTTTAGCTACTGTTTCATTAAATATATTTTTCTTAAAAGGAAAAATTTGGCCCAATTTTTGCTTCACAATTTTTAAGTCCTTAGATTGAACAGGTTTTGGTTCCTTTTTAATTTCAAAGAGGTCTTGATCGAATCCAAAATGCCTGATTTTGTCCAAACGTTCCTTTTCTTCCGCTATCAAATTTAGCAACCCTTTCTTTGAATGAATTACTGAGTAGCCCTTAATTTTGTTTTCTCTGGCGACTTGTTTTAGTTCACGAACGCTCTTCTTAGGCAGCACTGATTCTTGATACGTAAACAAAGCACTATCTGCAGCATTACTCCAAGCACTGTTTACAGCTTCAAGAAGAGCCGCCTTCTTCATCTTGTATAGTCCTCTTAGTTTGAGTTCCTTTGCTAGAACCCTTAGTTCTTGTACAGTTGCACCGGTTCGGTGCTTAATATTTTGTTTCAAATCCATTTATTATATAACTTTTTTTAATTAAAAATTTCATTTCATTTCGAGAGAAATGATAGTAAAATATTTATATAAATAAATAAATAAATGAACAGAATAATTACATTTTGCATTATAATTGTTACCCTAACAAAGGTTCAATTAGAAATAATATCTCATGAAAATCAGAATCAATTTGCTATCAACTATCTGCGTAATTTTGAATACTTGACTATAGACGAACAAGAAATTTCAGAAGTAAATGAAAAAACTTTCCAATATGCTTTAAAATTGTTCCAAGAGTACTACAATCTCGATATCACCGGTGATTTAGATGAATGTACTTTACAATTAATGAATGACGATATAAATTTTACTACTCGGCGGTATAAATGGAATAATAAAAATATAAAATGGCATTATGCTTTAGCTAATCAAGCAATGCAAAGTGTAGCTAGAGCCGCTTTCGATGTTTGGAAAAAACATACAGATCTCTCATTTGAGAATGATTTGAGGAATCCAGATATAATTATATCAAATAAACGTGGTAGCCCTCATAGAAATCACAAAATAAGTGGGCAATGTTTCAGTGGATTTGATGGAAAAGGTGGAGTTTTGGCTCATGCAAATTACCCAAATAGCATTAATTCACCTATTGAAATTCATATCGATCAAGATGAATCTTGGTATTTAAATACCGATGCTAATACTCCTCAATATCAAACAAATTTACTTTCTGTTATGATACATGAAATAGGCCATGCCTTAGGTATTTCTCATTCAAACAATCCAGATGCTATTATGTATGCATACGCTAACAATCAAATAGAGCTACATCAAGATGACATTTTAGCTATTCAAAGTTTATATGGTAAAGCCACAGAGCCTAACGTACCAGATAAAACACCAACTCCAGATACACCAAAGCCAGAGCCCAATTTATGTGATTTGAATGTTAACACTATTTTAATTGTTAATCAGTTAATGTATGTCTTTTATGAAAAATGGTTTTGGCTTTTAGATCTTGATAACTCAACAGCCTTAAAAAACAAACGACCCCAGTTTATTACAGATTGGTTAACCTTCTTACCCCAAGATTTTAAAACTATTGCAGCCGTTTATCAAAGACCCTCTGGTGAGATTGTTATGATTATTGCCAACAAAATCTACATGATGGATTATCCGAGCTTAATATTGGTAAATGGATATCCAAAAGCCATGTCCATGTGGAACATTAGACCAGATACAATAATTCATGCTTTGTTAAACACTTACTCAGGCCACACTTATATTTTTTACAATGACGCTTTCTTTTCGGAAATAGACGAATGCAGCTTTAAACCCAAGCAACATGGCATATTATCAAGACGTTTTCCTGGTTTACCACCTGCAATGGATTCAGCCTTTAGATATATTAACGGAATGCTGTATTTTTTAAAGGTAGACAAGTATATCAATACAATGAATTCACGAATTCTTTGGTTAAAGCTCAAAAATTTGATCTTTCAATGATTGGCATAGACTGTCCAAAAAGGTCATCTTCGTTTATGGAAGTAATAAAGAGTTTGAAAAATACTGTAGCTCAACTAGAGGAAATAAAATAATTATATTAAATATTTAAAAAATTAAAATAATTTTTTGTATATAATAAATGGAAAAGAAACAATTTCTCGAGAAGCTCAATAGCATCAACGAACAAAAACCGTTTAAGAATCTCAGTGAGTTAGAAATAGGAAACGATTACCTTATAACGGATGCAGTAGATATAAATACAAAATTTGGAAATAAAACTTTTCTAGAACTTGATAGTAAATTGAAGGTTATATTACCCGACAGATATGCGAAGGTACTAAATTGGGAAGATGGAATACAGAAAATGATAGGGTTGAAAATGGTATACCACGGCACAAAAGAAGTTAATGGTTGTAACAAAGCGCACAATCTTGAATTTTCTTAAAAAGGCCCACACCCCGATAAATTTTCTACTTAAAATTTATGGTTTTAATGGTTACTAACCATTAAAATCAAATACCAAAATTAACGTAAAATTAAGAATTCCTTCGTAGCTTTATGAAAATTGTAACAGCTATCTATGTCATCACCATTAAGTTCAAAAAGATAATCTATACTATCCTCAGACAACTGATTTATAAATACTTCTACATCTTCAGTAGGATGTAGTAAAACAGGAAGAAAGAAAGGGTTATTCGCTTTACTCGGGCGTCCATTTCTATTTATTAACCCAGCTATTGTGAGAATTATCAAAACCCAACCATTTGACATATGCCCGATTTCCTTTCTTTCTTAAAACTTTTTCAACAAGATATGCCTCTGGATACTTTGTTTTCTGTAATTCTTGCTCATAAAAGTTCCCCTTTATTTCTTCCGCATTTACATCTTTCAATTTGTACGTAATAGGGTCGGAATAAACGATATCTTTCATTTTAAATATTTCAGTCGACCAATTTCCTGTGTATCCTTTTTCGAATATACCTTTTAGTTTACTAATTCTGACTTGATCGCCAACTTTAAATTTCGCTTTTTCTTCCGCTCCTACGCTTACAGTGTAAACAGTTTTCAACAAATGTTCTTCATTAGCTTTGTTTACGTTTTTTGGCTTCATATTTATAGTTGTGTGCGTCGTATTATTGTAGCCATTAATTAACTTTGGTAAAATGCCAAGCCAGCAGTAGTTTCCTTGAATATCAAACTGCTTCCACATTTTCTCTTTTAAGGTCCTATTGAATCGTTCTACAACTGAAGCTTTTACTTCAGTAAAAGTCGAATAATGATTGATATTAAATGTTTTCATCAATTTTGAAAATTCATTATTGTAAAATTCTTTACCGTTGTCTGTTTGAAGATTTTTGGGTTTTCTGTTTTTTAAAATACCATCAAACGCTTCAGCAACACTTTTACCCGTTTATCTTTGACTGGTACACCCCAGGCATACTTTGAAAATACATCAATGACTGTTAACAAATACTTGTAGCCTTTATTAAGCTTCAATATCCCCTTTATTTTTCCAGAGTCCATTTCTACCAAATCCGCTTGCCAAATGTCATCAATGCCGTGAGTTGTAACCCTCCTTCTCGGAAAATTCTTCCTCATGGGCTTATGAATTTCGTTTATAATATCCTCCCGAATGCTAACGGGTGGCTCTCTAATTTGGGTAGAACCCCCTATTTCTACACTCTCATTCACTTTTTTTTTCAAACCGGCTTTTCTTACTCCCACACTCGGAACATAAACCTTCGATTCTAGTTCGACCATTTTTTGTCGAAAGGGTGTGAGGATGCAGTGTTTGAGTAAACGTTTTGCACTTTAAACACCAAATGTGATTATTCATTTATTAACTAATTAATTAATTAAAATTAATTATAAAATAAGCATTGGTTTACTCAGACACCCAACATTGAAGAACGCAAACTAACTTACAAGAAACAAGGGTCTACCCTTTGTTGAGGAAACTAACTTTTTATATTTATATTTTATATATAATAAATGGAATCAATTACCGATATTCTGAACAGCAAACTTGTCTATAATAGCAAACAAGTGGTTATTGCTATTGATGAAAATAACGATTCATGGTTTAAAGCTAAAGATATTGCTTTAATATTGGAGTATAGAGGTACAGATAAAGCAATTCGAAAACACGTTGCAATTGAAGACAAAGGTACATTCGATACCTTAAATAACCCCGCCGTTTTGGCGGTTTAAAAAATATACATCCTCAAACCATATTTATTAATGAATCTGGTTTGTATTCGCTTATTATATCATCTAAAAAAGAGGAAGCTAAAAAAATTTAAGAAATGGGTAACGAAAGAAGTCCTTCCATCAATTCGAAAGTACGGAGAATACAAAATTAAAGAAGAATATAAGAACCAACTAGTTGGGTTAATGCAGAAACTTCAAATAAAGGAAGCAGAAAATGAATCTCTTACCCCATTAGCCACACCTCTTGCACTTAAAACTAGTAAGAATAATTGTCTGCTTATTATAGATAAGCATGAACCAAACGAAAAGTACAGGTAATATGCAATAAGGGCGCAGAGACAACAGGTGAATCAAGCAATCAGAAAAATATGCAGGCGGCACCCCGATTGTGAGATAGTTTATGAAAAATATAATGATCCTAATAGCGTAAGGTTGTATGTGCTTATGAAAGAACAAATAAAAATTAGCTATTCGGGAAACCATTTCAATATTCCATTTACTCCTGATCTTCTTAAAGGAACAATAGAGATGTTGTATAAAAACCTGTTACATTAGACTGTTTTTAATGGATACTTTCTCCATTAAAAACTAAAACATTTTAACATTAGTGTTATTCGACCGATTCATCAGGATGAGGTTCATATGCATCAAGTATTACTTCACCAAACATCGTCACACTAACATTTATTGGAAGTTTTAAAATTACGCTGTCCATTTTATTTTTAAAGCATAAAGTATCACCAGATTTAACGTTGAAGGGCTTACTAGTATCTACCATAATTTTTTCTTCTTTGGAACGTGCAATATAAACGTCTAATACTGTTTTAATAGCGTCATCTGTATATGAAGTAAATACTTTATCTGGGTCTACGATACGAACAAATATTTTCCTAATCGTTGCGTTGTATGTAAAAATATGCTTAATTTTATCTTTCTCTGCAAAAAGGTCCTTTTGTAATATTATCCTATCAAACACCTTTATTTCTAAGTTGTCAACCTTTTCTGTTAATGTTGCTACTGGTGCAAGACTAGTAGTGGCATATTCCGAAAATAATTTTTCTATTTCTTCTTTCGTGAAGTAGTTATCTTTAGGAAAATCCCCTTCAGTAGTAAGTGGTTTGAGCTTTTCTAAGAGATATTGCTTATTAACGACATCTTTATTGTTGATTGGATCTTCAGTATTCGCTATCCTTTTACCTTGAAAATCAATCCATGTTTTTGAAACAAAAAAAAAGCTCACTAAGGCGTTTATTTAGAGCCGTAACTAGCCTTGAAAATCGTTTTTCTACACCATCTTTTGTGATAGCCTTAATATTTAATGAACTACTCTCTCCGTTTATAATTTTATTTCCAAATATGTCCATTTATTAAATCTATAATTTCGTTAAAATGAGCGGGATTAGGGGAACCCAAATTCGAAAACAACTTTAAAACAAGGACACATAAATGACCACATATATATTCATCAAACATTTGAATTCTTTCGGCGTTATAAAATAGGTTGCTAGCTCCCAAATAATTTACTAGTTTTTCAGGAACATCTCCACCAAATGAGTCAAAGACGAATTTTTGGTTACCCTTTTTAAAGTAACAAATCCAATGAGTACCTGCATGATCCGACGTATCCAAGTTTACAATTCCTGATTCACAATCATTAGGTTTTGTAGGCAATTCATCGATCATAAAAACATTTCGAAAATGCTTTATGTTTATTTCGTGTATTATTTTAAGTATATCGAAATTACTTAAAGGGTGCTTATAGTTGGAAAGTATATCACTCAATATCGATGAAATTTCTCTTTTTTTTTATTTTAGTTATTCCCAAACAACCTTGTCCAGTCTTTTTTTCGATCACCAGATTATGTCTAATTTGTTCAGCCAATTCCGCATCTTCTTTTGCTTTTTATGAACAGCGCTTGTAATGGCTGCAGCGCCACCTGCCAGCGGACCAATGGCACCCAATGCAGCTAATATTAATGGCAAAAATCCTCCTTGGTGTTCATTAATTCCAGAACCTTCTTTCTTCCTGCTGAGATATTCGAATATTTTCTTTACAATTGGAATGGACAAACTTATAAGTAAGCTACCACCTTTTTGATTTTTTCTTGCTTTCTGCTTCTTTTGTGTATCGGTCAAGTACTCATCTAGATAGTCATGCTTTTTCAGATCTTCGTTGGAGAGTTTTATTTTAATAGCTTTGGGTTTTAGTTTCCCTTTTTGGGAAACGTTGTAATCAATACTAAATCCTTTCATTTATTTAATGAAAAAATTATAAACAAAATTTTAAAAATTTATACTCAGACGCCCCAACCATTTTCATCTAACCCCATTCCCATTTTTCTTTTTCCATACATTTTTCCAGTAACGGCTGTAGCTGCTAGTCTCTCACTCAAGTTAGCACCTTTACTGAATATTCTCTCTTTTGCAGCCTTTTGTAATTCTTTATCTGCTTGATGTCTGTGCTCTAATTTTGTATGGTCGCGGTATGCTATATCATGTAATTTACATGCTTCGTCTAATGGGTTGGAACCCTGAACACCTTCGGCTAGTTGCTTGTCTAATGGATTACCAGGACCACAAAATTTATATCCCGGGAGTGTTAAGTCAATATTATTTTCACCTATTTTATTAATCATCCAATTAACTAATCCTTTTCCATGTTTTTCAGATTCCCAGAATGTATGGGGAATGTTATTTAAAAACCTAATTAGATATGGAATACCTTTAGGATTATTAACAATGAAGTCATTAAACTTACTCGTAAGCATCTTCGTAATTCCAACCTTTTCATTGTGATAGACGTTGTTTCCAGCATTTTCTTCGCCATGAATTACCATTAATCTGTCTATTAATTCCCTTACATCATCCAGCCACACATATTCAATCGGTGCTTTTGAATATTTTTTTACAAAACCAAATCCTGATTTAGGAGGAGTGGTTAGAGATGCAGCTCTTTCTTTTCTACTAACTATTTCTGAAAGCCATATATCCTTTATCAACGTATTATATTTTTTGCCAACACTACTTTTAGATTTAATGCTATTTGGGTCATTGTTTTGATACATAGCATTTGTAATTTTTAAAATAGTCTCATATGTGCTGCGGTCTTCGTCTGTATACTCATCATCGTTAGGTATATCATTTAAGGTTAAAAATAGCATTAAACCCTTTGTAGCTTTAAAATTCTTACCCTTAATTATAATATCGTCATTACTGAATTCAACTTTTGAGTCACCTATATAATAACCCTGATAGTTCTTATCATACCTTATTCCAAATTTAGGGTCACTACTTCTAGGTAAATATTTTGAAATTATTACCCCTAAGTGGACCGTAGAATAATCAGTTATGCCTTTCCTCTTAACATTTTCTTCACTTTTATCATACTCTTCATCGGCCTCTTGAAATAAACTCCTCCCCTTTTCTTTCTGAAGTTGCGACTCTAAATTCTTTCTGACCTTTCTTGCCGATTTTAAAGCTTCTTTTTGCTCATCAGTGACATCATATTCATCCAAGAAATGGGAACCTTCGGAATCTGAAGGAAAGTCTTCTTTATAGTCAATTCTGTAAGGAATTAATTGCTTCTCCACTTCTCTATTTTCTTCTATAGCTTTAATAACATTTTCACCGATGTCATTTAACTTGTTGCCTAAAACATTAACAGCATCGATAACAGGTTGATCTTCTTTTTTATACTTCTCGTATTCCGTTATAGGCTGCTTCTTCCATATTCGAAATTCGTCTTTTAATTCTTCAAATTTCTTCCTATTCCTTCTTGCTTGTTGAACTACCTTTTGATCGTATTTCGCAAACATCTTTATTATAGGTGAAATTTAAAAAAATGACGTTTGATGCTAACATTGACGTTTGACATTTGACGCTGACATTGACGCTGTACGTTGTACGCTGTACGTTGACGCTGACGCTGTACGTTGTACGCTGACGTTAACGCTGAACGTTAACGTTGACGTTGTACGCTGTACGTTAACGCTGTACGTTAACGTTGTACGTTGACGCTGAAGTTGTACGCTAACGATGTTGGTGTTAGAATACTCAACCCAAAACCTGCCAATACCCCTGGAGTAGTTACCCAACATTTAGAAACGTTTTAATTTTATTCCTATATTTACCATCGTTAGCTTTGCGATTCATATCAATAGTAATAAAACCAAACTCCTCATTCCAACATTTGCTGCAAATATTCTTAAAGTCTTCAAATTTCATATCGCCACCAACAAATTCTTGATAAATATGATTTAAATTGGTATTATCTTGCCTAAATATGTTTAAGAAGTTTAAGTTATCACGAACTAATTGTTTTGGTATTTTTGAATACGTTTGAGCTAAGTAAAAACCGTCAATCCCTTTATGTCTTCCTCGTGTAAAATATTCTCTAACTATGTCTTGGTTTTCCAGTATGAAATCGTCGAAAATTACAACTGACCTATCTTCACATTTATCCAGGGGCATTATGCTTTCATCGTCATGAATAAATTGTGTAATGGACTTTCCTAACTTCTCTTCGATTTTATTACATTTTTCCATAAACTGTTGATACTTAGATTGATCTAAACTTCTAGAGAAGATGTAAAGGTTGTTTATTTTTTCCCAGTTTAACCATCCAGGTGCCAAAATATAATTGTCAATCATTAAGGTTGTTTTACCACAATTACTGGGGCCTATTATAGCACAACGAATGGAATTCGGTAATAATTTGCCATGTTTGTTCTTTACTTGCTTTTCTACAAGTCTTACTTGTGGGTCCCAATCTACAACATTTCGTTTACTCATTTTCGTTTATTTTATTAATTAATGAATGAATTAATAAATGAAGAGAATTTTTGAACTAAGTGGTAAAACTTCGGTTTTAGAGAAAAGGTTAAATGTTCCATTGCGAGATGAATTTAGAAAAGTTGGATTAATAGGGTTTTACTCAACCTTCCTAACACCAAATATTACAACAAAAAACAATAAAGTACACTATGAAAAAGTATCAGGTACGATAACTGAAATGTTTATTCCACCAGGTCAATATAATGTAGAAAATTTACAAAAAGCTATTCAAAGTCAAGAACCTAAGATTAGTATTGAACAAAATAAAATTCTAAACAGATTGGAAATAATTAGTGATTATAAAATATATTTTGACCAAGAAGAAAGTATTGGTTCAGTTTTAGGTTTTAATAATCAAATTGTAGAACCAAAAACCAAAACACTTGCTCGGAACTTACCTAAAATAATTCCGTTCGAAAATATCCGCGTTCATTTCAATTTAGCGGATGTAATGTTTGTAAAAGACTCTGAGCATTTTCACCGTGAAACGAATATTATTGCATCATTTAAACCAGCCCTAGAATTTAGTGCTCCAATAATTTATGAGCCGAATTATCCTGTATTTTGCCCAGTTTTCGATAAAATTCAGAATTCAAAAATTACTGTGACCAATGAGAATGACGAAGTAATAGATTTCAACGGCGCAACAGTTACTGTAATTTTAGAGGTGAGTTAATTATTTCCTCTTCATTTAATTTTCTATTATTTTTCTTATAATAAATGAACAAAGTAGAAAGTTACCAGTGGCAGTCTTTTCCTGTAAATGAAAAGACTAAAAACAATTTAAATTTGCCAAACAAGGACGTGGAAATAGATATTAAAGTTGGTGATGGTTGGATTGATAATAATGCGCACCTGTATATTACTTTCGATGTAACTCATGCTGATGGAACTGATTACACTAACTATGAAGGAAAGTCAAATGTAAAGCTAATTGACAATTACCCCACTCAATTTTGGAGCACTGTAACCGTGAAAAAACGAGGACACACTATCTATCGAATTGACCATCCAAATATATCTTCAACGGTTCTGTTTACTTTAACAGCCTCTTATAGTGATAAAATGATATATTCAGGTAATTTTCTTAATAATGGTAAATTGCAGAAAAAATCAAATGAGTAAAGGTACCCTTTAAGTCTTCTTGGTGGCTTTTTTAAGGATTTTAAAGAGATTATGTGGGAAGAAGATTTAACTGTTACATTTACATGGAGTCAAAATGCGAACGATGCTTTGTATAGATGGTGGACTAAGAATCCCGATGGGGGCAATGCACCTGGAACTCTCCCGGAGGAAGGAAAAGTTACCGTAAAGTCAATGGAGATAAAAATTCCTGTTGTTAAATACGAACCAAATTATGAGCTTGAACTGAGAGAAAAAATACTGCAAGAACCACGAATACCTATATCATTCTTTGACCTTCAAACTCAAGAAATTTCAGGCCTAAGTGGGAAAAGGAATTTTGAAATAGATATTACTAATTACTACAATTCAATGGAGTTTGATCTGCCATATTTTATTTTTGTTGTGTTTCAAACTAATAAAAAGGTAACCAAGATATGAATAGTTCCAAATTTGATCATGTTCAGCTTCAAAATATTTACATGAAAAACGGAAGAAACGAAATGTTTCCGGAAGAAATGTGGAATATCAATCCTCCTAATACTTATCTAAATGCCTATTATGCTTTTAGGGACTTTAAGCGTATAACTGAGCTGAAGTATGATGTTGTTGTAACCCCCACAGAGTTCATTGCTTCTTATCCTATTTATGTTATCAATATAAGTCGGCGTAGAAATGTAGTAACACCTCAGAAAACCAGTATGAAATTGGTAGCAACATTTAATGCCAATATACCAGAAAATACGCTTGCTTATATAATTATGTACGGTAAAAAGAATTTAACCTATGATGCTAAGCATGGAATAGTTACTGAAAACTTTTAAATATGAGAGTAGTTGTTATTCATTTTAATAAATTAGTAAGAGTTTAGTTTTTAAGTTCAATTGAACTTAAAAACTAAGAATAAAAAAGAGTTAGTTTAAATTTGTTGAATTTGAAAGGGCAATTAAGTTTGCAGTATTTTCTTATTTAAAGATAAAAAAAGCAGTTAATAAATATGGAACCCGAATATAATATAACGCCTTGCAGCCTGACAAATATTTTAAAAGGGGGTTGTGTTTCAAATACACCCACCAAAGTAAATAATGTGCCTGAGTGTATTAAGAAAATAGTCTTCGATTACTACCTCAAGCTGCAAAATTTGCAACTAACGATCTTAGCACGCGTTAGTGATGAAAGTGAATGTGTAGAAATTGGTGAGGCATTAATGGAATTAGAAGAGCAAGTAGAGAAACTAATAGTTTCGGTTAAATAACTATTGTTATTATTTAATTAGTAAGAGTTTAGTTTTTAAGTTTAATTGAACTTAAAAACTAAGAATTAAGAAAATGATATTTTAGGTGAAAAGGCAATTAATTCTGCAAAATTTTGTTATTTATAGATATAAAAAACAGTTAATAAATATGGAACCTGAATACGCCGTTATCGTCCGTTGCGTCGACGTAAATAATGTGCCTGAGTGTATTAAGAAAATAGTCTTCGATTACTACCTCAAGCTGCAAAATTTGCAACTAACGATCTTAGCACGCGTTAGTAATGAAAGTGACTGTGTAGAAATTGGTGAGGCATTAATGGAATTAGAAGAGCAAGTAGAGAAACTAATAGTTTCGGCTGAGCACAGTGCGAAAAAAAAGGAAGAAGTTAAAAATAAGTTATCAGTGAACTTGACCAGGAAACTCCGTTAGCCTTGATACGCTCTTAGTCGATAAGATAACCTTGTCAGCATGCACTCTCTCTCTGTGCCATCCGCTCACTCGCATGGAAGTGATGTGCTAAATTAAATATTACTTAGAACCCAACTGTTAGTCTTGTTACACCGGAAGTACTAGTAGCAAAGCAAGAAACTACGTAGTATGTGCAGCGCGATCTATTAGCAAACAATGAATGCTCTTCGTAGTGCACTTCTCGTAAGAAATTGCACCACATAAGGCCGCATACACGCTTTTTAATCGCTTTCATCGTAGCTCAGGAGGATAAGTGTCTGGTTTGTTGAGATTTGTTCGCTTAGAAACGGAGGCGCCCCGTTTTCTATGGTTCGAATCCCACTCAATCCTTTCAAAAAATAACTGAGTTAATGAAAGAGAGAAGGAAGAAGCAAATGCTCTCCAGGGTCTGTTAGAGGCATTCTGAGAGATGCAAAGTAGATGGGAGTGGCCACTCAAAAGGAAAGGAAAGAAAAGTTGAAAGGAGAAGCTGAAAAAGGAGAAAACAAATCCCTAGGGGTGTCGACGAAGATAAATTAGAAAACCAGCGCTGGCTTCGAAACACCCCTGGGGGTTTCTCTGAAATGTCGGAGTTTTGCAAAAAATTTCACCATTATTTTTTCCATAATTCTTTAAAAAGTCACTAGTTATTTTAACCATTATTCTATCCATTGTTTCTAAAAAATTCGTCAGAATTTTTAGCCTTGTTTTTACCATTATTCTTCCCCTAATTTCTAAAAAAGTAACTGATAATTTTAGCCTTGTATTAACCATTATTCTATCCTTAATTCTTTAAAAAGTTACTGGTAATTTTAGCCTTGTTTTAAACATTATTTCTAAAAAAAGTCGTTAGAATTTACAGCCTTGTTTTCACCATTATTTTTTCCATAATTCTTTAAAAGGTCACTGGTTCTTCTGCCCCAAGAAGAGACATGTCACTAGAATTTATACCCTTGTTTTAGTCATTATTTTGAAAAACATCGTTAGAATTTTCAATGGGTAATTTTAGCCATTATTTTAGCCATTATTTTTGAAAATGTCATTGAAATTTAAAGCCATTATTTTATCCATTGTTTGCAAAAAAGTCATTAAAAATTTAGCCATTATTTTATCCATAATTTAGAAAAAGTCATTAGAAATTTTAGCCATTATTTTATCCATAATTTTAGAAAAAGTCATTGAAATTTAAAGCCATTATTTTATCCATAATTTTAGGAAAAGTCATTAGAAATTTTAGCCATTATTTTATCCATTATTTTTGAAAAAGTCATTAGAAAATTTAGCCATTATTTTATCCATAATTTTAGAAAAAGTCATTGGAAATTTAAGCCATAGCATTTAACCATCTTGTCCCATACCGCCGCCTATACTACTGATGTGTGCGTCTCCGATGGTTAAACAGGGGCTCTCTCTGTTCTATGTACTGTGTGTACTGTGTGCCATTTTAATTCTGATTCCCTCGACAGATTTTGAGATATTTAAAAGTAGTGAAACATTCTTCGAGACCACAATTTAGGATTGGTGTCAATTAAGGAAGTTGAAATAGTATGGTCAGTTGATGATGATAATTGTTGTTTTAAGGGGCTTAGCATCCAGGTTATCGGCCCCTAATGGTTTGGGTGATCATGAAATATGAAAATGAACCTATAATTAAATCTAAGTACAAACCTTCGAATAACATCAAACTCCTCGCAGATTGCAAAGAAAGTTATCGTAGCTGTCCATTTTCCACTGCAGGAGTTGCTAACACTATCTGACACTGGAACTTGCTTCATAATCTGATGTTCCATTATATCCAACGTGCTACATTCTATTAGTGTCTTCCCGTCATAACTAGAAGTGAAATTCGCTGGTCGATCACTAACTTCAATAGCAATGAAGTAGGCCTACTGTACTTTCAATTCAATGAAGCCAAATAGCACGATTCAAGACAAGAATTACTTATCTCACTAACTAATATACTTCTGGGATATAAAACAATATCGTCATTGTAATTAACCTAATTTTTCGTACGTAAAAATATAAACTTATGAATACGGAACAGAAGTTAATACCTTTTATTTTACATATCCAATTCCCTCACAAAATAGCAGGATTCTAAACGTGCAGCCTTCAATTTCCAGTGGCCATAGTGACAACAAATTCTCCTCATTCCAGAGCCACCCATGGACTCACAAATCAGTTCAACAACCTTTGTGTTGTGTCCCGCTGGAATCAAATTCTGAATGGATTAAAGATAACTAGCATGACTAGTTTATTACTCAGGCAATTGTATGTCGTGACGTCATGACAACTCACTGTGCTCACAGATGCAAGAGTGACGTCTGTAAACTTCGTCAAATTACTGGCATCATTCACCTCATGCACTTACGAGTTAGCAACACCAATAACCTCACTTAGTAAATAACATAAATATGCTCACGGTGGTGACTGACTGTCGGACGCTCCAGCAACTTACTTATAACACATCGCTCTACTTGTGATAACACTAAACCCATACTCGGTGTTAGTTGTTTAAGACAGACCAGTTCCTTGCAGTTCGAATAATTTTCCTATGCATCGCTTGTATCAAGCATTGAGTGCACTTCGACCGAGTAGCAGTGTTTCTGCGCAGGAAAAAAGGTGACTAAAACTTTTGGTATGTTACGTTCCATCTTGAGGCCTACTGATTAGTATTCTTAACTGTTACCGCGGAAGTCCGGGTCCGTTTCCGGCTCTAAGAAATCAATTCGATTCGATTCCCACCTAGGCAAATCAAATTGGCTTTCCGTGGTTTTCACGTCTGCTCCAGGCAAATGGCGGGATTGTACCTAAATCAAGGTCATGGTCACCTCCTAGTGAAATCCTAGTCCCTATTACAAAAACACTCACACTAGTACAGACATCACAACGACAGGTTATCACACACACCCAAGTCACGATGTCACATAGCTCGTAAATGAATCAACAACAATAGGTATGTAAAATATAACTTTGAATTCAATTTTCAGTGTGGCCTTATTGATAGTGCATACAATGTAATCTCGATTACTGGGACATGCGAAATATAACCTGAAAAAACATTGCATGTGATTAAAAAGACACGGATAGTCAGTCTGAAAGACTGGACTTAACATCATTTTAAATGCTAGCAGCCGAGTACCAAGAAAGCAGTGCGAGAACAGAGTTTCAAGATTCTATTTTGTTTCTTCACTGCCTACTTGATTGTTCTCGCACTGCCTTCTTGGTACTCGGCTGCTACATCGTACTATGATGTCACACACCTCAGTGCATTCTCGGTACATTTCGTCCCGTCACCGTAACGTAACGCCAGACCCCAGATAAAGTCGACATAATCATTTAAAATGATAAAATATATATAGGCGGCTTCGGTGGTGTAGTTGGTAGCATGCTGAGCTTCTATACCCAAGATCGTGGGTTCAGACCCGACCAAAGTCGTCCGATTTTTTAAGAGAATTAAAAATCCCTCAGTATACCCTCCTTCGGAGGAGAAGTTAAGCCGGCGGGCCAATGTCATAGATTTATGGCATGTAAAAGAACTTTTCTCTAACTACAATTGTGTGAAGCTAAATCTGTAGGTTTGATTTGATTTACGCTTTATTAGTTCCAATGTTCGCCACCAGGTGCCGGTTGCGGTGGCATCTAGGAACCAAATTCACTGCTAGGTGTCGTTGACGGTAGCCTTTGGTAGCAAAAGTAGGAACTACTTGAAATTGATCGTCTGAAGTCCTTACCTGAATTACAGATACACACTAATACAGCTATCACAATGAACACCGGTTATCAGACCGATCTTACACACACCAAAAGTACACGGGGGTACACGATCGCATTGTCGCAGCTTCTAAACAGAGGAACCAACCAACCTAAATTTGTTTTGGACTACAGAAGAGGGAGAAAACTGAGGGATGGCATGTTTCGCTCGTCAAGCGAGATCATCAGATAAAAATCTATACAAGATAAAATACTGTAGATCTGAAATTTCAAGATCAACTGCTTTTATAAAAGTTCTTTAAACTACTATACACACAGTTTCTTCTTTACATCAGAAAAGCTTTTGTCAGAGCAGCTTTTGGCTTTCCACAATTTGGGTATAGCTCAGGAAGTTCAATTGAAGCCCTGTTGTCGCGGGCGAGCGGGGGAGGGGGTAAATGGAAGCCTAGTAGTTCACATATTTTGCGGGACTTCAGATGACTTTGTCGCGCTGTAAGTCTCCATACCAGACCTTTCAATACATTGTTAATACAGTAGACAAACCCTGTTTTTGTATGTTGCAGTTCTAGCTTTTTACCATCATCTCAGCAGAGTTCTCGTAGGTCATTGCTGCATTAATTAAAATTCTATAACAGTTTAGGGCTTATTGCTTAAGTGTAGCACAGCAATACTTCATAGATTAGTTGGTGCAGTGAGACTTTGTTGATGGGATTGTCGTCTCTCAGTATTGCAACATAGAGGGCAAGGTATCTTATATAAATAGCTCCTTTTTCGAATGCTTAATACTTAAGTATTTTACCAGTAATCAGAGGCGTAGCGCTATAATACGCCAATACGCCGGGCGTTCCCTGATTTAAAATGTGTATTCATCAGAGAGAAAAATATAACATTGTTTTTATTTGATATAAATGCGGCGTTAGCATATTACATGGCGCTTAGTTATTTTATAGCCGTATCCCCCATATAACTAGTCTTAGCCCGGCCGCGGTCTACTGCTGTGCGTTGCTCTTCTTGTCTGTACGCCAGACCTTCTTGGCGTCAAGAGCTATGTACCACCCTGGCCAGGCCACGCTGCAGCGCATGCGCCAGTTCATACTTGTTTCTCGGAAGGGAAGCGCTACCGTACGCTGGCGTTTGAATTGTATGATCACTGTTCTGTTAACTCAATAGCCCAATCGCTGCGCTAGTGCTATAGTTCGAACTGTAGAAGTGTAGTTTCTTTTAATTGTGCGTGTGTGTGTTTAATGCTGCCAATATGACTGAAGTAAGTTCACCTGACTCTAATGTTATTAATTGTTTAAAGGCAACTTCTTTGAGCACTTTATCATATGAACAGCGATGTGAGTTAAAAACAAAAAGACCAAAGCCAAATTTATCAATTAAAGAAGTCGGTAAAAATCGCACACGGAGTTTTCAGCTTTCTTGGTATGACAGGTTTTCCTGGCTAACTGGGTGTGTTGAAAAAAACAAAATGTTTTGTTACGTTTGCCTAATGTTTGGAGCGAAAGATACAGAATGGTACACGGAAGGAATTTCGGACCTGAGTAATTTAATTAAAAAGGCTGTAAAACACCAGTCTTCAAAACACCACTTGTTACATTGTGAAGCATTTCATCTGCTAGGTAAAACTCGCATTGAGCATGCATTATCTGAAGCTGCTCGACTACAAGCAGTAAAACATAATGAGATCGTGTCTTCGAACAGGCAGTATGTGCGACGACTCATTCAATCAGTAGTATTTCTCTGTACACAAGAACTAGCCTTCCGTGGGCATAGAGAAGACGAAAGTTCTATTAACAAGGGGAATTATTTGCAATTGTTGAACCTGCTCGCTCAAAATGAATCTATAGTTAGAGACCATTTACAGTCATCATCATTATTAAAAGGAACATCTCCAGACATTCAAAATGCTTGATAGAAGTTACAACAATTGCATTAAATGAAAAAATCAAATCAGAAATAAATGAAGCCCCCTTTCTCTCCATACAAGCGGATGAGACATTAGACGTATCGTGTAAGAGCCAGATGAGCATAATATTTAGATATTGTGTGGATGATAGAATAGAGGAGAGATTCGTCGGCTTTTATGACGTTTCCAAGAATAAAACAGCTGCGGGATTATCAGAAATCGTGCACAAAGTTTTACTTGACTGGGAAGTAAATGGAGAAAAAGTTGTAAGCCAGACATACGATGGCGCAGCTGTAATGGCAGGCAGACAAGGAGGAGTTCAAAAGCTAGTGAAACAGTTTTGTCCATATGCTCTTTTCGTCCATTGTTACGCCCACCAATTAAATTTGGTACTTCTGTATGGCTCAAAACAATAAAACAGGTTCGTTTGTTTGTCTGAGCCTTGACTGCTTTTCATATTTTTTTCAGCAAGTCTTCTAAAAGGACGGTTTTGTTGACCGAAAGAGGATTTAAGATTCCACAAGCTAGCAATACGAGATGGAATTTTCATTCGAGGGCAGTTTTCACCATTATGAAACATTTCCAAGGATTGTATAGTACTTTTGATGAAATTATTGATGATGAAAATAGTGAATGGGACGACGACTCTGTGAACTGTGCCATTGGTCTCAAAATACATATGGATGACCCTACCTTTGTATATTTGCTATGTGTATTCGAAGCTTGTTTCATTTACACTGATCATCTTTTCAAATTGTTACAATCATCGACAGTGAGTATTGTAACTTGCCATAATGAGATAGAGGCTGTCGTCAAAAGAATAGAAAACTTAAGAAATAAAGGTTTCACTGACAGATGCGTTCAAAAAAGCATCCAGTTGATTGAAAACGTAATGTATGATGGCAATAAAAAGAACACTTTGAGAGTGCTAACTTTTGAAATAGTAGATTCACTAACAGCTCAAATGAAAAGTAGATTTGAAGATCTTAATCATCTAAATTTCATTGAGTTAGTACAAGAAAAGAAGTTTAAAGAATACACTGAAACATTCCCCCAGGGCAAATTAGATATTTTGGTAAAACAGTATCCATTCTTTAATGTTAACCAATTACTAAATGAACTTCACATTGTTTATGGAGATCAGACAAAGCATTTAGCTCCAAAAGAGCTTTTAAAATATTTTGTTGCCAACGGTCTCGACTCCATCTATCAGGAAGTAACTAAACTACTGCGCTTAGTACTGACTGTTCCAACTACTACAGCTAGTAGTGAACGCAGCATGAGCACGCTGAAAAGAATTAAAACATACCTTAGAATTTCTATGAGCAATAGTCGCTTGTTGTGTTTAAATTCACTGGCCATTGAAAAACAGTTATTAGGTGAGCTTTCATCAGAGCCGGCATTTCTTGAACACATCATTGACATTTTCGCAGAAAAGAAGAAAAGACGAATGGAGCTGATGTACAAGACTGTGTGAGGTATGTGACAGTATCTTTCATATTAGCTTTTTGATTTTTTCCTTAGTTTGTCGTTATAAACTTTGGTGTCCCCAGCTCAAAAGTTCACGCTACGCCACTGCCAGTAATAGTTGGCACACACTCGAAGTTTTTGACGGCTTATTTGTTCTTGAAGGGCAGTGACTGTTAGTGAATATCATTGTAGGTTTGGTAATGATTTGTGGAGCTAATTTGTCTTGTATAGATTTGAATCTAGTAATGCTCGCTTGACAGGAGAAACATGCCATTCCTTAGTTTTCTCCCTATTCTGTAGTCCAAACATATATATATCTTAATGATAAGTTATTTGTTCTGGTCTTCTTTTTAATTTTATTTGCATTTATATATTATTTATATTTCATTTCTATTTTTCGGATGGGATTGAGATTACATTGTGTTCACCGACAGAAAAGTGTTGATATGAATTGGTATGTAACACATATGCGAGCGTTACGAATATCAACTTACGGGACAGCTAAAAGTTTGAAACTTGACAGAAATAGACTACTACATGGAAAATCGTTCAAAGAGGTCCTAAAACTGTGAATAAGTATGATAAGAGTTATTTTAAACGGAACCGATGACTTTTGTTGCGGCTTATTGAGACGCGAGGCGCATACGTTGTTTGCTAATTTATGTCACCAATCGCAGGGGGACTGTAAAAACATTTGAAAAGTGTGTGTAACTTTCCTTATGAAAAAGCTTCTTTATAACATCTGTTAATATAACTTGGGGGCTGTGCTTCCACATTCTGGGGGAAAACAGATTGAATGGAATCTGCCAGAATAGTAGTCTAGCTTGGTGGTATACTGTAGATCCATAAGTTACGTTCCGAGGGGTACAGAGTTGTCTGTCTAGATGAAGCTTGATACGATACCCATGACATCGTGAAGAAGAGCGGGATGATGGAACTTGGCACCAACATTGTGAAGCAAGCGTGTTTGTGTTGCAGGCTGGGGACTGGGGGCAGTGTAGGCTCAGTGGAGAGTTGTCTTTCATTGACGGATAAAAACATTGGGACTGCAAAGCTGATAGCCATTAAGAAATGACATCTCAAGTTCTTGTCAAAACTGGTTTTAAGTATTATCTTCAAAAGAACCTTCCATATGACAGTGTGAACGTAATGGATAACGCTGCTATCATTAGCAGCAGCATATACAGTTTCCTTCCATGATCAGTAATGTTAAGTCCGTTATCGAGTTCATGGAGTACAATACATTCCCGTGCCAAAATCTACACCCATCAAAGCAGTTATGTCGCAGGAAATCAAATTAGCCAATATCAGTAAATGATACGCAATAGAGGAGAACAGAGCCTGATATGGACGCGGAGTGTTGCGACTCCCTCCAGATCATTAGATTCAAAAGCCCCATAGAAATTGTCTGCGGTCATCTGAAGTCGCATGGTAGATACTCCACCTTTCAATGCTAGTTTGTGTCAAATATGTGAAGAAGCTGGAACAATCCACCCCAGGAGCTGGTCTGCTTTTGGTCGACACATCTTAAGATATAAAGGGAAAATTGCCTATATTTTATTAAATAGTCAAGTTTGTAGGCTATGTTGAGTTTTAACTACAAATTCACAATCTATTATTATTATTATTATTGTTATTATTAATATTATTGTATGGTGAAGTAACCTTGCCAACCTAGACCCATTAATGGGAAGCCAGGTTCTGTCTGTCACAAGCCAGAACAATGTAGAGGAGTATCAACTCTTTAAAAAACCTTGGTCCAGCTGACCCGGCTGGTAGTAACTTGTAAGGGTCCCTTGCTAGGGTTACGGTGAAGTCCTCAACGGTATCTGTAGTGGAAGAGGTGGAATCTAGAACAGTGTAGATGGTGGTCGAGGCAACCTAGTGCTCAGGTTAATAAGGGCAAAAGGTATATGGGCGCCATATATCAATTTTACGGGCACGACAGTCCCACATGTTAGTGGCGGTCAGCGTCTGTTCACATGTTAGTGGTGGCTTACATACCAATACTCAGAAGTGGAACTCTGAGTTTAACTTGACTGAAAGCTCAGTAAATTACTTTCGCCAAGTTAATCAACAAGAATTGGGCACCTACAGAAACAATCATATTACCCCAATGGGTCAAATCCCACGGTTGAACTTGTGGTCTATTCGGATTCTGGGGAGACCACACACATTAGTGTGCTATGAGGTAAGTCGGAGTACCTCAAAACCCCGTGAAGACAAAATGAGACCAAATTCGAGACTGTGGTTAAAGAATTTTGATGTCAACTCCCTCTTGAAAATGGAAAACTTAAGAATATTCTTGGCAAATCTCGAGAACGGAAAATTCGAATCATCGCTTTTCAAGAATCAAGCTATACTGATGAACAGCCCTTTGTCTCGGAAGGGTACAGGATATATAAGGGAAAGCCTGGAGTAACGCCTATGCCAAATTGTCCTTAATTCGGTACTGGATTTATAGTAGACAAGACCGTACTTGATTGTATTGTGGAATTTAAATCCTTCTCAGGTCGACTTTCCACCATGACAGTTGAATCAGCTAATAATACCTACACGCTAGTCAATGGACATGCACCAACCATTATTACCAATAGACAGGACGTTGATAAAGTAGAGAAACTCTGGAACTTGTTCGACGATGTTCTACAGAGAATCACAATAAACCAGGTTAAAATCTTAATGGGTGATTTCAATGCCCAGATTGGCAAAGAAAAAGAGTATAAATACTGGGTTGGTATATGGTCAGGTCATAAGCAAACTTGTAAAGTCGGCTGAAAAATATTGGATCACTGACCAGGATACGGAAACATGCATGGTGGAATGATGAGTATGACCACCTCATAAACCGAAGACAACAAGCATGGCTGAACTAGATGTGCAACAAGAATCAAAGAACGCTATAATATCTTCAAGACGTTAGAAAAACAGTAACGAAATCGCTAAGAGCGATTCGTAAAAAACATGAGAACACTAAATTAAAAGATATAGAAGAGGACTTTTACAACATTCAAGAAATTACTAGAGAACATTCAAGCAGAAATTAACTAAATATTCCCCCGTTCCCTCCAGTTTCAAAATGACCTTGGGAACATCGCCCACTTCAACTCTGAAAATTGTGCACTTCTTGCGAGGATTATTTTGGTAAACTACTCAATTGTGAGAAACCCCGGGAAACATTTCAATTTTGTCATACCCTACGGAATCTTAACTCGGAACCACCGAACCTACAGGAAATACGGGAAATAATCCAATCCATGAATAACAACAAAGCGTCGGGAGTGGACCAGATCGTTGACGAACTATGGAAAAATATAGGTGATAACCTCACCATCAAACTCAAAGATGTTATTGATGAAATCTGGGAAACTGAAAAAATTCCACCAGATTGGAAGATGGCGATCATCCATCCAGTATACAAGAAAGGTATCAAAATGCATCCAAACAATTACCGACGGATCTCATTACTCTCGGTAACTTACAAAATTTTGTCCAAAGCTCTTTTGAACTATGCCGATTTTCAACTGGATCCGCAGATTTGTGAATACCAAGGTGGGTTCCAGAAAGGCCGATCGTGTACAGAGCAAATTATCAATTTGAAAAACTCAATGTCTTACTTCCGTAAAATGTCACAAAAATTATGTCATTACTGTTGTTGACTTTGCAAGAGCTTATGACAGCATTGACCGTGAATCCCCTGTTGCTGTGCTCACAGACTTTGGATTAGATCGCAAGACGACATCAATCATCAAAGATACCCTCTTAAATACAAGTTCAAAGGTTAAATTCATTGGAGGACTGAGCGCAGACTTTTCAATTGATACAGGAGTGCGTCAAGGAGATGGATTATCTCCATTGTTGTTTAATTATGCAGTCGAAAAAGCCTTCCGAGAATGGAGTCGGTCTGGTGCACCATCCCACAGATTAGGACCAAAACTCAAAGGGATAACACTCGACTGTTCGGCATTTGCGGATGACATGGCATTAATTGCTCCAAACATTTCTGATGCCCAAAAATAATTTGAATTACTTCAAGAACAAGCAGCGAAAATCAGCTTACGGATTTCTGTTGACAAAACGAAGTTTATGACGGATATTAGAACTGCTTCGAAGACACTCCGGATTGGTAATTGTAAGGTCTCCCGAGTGAAAGACTTCAAGTATTTAGGGGAATGGATCAATGAAATTGGTAACGAAAGAAAATCTATAGAAGCAAGACTACAGAAAATGGAAACTGTATTCTATTTGACAAAACAAGTTTATAACAAAAAAAAGTGCCTCTCTTGGAACTGTACAATTCAACACCATAAAACAGCAGTCTTACCTGCAGCCCTTCATGCAGCAGACAAACTTCATTTACAACATAAATCACTGATAAATCAATTCGAGATTAAGGAATCCAAAATCATGTGAAAGATTTTCGGACCAAGAATCAAAGATGGAATTCACCTTCTAAAACCTAATGCTGACGTCTATTTGAAAATTACTAAGATCACAAGACACAATACGTATGAGAAGGATCCAATTCATGGGACATTTGGACAAAGTGGACCCATCTAGATTAACACATAAAATGTATACGTTTTTGCAGAAAAAGACAACAAGGTCCAATTGATACAAACAAGCGGAAAAGGACTTGGCTGAATTAGTTTTTTCCCAATCTCAAGGGTCGAGAGGAAATTAGAAAAAAAATACTCATACACGGTGATTTGAGGGAGAAGAGGGAAGACCTACCAGACACGTCTGGTCGCAGCAACGAAGACTCGCTCAATCGTTGTGCATGAAGAGCTATTGGGCAAATATCAAGCCCAATAAGTGTTGATTCCGCGTGGTCCTAGGAGACCCATTCGTTGAGAAGAAGAAGAAGAATATGGTGAAGTGAAATTTTATGAAGAATACAACGATAATGTCGGATTTTTAGCCCCATTAGTGCGAAGTTTATTTGAAACGTAATAGAATAAAACTTATCAACAAAATAGAGGTAGAGAGAGAATAAATACGAAATGTGACCTCTAGTCATAGGTGATGGATTTTACTTCCCTTACTAAAACCATGAGACTGATATTAACAGTTTTAATTGGCTTCTATCTTTATCTTTCTCTTAATCGCTCTCTCTCTCTCTTTTCTTTCTTATTTATTAATGAATTAATTTAGTTATTTATGGTGAGAATATTGCAAGGTGACCCAATTGCAATGCGAACTACTATGTTTGACAGAAATTACAAGTGACTGAGAATAATATGCCATAATACAGGGGCTACAATATCACTTAATGGAAATTTACAAACAAGTTAAGAGCTTGCCTCCCTACCTACCTGCCCAGAATCAGCATCGAAATGCCCCTACCAGTTACAATAAATTTTCAGCGGAGACTTAGCAATAGCTAGAAACCAGGATGGACTAGGTTTTATCCGTAACATATTAGGATGTCTGGAATATGGGGAGATTTGTACTTCAACGCCTGGCATAATATGATCATAGCCAAACACATTGGACACACTACGTTGTCATAACAACTCTCACGACTCTAGTGGTCAAGGTTACATCCCTGGATGAGCAATATAATTATGTCTGCCAAAGACGTTATAATAACTTCCGCACCATGGTCAGCAGATTTTACACCTAGGCTATGGCACTCTTCATGCAATACCAAATGTCATGTTGTATCAAACATCATCGCAGTCAAGGAATTTCAGTGAAATGTATAGATTTAAAAAAGTTATGTACATAACTGTGTGTATAGGAACTTTATTGTGTGTTGCCGCTTTATAGAGGAAGCCAGCAGTACGTACTTTAGACAGCTTCTTACAGCTCATTTCATCAAGTTTCAATGGACATTTCTGGTAATCAAAGCTTCAGTACTGTGTTGATATACACTAGGAATTGATTTGAACTTCAGCCTGTTGTGATTTTTTTTCCGTTAGATCATTCCTACTTTCATTATTTCCACCTCTAGTATCGAAGTGAAATGCATGTCCTGTGGTTCGGATTCCACTTAAAAAGGAGGTCCCGTGGCTCATAATCACAAGATTCACGGTCACGTAAAACTACAATCTTCCTTTTCCACCTCTAGTATCGTTGCTGGCTTACAATCATAGTGCCATTAAACCTTTCTTCGTATGTTGAGCCCCCTATACAAGTACAGAGGATTAAGACTATTAGGTGCAGTTTAATACATTTGTTTAGGTTTACATTATAATACATAATTATTTAGTGGATTAGAACAATATTTCGTTTCTGGTAATCTGGGGCCTTGGATGTTTCACATTTCCCTAGCGTTCGGAATCTCATTTTTCTTTTCCCGATACCTTTATTCGTCAAAGGGTCGGAACTTCTCATTGTTTTTCTTTTCTTGATCAATACCAGGACTATGGCATAGCTGTTCAGTCCATTAATGAAACATCAACTAACAGTCAATCTGTCCAAGGCTGTATTGTAACGATATGTCGTAGATGTTAAATTCCTGTCACTCGAATAAAAATCACACATTTTATTCTATAGGGCAGTATTCTATGGAATTATTATCTTTTCGTATTTTATATTCTATTCCTTCTCCTGTTATTAGTTTACATATTCATATTTTATTCTTAGTATTCAATAATTGAGTAGTTTTTAAGGCTTCACGAACAAGTTTGGTTAGTAACGCTCCACGTTTTATTTTTCTCTGATTACTATTTTAAGAATTCAAAACTATCTCTAAATACTGTGTTAATAGGAAAGTCAGCAGTCACTCACTTACCACGCTGACATTAGGCATCGCTTTATATCAAATGGGACTTAGGTAAAATGGGGAGAAAAGTGAGATACAAAAAATTTGGGTGGTCTGGAGGATAAATATTATTATTGTAACTACATAAATGTGTTGCAATTCAATTTATAGCCATGGTCAGTCACATTGTAAACGAAATATTTCATCGGATTTTTCTATAAAATTGTAGGGAACGAGGGGTCGTAATGTACTAATCCGGAAATTGAGAAATATAAGTCAATCTTTAATAATTCACCCACTTCCTAATAGGTGTAGACAAACATCAGGGTAGTATGTAGAAAAATAGCAATATATCTGTGTACTTCATTGTGTATTGATCTGTTATTGTAGTGCCTGCACTAGTGAATTTTGAGGTGAGAATCGGACTCATCTCATCTCAGTTATCGTAAGGTGGAGTGTACTCCATCCCTGCTTCCATACCAGAAATTTTAGGAAACAGATGTTTCATTAATGGCAGGAAAATGAGACGCCTATTAAATCGTTGTAGGTGGAAAACAAAGAGTTGCCTATAGAGATTGGACAGGAAGAATGGAAGGAGGCTGGAAACATAATGGGACCATACAAAGAGCCCTATGGTATATGACCCACATGTCAGGAAACATGTGAGGCGGGACTGCTGCTGGGGATGTGTGTCACATTACATTCCTTCTGTGTGCTTAACTTGAGTGACTGTAGCACCGTGTAATGAAACTTCTAGAAACGATACTTATTATTATTATTACCAGAAGACTCGTACAGCCCTTTCTTCCCCACATATCCGCTATTTACCAAACAAGTAACTTCATATGTTAATTTTACTGTACTATACACGAATTATTAATAATACCCTAACGTACGCAATTACCACACAAATTAACTGTCTCGGCTTAATGTTGGATTATTAATGACTAATGAGGTTTAGATTATTGTTAAACACAAATGTCGACAGTAATGCCAGATTTCCTCATCACTCCAGGCGGCCAGCACGCGACGCGATAATTGTAACCCACACGTCATTGTCAGTCCAATAGCTCTCTTCTCAACGAGACAGGTCATTTAGATTGGTTCCTACAGTCCAGTTGAATGTTATTTTATTTCTTCTTTGGTCATTTGGGCCACATATTGACCACGATGTTTGTGTTTTAGCTATTTAGCGGCTGCTTTCGTGCTGAAATCTTCAGCTTATCTATTGGCCCAGTATTCTTTCATTTTCCTGCTGAATTCTATCTTACGTTCCTCGGACCATTTTCTGGACTCGTTGTGGTGAGCTTCAGTAATGGATGTGAGGACAGGTCTGGTTTCAATTGTCAAACGTTTATATATATATATAGTGTACGCGTTCGACGAGAGTTTCGGGGACTACCGGTCTTCAACAGCCCTTCCAAGACCCTCCTCTAACCAAAACTCAACACAGGGTGGAAGAATGCATTCGTAGACTGGCCCAGCACAAGAAACTGCTCTCGGGGGTGTCGGGATTAGGAGAGTTTTAATATATGACCAGCCTTGAGGAATACATCCACAAAGAAAAATCTAACCATGAAAGAAAGAGGCCAGGCTTATGTTAAAATCACTCTAATTTATTGAAAATAGAGGCAGATCCCTAGCCTACTTCTGAGAGGTAAAAATCGCCTAGTCCGAATGAAATCTGCCATGGAAAAGAATTAATAATGTCTCCAATCTAATGCCTATCTTAAGCCTCTCGAAGTTCTATCCACAAATTTAAAAAAAAAGAAACTACTAAGAGAGTAATACGTATCGGTTCCCTACGCAACTACATCGGAAAAATTGATACTAATAATAATAATAATAATAATAATAATAATAATAATAATGACATCCATGAATCTATGGCAAAGCAAAAGATCAACTTGTTTACAATGCAAGAGTACAATTACGTTAATCGTTGGCATAATAATGATAGCTAGGCAATGATGGTATTCTCTCCAACATTTAATTTTACGTTAAATCTAAGCTATTCCTATCTGGCGTTAAATTAAAAATAAACGAGAAGCGTTTATCAAAGAAAATAAGAACACATAATCTAGGCACATTCTCGTCGTGACTCAATAATAAAAGGTACAAATAGCAATACAACATAAATGAATAACATTGGTAATACCCTCCTAAAATTAGCGCAATTGGCGCTCCAGCCTGCTCCACATTTCACGCTCTTTGCGTAGAAATGGTCATGAATGTAAGGAGGAAATATTATTTCGGCAACTGCGATTACGGGCTGTCTCGACTCACGTCGCATTATCAATTAACGACCGAGTTTTCAAATTATCACGTCATTAATTGACCGTCGTCTCAGAATTGGGAAATGTAAAGAATGTATTTAAAATAGTCGAAAATCGCAAGCTCTAAGATATCGGTCACACAAAAGAAATTTAAGTTTAGCGTTTCATTATGATTAGATTTCATAATTATTTAGTTCACATTTAGTCCCAGAAAAGAAAATTCTGTCATATTATTATTATTAGTTTCTGATTTAATTTGTCGTTACTCCTTAAAGTATCATTGTAATGTTTAGTGCCCATTAAACGTGTCCAGTGTTGCTGTGAGGGAGAAAACAGCTAATAATGCCTCAATAACCTGTGAATCTCAGTTAACTCAACTCATGTACACTCTTAAGTCCGTGTCAATAACACATGGTGGTTCTACTATCAGTCGACAAGACAATAGCGTTCACTGTCACTGGCAAAAATATCATATCAGCTAAAGAACACTAGCAATAAAGCCTCCCTTATAGTGTTCACTGCTAGACAGCACAATAACATGATTCACTTATTTACACAATAACATGGACTCAAATCTAATGCTTGAAAAAACATATCTGTTCACTCGTGAACATGAAAATCAGAGCCAATTAATCGGTATTTATACCATGTCTAATACAATGCATTCGCTTTACTTCAAAATAAGCTTCAATAAGCTCCCAGACAAGACCTCTGTCGAACCTGCGATATCTTGCTAACAAACATTCATTTACATTGTCGTCTCAGCCGTCTGCAATGTCGAAAAATAAAACAAGAAATTTTACACTCGAACACTCTAACTAGCCCATGTGGCTTCAAAACAAGTTTATAGATGGTCACAGCCAATCCACATTCTCTCCACTGCCATCAAAATTGTATACGAAAGTTTTGCTATGAACTAAGCTAGCGGTGCATTCCGCTCCAAACTATCCTATCACATAACCCTGGCAAACATGTGATAGCCTTCCCGTCCCACCGGGCTATTATAACGTAGCTTCCAAGCGTTTTAAACTGTACAACAGGCGGCCTGACACTTGTCTCGCAAGAAAAATGTTACACACAATTTATTTACAAACCTGCCTTTCTCCAGGCTTGCTTTATAATGATACGATAATTATTGTGACCTGCTTATAACTAATAAAAGTTGCCTGCCTATGAGAATGTGCTCAGTAAGACCATGTAAACTACTCTACTCATATGTCCAAACCTTACACCACAGTTAGTAAAGCATGTCGTTTCACTTACATATCGCTGTATAGGTATTTGTTCGAGCCTCGCCTGGGTCAATTAGGCGGGTAATGGCGTCCATCCTTGCCATTTATATTAAGGGCTCCAGGCAACTAATATCCTCCGCACTCCCAAGTTACGGTTTCCTACTCAATATTAGCTCCACGTGCTAGTAAAGGATATGGTTTCAGGTGGGCTTGGCATCGATTCCATAATGTAGACATTTTGTCGCAGTAGCGTGTTCACTGATTTTAATAGCTTGGCGTTATTAATCAATACTGGCAATCACTGGCGTTACACAAGTGAGGAAATAATGCGAAAATGATCATACACGCCGCAACAGGCGTTACAGATACCGTTAGAATGGCATGAACTCACTCAAATCTGGTATAAATATAATAATTCACGTTGCACGTGATCGCATGTTATCGCGACCATCCACGGTTCGATAAATTCAGAGTTTCATTTTCAGGTCCTTCTCTGCACTTTAATTACAATCTTACTACTCAAGATTTAAACGTAGGCTTGGTATTAGCTTCACAATTACAACACGTGCTAGCGGCCTTGTGGTCGCATGAGAGTCCTGAGTTCTTTCAACTCGTATAAAAATGCAGAAAATGGCAAATATTTCGAAGCGCGAATTACGTTCTCCTGCGTTAAACCAAGCAGGGATACACACTTTACACAACATTTCACTCAGATACAGCTCTGATATAAACGTAACCACGTTTCCAATCCACGAAGTACAAAAATGCGTATCGACCACGAAACTTCACCAAATTGAGTGCCAGCCAATGTAGTGGGCGGAACTCATGTCGTCACCACTCGAGTCAGGAGTTCAATTAATATTCCGGTTCGCATTTCTGCGAGGTGACCATGCAGTGGGTGTATATACAGTATCCAGACGTCCACAGTATATGTAGGGGAAACTCTTCTTAATGCCTCCCATTGCGAGCAATCTTATGTTTTCTGCGCCACATAGAGTTAATCTAAAAATATATATTAATCCCAAAATATACCAAATAATGATTCCAGATGGTTCAAATGTTTTCCATAAATATTAGGACTGAAAATTTCTTGAAAATAAATTTTCCAGCCAAATCAAGTCAAATCAGGGTAATCCAAAGACATGGCATCGCATGCAGACGATCTCGGCGCTGTTCCAGAGCGGTCACTAATTAGTCGATCTCAATGAGTGATCGATCCTCAGGTCGAAGATGCGCATTCGTGCGCAATATATATAGGATATTTGGGAACCAAACTCAGAAATATCGTATTTGTTACAAATTGAGTCACCTGTAACAAAAGTTAACGAGCCTTTAATATTATGAGTGGGATAACCATTAGTCTACTAGAGCACGATATCTACATGAAACGTAGTAGGATAATCGGTGAATTAAGTGACCATGCAGTGGGCGTATATACAGTATCTAGACGTCCACAGTATATGTAGGGGGGGGGGGGGCGATAGCCTAGATGTTAGGCCCCTTAAAACAACAATTATCATCATCATCATATATGTAGGGGAAACTCTTCTTAATGCCTCCCATTGCGAGCAATCTTACGTTTTCTGCGCCACATAGAGTTAATCACTCTCCCCCTTATCTCTTATGAAACTTTTGTCCTGTTTTCACTCATTCCCGTGGCATTATTAATCGCGGAGAAATAACATTTGTTTTTGAATGGAAATATTCTGATTTCTGCCATTAGTATGGTAGGCAGTTTTTATTAATTACACCATTTCAAATGTGCAAGTATTTTGAAAATTGGACAAACAGGTTTGAAGCAAAAGCGAGCGACCTTGTTTATTGTACGACACGCCACTCACCAAGTCATTCAAGTCCATCACACCGTTCAATTTATCTAATAAAGCACTGTTGTGCTAATGGCAGAAGTAAGTTTATTTTATTGTGTTGGAAGCCAGTTTTTAGTGTTGCCTTAATAAATGAAACAGTGACATGAGATTAAATAGTGTACAGTATATATCTCGACTCAGATACTCATAGACATACGGTAGATTAAATGATGATCGCTTGACGATGGAAACTCGTCTTCCACGTGTATTAATTAATATCATGTATTTCTTTTCAGGTGTAGGAAATAACACTCATTACAATTTGGTTATAATAGTGTTGACCGACTGAAAATAATTTAAATTTAAGTATTTGGGGAGCATATTCACAGAAGATGGTACAATAAATGAAGAAATTGGAAAGAGAATCCAACAAGCTAATGGGTTTAACCAGTGTGTGAGAGGTTTAGTATGGAACCAGGAAGTCCCAGAGAAATGCAAGAAAGTTCTATTCTCAATGTATTACACACCAATTTTGACATATGCAGCAGGTACTTGGACCACAACAAAACGCGATGAAAGCCGAATCCAAGCAGCCGAGATGAAGTTCCTTAGAGGAATAATTGGGAAGACACGGAGGGATAAAATCAGAAATGTGGACATTAGGGAGAGAACTGGGTTCCCAAACCTGCAAGACAAGATAGAAACCAGTAAGCTGAAGTGGTACGGACATATGATGAGAATGGAAGAATATAGAGAACCAAAAATAATATTTATGGAGAAAATACTAGGGAGAAGACCACGAGGAAGGCCCAGAAAGAGGTGGATAGATACGGTGAAGGAAGGCATAGAGAAAAGAGGAGTAAAAGAAAAAGAAGTATTGAAAGAAGAAAATGAATGGTGGATGGATAGACAACTGTGGAGGTCCTTGATTCGCAACCCGACCCAGGGAACTGGAAACGGGAAATGAAGAAGAAGAAGAAGTAGAAGAAGAAGAATAAGAATAAGAATAAGAAGAAGAAGAAGAAGAAGAAGAAGAAGAAAATTTTCAAACAATGTTTATAATAGCCTGATATGACGTTAATTGTTGCTTTAGAAGCTAATTATGTACTGTCCTATAGGCGACAAGAGAATATAGTTACACAAACAAGTCATAAGACATGTTATTCTTGTTGTTGATTTATTTAGGGGCTATGCGACATTTTAGTCATGTAGCAGCGTGTACTTGGATGTGTGTGGAATTTGTCTGACAAACTATGTCATTGTGGTGACAGTACAAGTGTATGTATTTGTAATTGGGGCTAAGATTTAGCAAGGAGGTGGCCGTGGTCTTATGTAGGAACCATCAGTAGATTTAGGAAACTGCTTAAGTAGGAATAGAACCCATATTTTCTCAATACTGCCACTCGAGGCTGAGTGAACCTCGTTACAGCTCTCATACCAGAATTAGATGTCTTACCAGCGCCGGGAATCGAACACGGACCTTCGCCGTGACAGTCAACGTGCTCGGAATAGAAGCTGATAGATGTCGGCAATCACAGACAGCGACTGAGCTCCTTTATCTTCACTCTCTCTACTTCCGCTCCACTCTCTTCCACCACGCAAGGCCCGACAGTTGGCGATATTGGGCGGCGAGTGGGCGAAAGATTGACATCTTGACTGAACGTTAATCGACGGCTTCTAACGTACATCTCCGTTGCATTGAAACTGTTCAAACATGACTAATCTACCGCACATATCAGTTTGTACTCAGAACACAGGCGCAAACATGGAGCCCCTGTATGTCTCCTTGAAAAAGGACTAGCGGGAATTTGAACCCCCAAAGCTGTTTCAGCTTGAAATGACCTTCAACAATTTTGTTTCTGAAATTCAATGTCAATTTCCTCGTTGCAGAAATAAGTGACTAGTATGTCAGTGTGCAACCACATGGCAGACACACACAAGCATCGACATCTCACTCACTCTTGAGTGCCCCATTACGTCTAATGGAAATTATTTATCACAAGGCAGACTCCGCCTACAGCGCTCGTCAACCCAGGATGATATACGAGGCAATGTACAGTATAAGTTGTGCAGTAGCACTTTCCGCTAATGAAAACTCAACGACACGCATCATACTCCTTGACACATCTGCGACCATGCGCCGAGTGGGGCCTAATTGCTTCCAGATAGTGAATCACCTTCAATGTACGTAATTATTAAAACCAATTTGCTTAGAGACTGAGGACACTTCCCGGTTACTGAAAAATACTGCTCAAAAGAATTAGAGGGGCAACATTTTGCTCACGTGAATAGTTTAACTAGTTTACCCAGCGTGACCATAAAGGGTACATTCCATATGGCAGTTATGCGATCTATTACGCAGGTCACTAAAGCCTCGGAGCCGTCCAGCACCGCAAGTACACAGTGGTCCTTCACCGCCTGCCATGCCGAGCACCTCTTCTGCTTTGGAATAAGCTGAACGCCACGCCACATTTCCCTAGCGTCTCGCCAGCCACCAGCACTCACCCAAATCATAATAAACATCAATCTAGAGCCACTTGGCAGTACTCACCGGTTGAAGGTTTTGGGGAAGGAGATAGGCGTTTTACCCTATGAATGCTGGTCCAGACTGTCAACAATTTGTGATCAAGGTTAAAATATTCACAAGTATCTCCCCTTTCTTTAATGCCATTAGAGATGCAACGTGTGGAGAAGCAGCAGAAGATGGCTTGTAAGTTTCCGAAATTGAAGGTTTCTTCACGGAACTAGTTACTTTAAAGTGGCTTGGCGTGAAATGAACTTTAAGGAGTGGATAAACTGACAGAACGAATTAAATTTTCTACACTAATTATAGCATTGCCTTCCATATTGCCTGATATGCTCGGCAAAACCTTAAGCTGACGGGCAATTCAACAACAAAGGCCTAGGATGAGCTGACCAGTTAGTGTCGTTCATTGACGGACAACACTGTACCACCTCTCCCTAGCGTCTCGTCAGCGCCCAGTACTCATCCAAATCATTATCTTATGTATAATACGGTAAGGTGTATGTTTCACAAAACTCAAGTTCCTAAACCAGAGGGAGTTAGAAGGTGTGGCTTGTACCAAAATCTTCCAAATCGTCTCAATAGTACAGGAAAAATCATGCATTTCTTGAAAAGTTAACGGAAATATATTGTTTACTTTATCAAGTGCTTTTAAACAAATAAACAAGAGGATATCCCCTGGCAGAACTCTGACGCGCAAAGCCCGCATAGCACTAGAGCCGGGCGGGTAGTCTGTACACATGGGGCGCACACAACCCATTCTGCGAGAGTTTTCGCACGGGTCCGCTATAACCGAACGTCAGATCAAGACCTAAGCGGTCCCTTTGATGTTCCGGTCTGTGAAAAGGCTAACGCGCAAGGAAATAGTTCCCAATTTTTCTGCTTGTTTTTGCAGTACAAGATGTTTCAGCGCATGTTGCTATGTTTCGATAAACTGGCTAGATTACTTTTAAGAAATTCCTTGGTATAAATCTATAAATAAATTAATCATTTTCTCGTTAATTGGGGGCTGCATCAACCTTGATTTTCATGCGACTAACTGTGTGCGCGAATATAGCTTGTAGTGGTATTTTATACGATAGGCAGAGTAATTCGGTATCAATTTGATATTATATTATATTTCGTTCTGTATAAACCTTGTTTGAGCGGCAAAAGAGTAACCGACTCATTCGATGTTGTGGCAAATCAGGTTCAAAGGTTGGCAATACTGTTACGAGTTCAACATGGCATCTTCAAGTACACAACGTGTTCAAACTGCAGCTGTAAAGCTTGAATCACCAACAAAATACTTCAAAAATAATAAAAGTGGAGAGAAGTTCAGTAAAAGGTGCAAACAAATGATTTTAAATGTATATACTGTAGTAGGTTGAGGGATGACAATCCAGAGTGGACACTAGAAGAGTTGGTGAAGAAGACTGCATACTTGACTGGCGTTTCGACATACAGTGTTTACTCGGTGCGCGCTGAATTCAAAGCTCATGGCGAGTCTCCAGCGAGAAGTCGACCTGCGTCACAAGGAAAGAGGGTTCAAGTGTCACAGTATTTAGAATTTTGTTCTGTGTGGAATTCGTAGGAAAGTGCATTCTTCTTTTTCTCAAGAATGAAATTGAAACTGTGACGAAAGTGACAGTGAAAGTTAATGGTGATAGTGATAGTAGTGAATCATCTGACGGCGGTCTCAGTGGAATAGAAGCAATGGAGGAAGATTAGTGACAATATCTGTAAGTTATATACACATGTTGTATCCTAACATTTAATCTTATTTATAGGAAAGTGTTTACTTCTCAGTAGCCTATGTCAGCTCAACCGAAAATATATAGCCTACTCGCCACGTTTTGTAATGACATTTTGATTATGGCTAATCCGCATATACACCTGACAGTATTATTTTCCTATGCGCGGTATAATTATTTTGTTTTATAATTACCCTCCACTTCACGTTACAGTTAAGTCTTTGTACTAACAGTAGATCATTCTGCCTTCAGATTCTCAAGAGTACGTGTCGTAACCCTTCAAGGAAGCAGCTGTTTCTCCCCGTCAACTTTCGATCTTTCCCAATATAAGATGCTGACGGATGACAAATAAGCAATTAGCAGGTTCATAGGGTTCAAGGACACACGTCTTTTCGTCTTCTTATATTACTCATCATTCATGTGTCATTCCTCGCCTAACACAAATAATGGTATATTGTTTTAAATAATCGCACGATAACATAAAACTACAAGCATCCTTTTTTTTATTAACACAGAGCCTCGGGTTTCGACACGATAGGAAAACATATTTGATTCAGTGAATATACCGTAGATAAATTCGTAATTGAAGTGAATCAAAGGTCCGAACGCAATAAAATCGTTTGTGGTTAAGGTAGATTCAAATACTCGATCAGATGCGCGCCATGTTGGAAACACAAGACGGGACAGAGAGAGAAGATGCGTGGAGGGACAGAGAGAGAAGATGCACGGAGGGATATTTTCCTCAGGTCTTGACCTGACGTGGGGTATCGTATAGTAAATATCTATCCTTATTAAGTAGATCCCCTCACTTATGTGAAGAATAGTTACACATCACTAACGCTTAGGATATGAATCTTTTGTTTGTGTTGCTTATTTTAGGGGCTGCGATATCGTAATCATATAGCCCCGTGTATTTGGGTGTGCGAGGATTTTTTGCGATAACCTGTGTTATTGTGATGGCTGTATTAATGTGTGCATTTGTAAATTGAGGATGGGATTGGGAAGGAGGTAGCCGTGGCCTTAAGTTAGGAACCATCCCAGCATTTGCCTGGAGTAGAAACGGAAAACCACTTCCAGGAGAGCTGAGGTGGGAATCGAACCCTCCTCTTCTCAGTTTTGCCTCACGAGACTGAGTGAACCCCGTTCCAGCTCTCACACCAGAATTAAATTCCTTGGCAGAGCCGGGAATCGAACTTGGGCCTCCACAGTGACAGCCAAGATTGCTAGCCACTACGCAACGAGGCGGAATATAGGCTTATGTGATCGATCACCTTTTGTTCGTGTGTGTGCATGTGTGTGTGTGGGTCTAATAAGTTCTGATTGGCTAAAGCTATTTCAATGAAACTTGGTAGGAATTCACTTCTACACCGTCCAACCCCGATCGTGCATTTAATGTTTTAATAAATATTACCAATCCTATAATGTGTTCGCGGGAAATATTTTACCACCATTCAATGTGTCTCAAACTATTACTGTATTTGGTTCAAATTTTGTATGGAGTAGAAGTCACTGAAGTAGGCCTACGTTCACCTTCAAAAACCTGATGAGCGCAAAACCAACTTGGCACCCCACGAATTGTAATACTTAGGTGTGCTTTTCTCCCGAGTAGAGTGAACCGTAGTCACCATCTCATACTAACCCCATGAAATAAATCGTAATATGATTGACTGCGTGGCGCTGCAACTGCTGTGCCTAGGATTGTGGGATCGAATTCCGGTGCAGTCAGTTGCCATTTGAGGGTGCTTAGACATGACAGAGGTATGTCAGTAGATTAAGTGGCACATTCAGGGCAAAATTCTGACACCTTCACGTCTTTAATAGCCACAGTAGTCAAAAGGGACATAAAACGCATAACTTTATTATTATTATTATTATTATTATTATTATTATTATTATTATGAAATATTAATGCGTACAAACCTGGCTAATTAGCATAAATATATCCACTATAGCCGCTGTACCGAATTTACCCATTGAATAGCTCATTTTCGTAAAATGATAGGCTATAGCCTATGATGGAACAGTTTCCTGATCGCGGCATCAATTATGCATATGAAACCTGTTATTTGAGAGACTATCACATTTGATATATAAGGACAATTTATAAAACTCATTTATGCAACACACTCAAAGTCCAACCCCTCGTCCACGTCGTGGGAGACGGGCGACGGCACAACGGCACAAAGTAGGGGATCGCCTGTAAGGGCGAAGTACAGTGGGGACTTCGTGTGCCCCGGGACCGTTACGGTAGCTGTGAGGGTCCTACAGGAACCCTGAAAAGTGACGGCTAACGGGGCTCTGGTGAAGCTACGATAGGCCTAGCAAGCCAGTAGTGGATGAAACCAAATGCTTTCAAAAATGGAACGAGCCTCGGACATGATGGATTTAGTAGACGACGACACGGCTGTACACACGGACTAAGATTTGGAACTTTAAACCTAAGAACGCTGACGGGGAAGGTGGAGGAGATAGTGGATATGATGGAAAGAAGGAAGTTGGATTTATTGGGATTGGCAGAAACAAAGTGGAAAGGGGAAGGAAGGAGAGAACTGAGAAAAGGCTATAGACTGTACTGGAGTGGGAACAAAGAAGGAAAGAGGAATGGAGTGGGAGTAGTAGTACGAGATGGTTTAAAAGAAGAAGTGAGGAGAATAAGTGATAGGATGATGATAGTGAAAGTAGCACTGAGGGGAGAGACCGTAGAAATAGTTCAAGTGTATGCTCCACAAGTAGGCTGCGCCTCTGAAGAGAAGGAGGAGTTTCAAGAGGAATTGCAGAAGCAGCTGGTAGGAAGAAATATGATTGTTATGGGGGATCTCAATGCCCATGTAGGAAGAGAAAGACAAGGTTATGAGAGTGTTCTAGGACCAGAGGGTTGGGGCGGAAGAAATGAGGAAGGAAAGAGACTGTTGGACTTCTGCCAGAGGAATAGCCTGCTAGTTGGGAACTCCTGGTTTAAGAAAAGAGAGAGCCACACAATCACATGGTACAGTGATGACTTGACCAGGAAGTCGGTGGTCGACTATATACTGTATGAGAAAGAACTAAATAAGAACATCACGGACATCAAGGTTATACCATCGGAGAACCTGGATAGCGACCATCGATTGCTGGTAATGAACCTGAGAGGGAGTAGGGAGAAGAAAGGGACTGAGAACCAGGAAAGACGTATAAGGATATGGAAACTGAAAGAAGGGGATAGATGGGTCGAGTACCTCAAAATGGTAAAGGAAGGAATTCCAACAGATGAAGAAAGAGGGGTGGAAGAAGAATGGGCTAGATTTAAGAAGACACTAGTAGGAGCAGCAGAAGCAGTATGTGGGAGGACAAGTAGTAAGAAGAGGTGGAAGGAAACACCATGGTGGAATGAGAAGACAAAAGATATAGTAAGGGAAAAGAATAGAGCCTTTAGGAGGTGGTATCAAAATAGGACGGTAGAGACAAGGGAAGAGTATCAGGAAAAAAGAAGGAGGCGAAGAGAGTAGTGGCTGAGGAGAGAAGAAAGTGGATGGAAGAGTGGACAAAGATGATGAAGGAGGATAGTGAAGGTACAAAAAAGGTCCTGTACGGGATGGTAAAAAATAAGAGGCGGAAGGATCCTACGGATTATGTTAGAATGGTGAACGAAAGGGGACAAGGGATAGGAAATAGGGAAGAACTGAAGAAAATGTGGAAAGAATATTTTGAAGAACTACTGAACCTAAATGGAAAAGATGGTGAGGAGGAAGAAATCGGGGAATAGGAAGATGAACTGCAAACAAAAAAGGACTTAACATGGAAAGAAGTGGAAGATGCAGTGAACAAAATGAAAGGAGGGAAGGCACCGGGTGTGGATGAGTTGAGTGTGGAGATGGAGAGAGCAGCAGGAGAGGTGGGGATACAGTGGTTGTACCGAGTGATGAGGACAGCATGGAAGGAAAGGAAGACCCCAGAGGACTGAAAAAAAAGGAATAATTGTCCCGATCTTCAAGAAAGGTAGTAGAACAGATTGCAGAAACTATCGGGGAATAACACTGATGAGTCATTGTGCAAAGATCTTCGAGAAAGTTTTGGAAAAGAGAATTAGGACAAGGATAGAAGGAGGGATGAGGGAAGAACAACATGGCTTCAGAGCAGGAAGGTCCACAGTGGATTTGATTTTTGCTGTAAGGCAGTTACAAGAACAGCACTATGAGTATGGAACAGATCTACTGATGGCCTTCCTGGACATTGAGAAAGCATATGACAGTGTATGCAGAAACAAAGTATGGAAGTCCCTGGAGGATAGAGGAGTAGAGAAATGGACTATAAAGAGGATACAGGAGATGTACAAGGGAAGCGTGAGCTGTGTGAAAGTGGGAGGAGAGAGATCAGACTGGTTGGAACAGAGAAACGGCCTGAAACAAGGAAGTGCACTGTCACCGTTATTTTTCATTGTGGTGATGGATGACATAAAGACCCGAGTGGCACAAGTAATTGGGGAAGGAAAGATGAAAGCAATGGTGTTTGCAGATGATTTGATGATTTGGGGAAACAAGGAGGAGGAGGTACAGGAACAGTTGGACGTGTGGGAAGGAATAATACAAGGATATGGGATGAAATTTAGCATAAATAAGAGTGAGATGGTGATCACAACAAGGAAGAAGGAAAGAACCACAACGGGAATAAAAATTGGTGGGGAACAGCTGAAGAAAGTGGAGAGTTTCAAGTATCTGGGAAGCCTGATACAAGATAATGAAAGAAACGATAGAGAAATAAATGAGGGGGGAGGCAGGCAGAAGCATTTCGGAGGAGTGTGAGAAGCATGTTATGGAGCAAGGATGTCCCTCAGAACAGCAAAAAGATCATATATCGGACGTACTATGTCCCTATCCTAACGTATGCCTCGGAGACCTGGGTTATGAAAGGAAGGGAGAAGAGCAAAATACAGGCCAGTGAGATGAGGTTCTTGAGAAGCAGTATTGGAGCTACAAAGATGGACAGAATAAGAAATGAGAGGACCAGAGAATTAATGAAGGAAGAACCATTACAAGATGGTATAGAGAAATCTAGACTTAGATGGTATGGACATGTAAAACGAATGGAGGAGAAGAGGATACCCAGGAGAGTACACGAGACGAAGTGGGAAGGAAAGAGACCGAGAAGAAGACCGAGAGACAGGTGGCTGAAGGGGGTGGAAGAAAGCGTGAAGAAGAGAGGAGAAGACTGGACAAGGTTGGAGGCGGAGAGATGGTGGGAAGACAGAAGACGTTGGAGAGGCTTGTGTTCCAAACTGACCCGGCCAGTGGCTGGAAACTGTGCAAGATGATGATGATGATGACTCAAACTGAAATGTTTGCTTTCTATACAAACAAATGAACCGCGTTATATCGCTCGCCATGACCGAAATGGGCATCTGCAGTAAGTCCGGGGATTGGAGTTAACAATCCTGGCGCTACCAGCGGCTTTCCTGAGTGTGTTTTTTCTCTGGGGTATTCCACACTCCCTTCAGGACAATGCTGCGATAGTACCTTACTTCACGTCCCGGGGCACCTTCCTCATCCCTGTCCCTAATACAGTTGCACACACTACTACAGTCGTCACAGGAAAACAGGTTATCAGAAAAGTTCATCACACACCCAACTACACGGGGCTGATGACCAAGATGTCCCAAAACGCTAAAATGAATTAACAACAACAATGAGGAGTTTGTTTAAGGTGTGAAATCTTGAGTGATTACCTTATTGAATCGTATTTATTCGATGGCCACTTACGAGGTGCACGCTACGTGCACTTTGTACGACATGAACTCCCATTCCTGCTGGAGGATGATCTCTATAAGATGTAGCTGCACCACATTGGGCGTTAGCTGTCTGTAACCACCTGAATGATACACATTTAAGATAATTAGTAGTAGAGGAGGACCTGTCTTCTGGCCTGCCAGGTCGCCGGACTTAACGCCATGGGGTTACTTCCTGTGGGAGCGTTTGAAATAAACAATTTACACTCAGAAGCCTTAAGATCTTGGGTGCCCTCGACAACTCATCACTAATAATAATAATAATATCGTATGGCCTCGGGTGCCGGGTGCGAGCTTTGTTATTTGACGCCCAAAAGGCAGCTTGTATGTCAAATTTTGTCGTCCCTTGGAACGCTATGAAAGTCAAGGAGGTTACATATCAAAGCTCATTAACATATTGCGCTTTCTAGTAGAGAATGGAGGAACTTTGTATTGGCGGAAAATCCCGAGATTGATTTTGCCCATTATGAACACGGCCTACAGAATGCAAATGGGTTCTTTATCATGCCAACAACGTATGACATGCGTGTCGTTACTTTTGTCGCCTTTCAAAAATCACTTACCATGGCCAGGAGTGAACCTGCAAGCTTGGGGTTGGTAGTCCGACACGAAAACCACTCACCCACCGGGGCAAGAACTCATCACTGATTCCTGCAGATTATTATGACACAATGCCACAGTGCACTAGAATATCCATTCAGCGGCGTTCCAAGATGTGCATAAAATAAGCAGGTCATCAACTCGAGCACTTGCTAACGTAACTAACTATTGTAAGGGCGTTCTTCCCCTCCCCCTACTACCTATCCCGTCTGATAAACAGTATACTAGTGGTGTATGTATTAGGAATTGAATAAACGTCGAGTACTCAACGTGGGACTTGTCTACAAAGTTTTCAGGTAAACAACATCAGCGCGAACTTCTGAGGTATCATCATCAACAGTTTAACATCTTATTGGTCACAGACTGACATTCTCATCAGAGAATTAAACCACATTATCCTTGGAAGAAAAACAGTATTTGCATGTATTAAGTTGTAGGCCAGTTAACTTCTGTAATATTAATTTTGTCAATTTTAATTAACATTCTATTAGAATAAAATATGTTGTACAGTATGATATTAGTGCACATGATTATTGCTATTGCGAATCAGTTGTTTACATGGCGACCCCGAGACAATACAATCATCTGCAAATATTATAATTAGATTCAAAATAAATCAATTATTCAAAATAATTTAATTAATCAAATAGTAATCATTAATTTGATAAGCTTCAATCAATTTCATTAAAATAAACCTTGACATGAACTTGGTACTAATACAAACGTTATGTCTAGCCTGTCTGACTGGACCACTTGCCACCTGCCACTTGCCAACCCATGGCAACGAGCAACTGTCGGCAAGCGCTGGACCAAAGGTTGGTGGTACTCCCTCTCGCTCATTTGTAGGTCTCTAATTTGATCGGATGAGTTGTCTCACTGCGGGACACTGGTCATGAAGGTCATGATCATTGATAACGTATCAGTACAGGGAAAGGGAACGCACCTCACAGGGGCATAGGCTATCCTTCGATCAGGAGTTGTTTTCTCTTCAACGCATATGTCACAAGAACTGCAATAGCCTACTCTTTGTCTGCATGCAGTCGACAGTTTAAATGTTAATGTGGTTTACCATCCAATGTACGTATGCATTTCGCGTTGACACCACATTTAAATGAGTCAGTTTTACCCACACAACTTAAAATAAAGCAATACTATTTGAAACAAATTTATAGTTTTAATGAACTAAACTATGTAAACCGAATGCCATTGTGGATCTGTATTGACTGACGTAGGCCGAGATATTGGTCTGTTCTCCATTCAATTGGCCGTTACAGAAAGGTCACGAATCAGCTAATTATAAAATTAGTTTTTCAATAAGTATATACAAATTGGCAGACTCATCAGTCCATACCGAAAGATTATGAATAGTCCTTCAAACACAGTGTTCAATAAGTCTTGAAAATAATGTTTCCTGCTGCAAAGCCATGCATGATAAATGTAATTGTTGAGAACATCAATGGTCTACTGTACTTCTACATTCCACTCAGAAGGATTGGGATCGATCCATGGTTTTGCACTGGATGAGTTGTATCCTAACATGAAGATTGGAGCGGGATGCACCAAGTCTCGTGGAGACGATCAACAAGAGAAGTACGTTGGAATCCTGTTTTTGGTCATTCCAGACATGGTTCGTCATGATTTCCCACTCCTATCCTATTCTCGGAAGATGCTTGAGTTACAGCTATCCTGTGTCCACGGCCTACTCCTTACCGGTCCTAGCTCCAATTACAAGTACACACATTAGTAAACTCTCCTTAGGTTCCAACACTCACAAAATAGCACTGAACTGATAACTACTATGCTCCTAGTCCCTAACTGAAACAACAATTATGTCGTGGATCATTCCGTAATGCATGTTTCGAAATACAGCATGTAAGAATGTTATATGACAATTCTCACTAAAATGTAGTTCAATATTCAAGAATAGAAAATAATTGATTCAGAAATTGAATACTTAATTCCTCAGTTATCATCCATTCATTGCTGAACGGGCATGAACGAGTCCTTTTGAGCAGGGAAATAATTAAATCAGTCAATAATATGAACTTGTATGGTTTTACAACTAATTTCATCCCACTCAGAAAACGTTTTGTGCCACCTTATGTGGCCTCAGGGTATGTATAGAAACTCCAGATCCAGAGGTTCTGGGTTCGATTTACGGCTCTACCAAGAAATTTAATTCTGGTCTGAGGGTTGGAAAGGAGTACACTCAGCCTCGTGAGGTTAAAAGGAGTAGATATGGACTACATTCCCATCCCCAGCCATCCCAGAAGTGTTTTTCCGTGGATTTCCCACTTCTACTTCAGACAAATGCCGGGATGGTTTCTAACGCAAGGCCACGGCCGCCTCCTTCCAAATCCTAGGCTCAATTAAAAAATACACATACTGCTACAGCCGTCACAATGATAGAGGTTATTAGACAGCTTCCGCACACACCCTAATACACGGGGCGACATGACCACGACTTTACCGACAACAGTGGCTACGCTCGCTAAAGCGCAGCGTTAGGTCATGGGGCCAAACTCTCTGCTGACTCGGTAGACGCGTGGGTTCGAGCTCCACCATCGGCCATCCTTGAAATGGTTTCCATGGTTTCCCCATTTTCAACACAAGGCAAATGCTGAGACGGTACCTTCTGATAGGCCACGGCCGCTTCCTTCCACATCCTTGCCTAGTTTCTATCATCTTCATCCATTCCATCGCTCATCCCGACGCGCAGGTCGCCCACGGGTGTCGACTAGAAAGACTTGCACTCGGCCTCTCAGGAGGCCACATGACAAAAAAAAAACCACGATGCTGCAGAGCTCCTAAATGAATCAACAACAAGAACAATACGTTATTCATTCTTGTGATGCATTAAATGTTTCTCTTCCTCTTGTAAATCAGAATCTTATGGCTCATGAGCGATTCAGATTATTGCAGCAGTAACATGTACGTCAGCAAACAGAGTGGAAGGAGACAAGAAGTGGCAAGTAACTCGCACTACAATGAATTGGTCTGCATTTACTTGTCACAGTTTCCACATCCCACGTCTGCTTGTGGCTTGTCACTGTGACATGTGGGTAGTGTGGCTTTTCTATTCATTTATTCATTGTTCGCAAAACTTGCCTTATTAGGGGCATCAGGCAATTATAAAGCTACCCTGGAAATGTGACCAATATTATTGCAGCCTTCCAAGTTGAAATGTACATTTCATTAATACAGATATACTCTTTAACAATATTCCATTGAGTGATTCCATAACCTCAGATGTATTTGTTGCCAATGCAGTGCTACGCAGATTACAGACCTACTGTTCGTAATGTGAAATTTAGTCAGTTTCCATCATATGATTATTGACTTTCAGCCATCCTCAGGGGTGTTCAACTTATTTGCTGGCGAGCCAAATGGCAGATTCCTAATCGAACCGTGGGTCAAATTATCTCCCCTCCCCCCCCCCCCCCCTCCCCAACTCTTCCCTAACACACAATTACATCCACACACCCAGGTGGCCCCCTCTGCAATCACTAACCAATCTCTTACACGGCTAGTCGACTGGACACACAATAACCTGACACACAATACAAAACAAGTTGATAAAAGTAAACAATATTCTGTAACTTTGGATAAACTTTCTAATTAAAAGTCAATTTGTAGTTTAACGTGACCGTTAATCTCACGATCATGAACCACGGGACCTCTTTTTCTTACGTGAAATCCGAACCACAGGACATGGCATTTTACTTCGAATATCTCACATTCAATGACCAGGAATCGAACCCGATCTGCCTTGGTGAGGGGCAAAGAGCTTGACCGCTGCGCCACCACACCTCCCTCCGTAAACGTACTAATTAAGTGACAGTGATGAAATGTTTGGAGATAAGGCACAGCCACCCTCAGAATGGAATGTAAGTGTTCATCACTGATCCGGGAACGTAATCTTCATTTAATAAACTTAATTTTTGAAAATGTTTGTTTACAAATGTAAGTACTCATAAACATATTCAAATATTTTCTCGCGAATTTTAAGAAATACGGATAATTTTCGTTACTAAGCACCCTGTAAAAGTTTATTACATTTCACTCCGCGAACTTGTCCCTTGATTGGGAACAACACTGAAGTTCAATCAATTCTATCCGTGGTTGGAGAGGTGAATCATCGACGTCAACTACAAAAGGATTTGGAAAAAAATAATTTTCTCCACGCTCACAGAAAGGTATTTAAATCTGTTTTCAAACTCATTCTTACTAAACGAATCATATGCCACTGAGCTGATTGAGTTCACTTGTTGAAGCTCAGTACAACATGAAAAGTGTGCGAACATGCCCTTCTCTAATTGCTGTTGAAATAATTTCAATTTATTTTGTAACGTAAACACATACTTATACATTTCATTTAACATTAAACTTTTCCCTTGTAATCCCTTGTTCACCATATTGAAATATTGTGTTAAATCTGTGACTACTGTATTTATGAATCCCACATCCAGTCATTGTCCCCATATTCTTCCGGTTCTTTGTTTCATGTTCATAAATGTGCTTAATTCGTCATGAAGATGGAACGACCGTTCCAAATATTACCACGACTAAGCCAGCGTACCTCTCTATGATAAATTATATCGCCGTAGTGACAATCGATATCAGCCAGGAACGACTGGAACTGCCGATGATTGAGTCCATGCGATCGAATATAATTGTAGATGTCAGTATTTTCATCACATGTTGTAAATTCAATACTTTTCCACAAAGAACTTGTTGATGAATAATGCAGTGTAATTAAAATTTCTGTTATTAAATTAATTTCTTATTAATCCCATTAATCCATCTTTTGTACCACTCATAATTCTTGCTCCATCGTTTGTTATAGATGAAAATCCATCCCATCTTAAAATGAGATCATTCAATGTCTCACTCAGTTGGAGAAACAATTCCTCGCCTGTTGTAGTTCCATGGATACTTCTTAAAGATGCCAACTCCTCAGTTATTGCACACGCTTTGTCAATGCCACGAATAAGAAGATGTTCAGTAAAGAACATATAGCCTACTTTCTCCTAAATGCATGGGTATTGTTATAACGCTTTGTCCTTTTCAAGGAGTATAATTGAATATTGATTGTAGTAGCTTGTTGAAATACACGTGCTATACGGACATTACACATGAATACGAAGTGCCCTTTGCTGGTGCTACCTCTGTAAAAAAATCATTCAATTTGGTTTCACCATGTTTGAATTGATATGGGGAATCGATTTGCACACATACATGGCCGCTATCTGCAAACTATTGGGCTTATGACATTGTAGTTCTGTCAAAAGATGCTTCCCACAAAAAGGTATGTTGTTGCAAAATTTGATGGAGATCAAATGATTAGGTTGGTCGTAATTTGATTTAAACTCTTAACATTTGGGTGGCCACCATTCCGTTTCCGTCAAGATGGCGGCAATATAAAATATGACACTGAGGTGCCCTTTGCCAGTGCTACCTCTGTATCAAATTTCGTTCAATTCTGTTTTACCGTGTTTGAATTGATAGGGGGAATCCATTTGCACACATACATTGCCGCCATATGCAAACTGTTCGACTGATGGCCTTGTAGCTTGGTCAAAGAACGCTTCTCACATAAAGGTATGTTGTTGAAAAATTTGATAGAGATCAATTGATTAGGTCGGTCGTAATTTTATTTAAACTTTTAACATTTGGGTGGCCACCATTCCATTTCCCTAAAGATGGCGGCAATATAAAACATGACACTGAGGTGCCCTTTGCCAGTGATACCTCTGTACCAAATTTCGTACAATTCGGTTTCACTGTGTTAGAAAAGATAGGGGGAATCGATTTGCACACATACAGGGGCGCCATCCGCAAATTATTGGTGTGATGACCTTGTAGATTGGTCAAAAGATTCTTTATACATAAAGGTATAATGTTGCAAAATTTAGTAGAGATTAGATGATTAGGTTGGTCATAATTTGATTCAAGCTTTAAACATTTGGGTGGCCGCCATTACGTATTCGTCAAAATGGCGGCAATATAAAACATGACACAGGAGTGCCCTTTACTAGTGCTACCTCTGTACCAAATTTCGTTGAATTCTGTTTCACCGTGTTTGAATTGATAGGGGGAATCGATTTGCACACATACATGGCCGCCATCTGCAAACTATTGGGCTGATGACCTTGTAGTTTAGTCAAAAGACGCTCGCCATACGAATTAATGTTGTTGCAAAAATTGGTAGAGATCAGATGATTAGGTTAGTCGTATTGTGATTTAAGCTTTTAATATTTGGGTGGCCGCCATTACGTTTCCGTCAAGATGGCGGCGATATAAAAAATGATACAGAGGTGCTCTTTGCTAAGCTACCTCTGTACCAAATTTCGTTCAACTCAGTTTCACCATGTTTGAATTGATAGGGGGAATCGATTTGCACACATACATGGCCGCCATCTGCAACCTATTGTGCTGATGTCTGGTCAAAGTATGCGTCCCACATAAATATATGTTGTTGCAAAATTTGGTAGAGATCAGATTATTAAGTTCGTCGTAATTTGATTTAAGCTTTGGACATTTGGGTGGCCACCATTACGTTTCCGACAAGTTGGCGGCGATATAAAACATGACACTGAGGTGCCCTTTGTATGTTCTACCTCTGTACCAAATTTCGTTCAATTCGGATTCACCGTGTTTGACTTGATAGGGTGTACATACATTCAGACTAGCTTACACACACACACACACACACACACACACACTCAGACACACAATGTTTGCCTTGTAGTGATCTCATAAATCTACTTTCATTTTTTTTTTTTTTTTGCAAAAATCGAACGTAGGCTAAAAATTAAAAGTTGTGCTGTATCACGGGCATCATTACTTTCATCCAACGCCAATGAAAATATCTCGAATGATTTTGATTTTTCGCGCAGTTGTGATCACGAATTAGTCCCGAGTTCTTCCTTCTCACCATTGTGCTCCGCTATAAGCTGACTGAATTTATAAGTTGTTTCTTTGCCGGACACATTTCCTCTATTACAGAAAGTTTACAGTTCTTCACCAACTCATCAGAAAGTAGTTTCTCTTTCGTGGCTAATAAATGTGCAACTCTATAACTAGCGTGGACTGCAGCTATATTTTCCTCGATCTGTTTAGTGAACATTTGTTTTTGAACGGTGGGACTTTTCATTAAATTTGAAATATTTTTCTTCGTAATACTCCAGCGTATTTATTATACACAGATCTGTGATTAGAACCATAACGCTGCCTGATATATTTTTTAAAAACTGATATTTTCTCCTTACATATCAGACATTACTTTTACGTTGTTCTCAATACAAATCGTTAATTTACAGTAGTGTAGTAAACCACGATGAACCTATTAAAGCACTTTTTGGGTGTAAACTGGCCAGTTACTGTGGATGCCCAAAGATAATCATATAATCCCCCGTGGAATTCAGCAGGCCTATCACTCCCCGGATAAGTATGCAGCTGTAATTCCAAGAAATGAATGGAGACAGTCTATCTGTTACCTGCTTTTAAAGTGGGAAAAATTATGCATCCGAAAACTTTCCTACAACCCAGCAAAACAAACATCACGTCATGAAGAAAACTACGAACTATTCAGAGATTTTTCTTATGGATTGATCTCCTTTCTCCGTAAACTACACCAAAGATTACGTTAAATAGGTTTATTGGTAGGCTATCTACGAAATAAACACATTAAAACTTAGGCTCATTATAACACCTCTGTCAGGGGGTCACATAAAATCCCGTCGATGGCCGAGCCCGGCCCGTAGGCCGTATGTCGAGCATCCCTAATCTCAAAGTGGTGGAAGTAGCTTGGCTGGCTGAGCGCGCTGAAGTGTGCAGCCGATCCATCAGTCTCTAGTCTAATCCAATGCGCTTTGTTGACAGCGTGTAAGTAAATCAGTTTCGCAGTGGTCATGACTGAACAGCATACAAAAAAAAAGGAGTGGTGAAGCAGCAGTCTTTAAAGCAGAATGGGAAATTTCATTTTTCTGCACAGTTTATAAAGGGCATGCCAAAAGTTCAGTGTGCAACAGAGATGTAATGTGTTAAAAAGAATACAATTTGTTGTTGAATTTTCCTCTCTAATATGTTCACATTTCAGTTTGGAACAAATCACAATATTCTTTACTTAACACTTGTGTTCGTTTCCTGGACATTCCATACATCGGAGTACCATTCGATTTGTATATGCGGTATATTTTTTATGGCAAATCAGCCCTATCAATATGTCAACAATCCCACAAGAGCTGTCGGCTGCACGACTGTACGTACGTATCGACTCAGCATGGTCCGAACATCGTCCGTCTCCTCGCTGCCACAGTGTAGTGGTGGTAGGGGAGGGAGCGCTAGTCTGACTGCCCAGTGCTCCCCGAGCGCGGCCACGCTCCCAGAGCGCAATGACTGGATGGCCCTGTTTTGGTAGGTTAGTCCAGAGGTGGACTGGGACAAAAATATGTCTGTGGAACTCGATATTGAAGCGGCCCTAATCAACTGTTGATCATATCTGCGTTCGTTGACCGGGGAAGGGTTGCGAACCACGACTGTATTAAAACTTGAACAGAATACGGTATTATACAAATATGTGATTCAAATTTTTCGTAAATGAATCTTTGTGTCGACAGAACTCAAGAGTTAAGGAAGAAATTTAGCTGCAATGTTTAGAGGAGTGAATCTAGGGAATACGAGTAACGATTATTGTATAGTGTTGAAGTGCAATAGCTCCATAACGTGCCAGAAGAACCCCTGAGCATTTGTGCAGCCCTCTTCAATATCTAGAACTAAATAAGGTACATGCAGATCTGCGTAACTATCTATTGCACTTATTACGGGAGAAAGTCTTTAGATGTGAATAGAGAATAAATATTTAAAACACCAAATAAGGAGACATGATGAAACATTAATGTTCGAAACCAAAGAATAAATCAAACGTTCTGAAATAGAAGGAACAGTATACGGTATAATTATACAACCATGTATCGATTAAGAAACTTTTATCAATTTAAAAAGTATTTTACATGGAACATTATAATAATAGTTATAATCTTAATGCGAAATCCACAAGGACCCTAGGCAACTGGATCGGACTCCTTGGTCATGGCAAGGGATCACTTACCAGGAATCATGTGGTATGGTGGCCGACTCCTTTCATTATCTCCTCGTCCACCAAATTATTTGGCAGATTCCCACTTAGTATCATGAGGCTGGTAGACCCCGTACCCAAACATACCAAGACTTTCAAATTCCTGGTAGAGTCGAGAATATTTCCCGGGACCTCAAAGATGGCAGCCAACAAATCAACCCACTACATGATGGGACAGTCAATATCAATATCACAAAATAACATTTAATACCAGCAGTAAAGTTGCTATGCGACAAGATTGGTAGACAGTTTTAAACTATTTGTTTAGCATTAGTATCACAGAAATTACAATTACATTAAACTCAAATGATGTTGGCATTATCATAACCATCTCCATATCATTGGATCTGTGATCGCCACTTCATTCAGTTCTGTGCTATATCAGCAAAACTTTCACGTTTCCACTGTGCGCAAGGACGATCGTCGGTAGCTTTGGTCATTGACCAGCGTTCTGTTCTATTCAACGCCTTTGGACGAAGGATGCATTGGTAGCTCTTCAATATCAGATGGATTGGTGCCCTCAGGTCGCAAAATGTTATCGTAACGTCCATCCATATCATCCAGATCGGATTAACTCAATGTTCGTTACCTTTAACTCACTGCCACTCTGCACGTAGGATGCCAACCTTCACTCAGATGTCATCTGAAATGACTGCTGATTGAGCGTCTCCCACAGCTACTGGCTTTGGAATAAAGCACATGAGCCCAGTTGATGAAGTCTGAAAATTCGTGATCGTACTTCACGTGCTATCTTTACTGGTGCGGGACAGGGTGAAAAGGTTTCTCCTCAACGAAGAAGGCATGGCGTAATGGCTAATAGTATACGTACTGCTAAAATCTTTGACAAATATGCACTGGTTGGTTTTGAGATTGGTGATGCTGTGTACAATCATAAAATGTCGCATCTCTTGAGGCTGCTGTCGGCTGCGTACAGTTCGGTGGATATGTACTGCAACATGGCCAGTCCATAATTCTCTCACGCTCTCTCTCTCTCTCTCACACACACACAATCGGCCAGCCCCTCGTCCTTCTGCAGACGACCAATTTTCCTGGATGTCCACACACGACTCGTAAACGATCACGAGAAGCAGGAATTGCTTGCAGAAAACCTGCAATCAGAGAATGTCTCTCCGACCAACATATAGTCGACCAGTGTGCCTTTGCTGAGCTGGAATTAAATCGTAATTGGGATCAGTTCATCTTGTCTGACGAGGTATGTTTCAGTTCGGCAGAGGTCAGATCTGTTCGTGTTTACTGGCCACGTGGAACCCGATACAAGAAACGGTATGTGGCTGAGCGCACACGTAGTTGCCACATATCTGTGTCGTGCTGGGGGTGGATATGTCGTCTGATGGGGATGGAGTGCTTCATCGGATAGATGAACATCTCACATCGGACCAATATTTGCACATCTTGCAGAATATTATGATTCCGAGTGTGTAATAGAGCTATCGACATGCAGTACTTCAGTTCGTGCAAGACAACTCTCCAATAGCTTGCCACGGTGGGTGAGTGGATAGCGTGTCGGTATACTAACCCCAAGATTGCAGGTTCGCTCCTGGCCGTGGAAAGTGATTTTTGAAAGGCGGCAAAAATACGACACGCATGTCATACGATGTTGGCATGTCAAAGAACCCATTTGAATTCAGTAGGCCGTGTTCATAATGGCAAAATTAATCTCGGGAGTTTACGCCAACACAAAGTTCCTCATTTCTCTACTAGAAAGCGCTATAGTGTTCAAGGAGCTTCGATATCTAACCTCCTTGACTTTCATAGTGATTCAAGGAACAACGAAATTCGACATGCAAGCTACCCTCTGGGTGTCAAATTACAAAGCTTGCATCCGGCACCCGAGGCCATACGATATTATTATTATTATTATTATTATTATTAACTCCCCAATCCACATGAGCAGGAGTGTTTAGGGCTGGTTTTCGGAGCAAAACTCCATTTAACTGCTCAACTGAGTCCCTCGAACTCCAGACTTGAACCCCATTGAGCATGTGTGGGCAAAGTGGAAAGGCCATATCAGGGAGAAATGGCCTCACCCTCCCCCTCGTTCGCAGGGTGCATTGTGGGAGATTATGTTGGAAGCGTGGGAGGAGATTGCCATTGATGAACAGTACTTCAGAAATCTAGTTCAGTCAATGCCACGTCGGCTAGAGCAAGTTGTCGAAGCCGGTGGATACTGGACGAGATATTGAAGAAGTGACTACAACAGTATTTTTCAGTCTAGCAATAATCAAATTCATTAAGCCAGCTTTCCCTTTGTATAGAAACACATACGTATTTCGTTCATGAAACATTTGTCATGCTTTAAAAATAAACACCACGAGTACGATTCAAACCCCGGTTCTTTGTCGTTTTACGCAACGCCTCTTGCCCTGAGCTAACTGGCAGTCTAGAGAACGCTCATAATATTGCATTAATATTTCCATCTCTTGCACGTCTACAACAGCTATCATAGACCCAGTGGTAATTAACTAACGGTTTATTGCAATATTTCGTTGTAAAACATAAAAGGCGTCCATTATCGTGCGGTCCCACAATGGTATAACAGAGGCCATAAAAACAAAAAGAATTGCCGAGACCAATATTTGAACACTGTGGTCCGGGTTACCAACTTCACACCATTCCTCTACGCTAACACAGCTACTCTATTAAGCGCTTCTCATCCATCGTTACTTGGGACGTGTCCCTCACTTCACGAATTTATTTAGGCATTTGGGCGGTTTCTCATTAATTGCATATAATTATTCTCTGTTATTCTGATATCTGCACAGTGGCACTGTGTACACATAGTTGCATTTTGTCACGAACATGTCGTTAAACGAATGATTATGCGGAGAACAGCCCAAGTTCTTCCTCATAATGGGAGAAACCATCAGGACAAAATAACTACTTTGAAATGAGCTGTTAGACTGAATACTTGGGCTAAGGAAATGCGGCCTGGTTCTTTAACTTTACCGCTGAACATTTAGGCGTAAACACAATATAAATTTTATTTAAATTATGAAACATGCAAATATACATTAATAGAAAAACTCTCAGTATGAAAATTATGTATGTTGGCACACATGGTGCTATTTACAAGAGTTCATTATTCTTGACATACACACTATTTTTGTAAATAATTTCACTTGCTAGCAAAATATTAAGAACACTTAAAAGAGAAGAGAAGTTATTAAAATGACATTTAAAAACTTATCTTCTGCGGCGATGTATACCGACTAGAAAGTCTTTGGTGCGGAGGGTAGGCCGTGGCTGGAGTTTGATGGCTGGGCGGTGGAAGCTTCTAGTTTAAAATTACTAGAATTTACGGTTGAGATGTCCAGCATCCAGAAATGATGGCTCTGCTTAAAGCAAGCCTCTTCTTCTTCTTCTTATCCTTCTTCAAACAGAGGTACATTTGGTAGAATATCACTGAAGAGTAATGAGCAAGTTCTCATCTTGTGGGGCGGAACGAAATATGATCTGAGCTTGCAACAGCTCACCTTGTTGAGATCATATTTCCTAATGCCAATCAGTGTGGCATGTTGTGACAGCGATGTGTTGTAGCCGCCAGCGAATCGAAGTGAAGTGTTGATTGCACCTTCTTACAGCAGAAGTGCACCGTCGTATTTGAACCATGGAATGAAGCTTGGAAAGAAGCTTCGAATGAACATCAGGGAGAGAAAAACCTCCGTTTAAATAGTGCATCGGAAGTTCGAGAAATCCTACCGGCTGGCAGGCGATGATTGGCCGAAGCGGTTGATATGACGTCAGTTATCACGCAAGCGGCCAGCAAGAAACCACACCTGTCAGTAGTGAACTCGCCGCTCGACAAGTATAACCTTAAACAGGCTAAGGTAAGAGTCTTAGAAATTTGTTGGTGAAGGGTAATCAATCACAATTAACAATATATATAACAAGCATAAATGCAATTAAATATATATTAATCGTTCGGTGGTCTCGGAAAACCAAAAGCATTTGACTAGCAAAAGCGGCAGCTAACTAACAGAAAAATAAACACGTTAAACATCACGAAAGTGATCATGCTCCGAGACCCCCGAAGGAAAACAATCAAAGAATCAGTCAGGAAAAACATGTACAGCAATGAAAGAGATTAACACTAAGCCTCAACAGGCAAAACAGAAATCATCGAAATCGGTCAAGTATAGAGACCTTTACTAGTGAGAATATCTACAACTCTCACATGCTTATCACGGCCCAAATGGCAGTGAGTAACTCTACCAAGATTCCAGACGAGAGGGGGGCTTGGATCTCGTAAAAGAACCATATCTCCCACTCTCCCACATCAGGCTGGGAAAGCCACCACTTCTCCCTTCTGTTAAGTGAGCTGAGATATTCCAGCTTCCAACGACGCCAAAAGGAATTACGCAGAGATTCTAACTTTCTCCAGAAACTAAGTAAACCGAGATCACAGCGTCAACACAGCAAAGGAGGCGTGGAAGCTAAAGAACAGCCAATCAAAAAATGGCTAGGTGTTAACGGAAGAAGATCCTTAGGATCATTGGACAAAGGCGTAAGCGGCCTAGAATTCACAATACCCTCAATCTGAATAACGAGGGAATTGAATTGCTCATAGGAAAGGATAGCTGAACAAGGAGTTTTCTTCAGATGTCTCTTCGTGAGCTTTATGCATGATTCCCACCGGCCTCCATGATGGGGGGGCGTAAGAGGGAGTGAAATGCCATTTAAATCCCTTAGCATAAGAGAAATTAGAAAACTGTTCCTTAGCTGAAGGAGAGGTAAGCGCCGTTTTCCAAAGATCAGAGGTACTAACAAAAATTTTAGAGTTATTTGAGAAAACTTCAGAAGGAACACCCCTTCTGGCGGCAAATCTAGAAATGGCTGCTAAAAATAAGGAGTAGAGGCACTTGTTACCAACTCAAGGTGAATGGCTCCTGCCACCATACATACAAATAAAGAAATATAAGGTTTGCCTAACAACTTTCGCTTAGATGAAGGAGAATTGATTTGATAGGCATAAGGACCAGTTGTAATGGAATGGTCCGTCTTGGCTCAGTCAGGATTTTTTTGTTGGCCTCGTTCATCTAATCAGCTTGCAGAAGTATCAGAAGCTCGCATTGTTAACGTTTTCCCTTTTTCTAACGTCTATTGCTACTAGTCTTTTTCAGCGTTACTCTTCATTTAATAAATTAATTCGTGTGGTTGCATATTTATTTCGATGGAAATTTCTTGTTCTTGATCAGCCTGTGAAACCGCAACCCTTCCTTACTAAACTAAAATTGGAATTTGCTACGCGTATGATCTTCATAAAATTTGTTGCAACTGTACAGCCACGTCCAAGCACGATGATACCCGAACAGGACTTTGATATTTTTCATGCGACAATTTATGATTGTCTACCTGTGCATATTGGTCAAGTATTCGCTGAAAGATTTTCATGGTATCACACAGGGGATAGTATTTACAACGTAATGCTGGAACTCCCTGCTCTAAATAAATGGGTACTGAAGTACTCTAAGCCAAATTATAAGGATTGTGGCCACTGTCGATCATTTTAACTGCTGTGCATTTCCAGATGAATTAACACCCCTGTACTGGGTTACTTTCACACATCTTAGTACCATTCTACATTAAGGCCATAAATCAATTGAACATATTCTCCTTTCTCCTATTGGTTCCACATATTACAAACTACAATGGGTTACATTCTACACACATGCTCTCAAATAATTATCCGTCAGGGGAGTTCGAAGAGAATAATTTCGCTGAGGATAGTGGATCTGGATGAAGGTATAGACTGCCTTATGTAGTGACTGGCCACACGGCCTCTCACTAGGGGTGACAACTCAGAGATTTAGTGGTGATATAGTATATCCCTTACGCTCCTCCTGGGTATGATAGACGTATGTATGCGCCACTATTCGAACTACTATTTGGTCTGTCGTCAGCCATTGCAGCGCACTGAAGGCAAACATAAGTCAAACAATACCTCCTCTACGTACAAGTGAATAGCGTAATTCGCATCATCAGAGAGATTAAAAATACAAAGTAAATGTTAAGACCACTTTCAAATAACATCGCCGCAAGCAACTGCAATGTGGAGGTAAAAAGGCGCTTGTAGCGACGAACCGTTTCGTCAATAGTACTATAAAGGTTAAAGAAGGTCGTGAAATAGGTAGTTGTTGGTCTTTGAAGATCCTTGAGCTTCCATAAATATAGTAGCTGATTGCCAGGGTGAATCACGTTGTCCATAGCTCATTTCAATTCATTTGTTGTGAAACGATGAAGCTAACTGCCACTTACATGGCCATCGGGGATTGGCGGGTGAGGGAACTTCATGTTTGAGACCATTGAAATGCTAGTTGATAATCGTGGTTTCTGTTCTTGCAGTCGCTGCCCACCCTTGTTCCACGCATAGTTTTATAGTAGCCATGTCCTCTTTGCGTCAATTTCCAAATTCTCTCTTCAATTAAATAGACTTCCCATATGTTGGACTATATTGCTATTGGTAGGACAAAAATATCCTATAAAATATCAAAATAACGTTATAATATGCAATAAACTTAAAAGAAGAACATATAGCCTACTTTCTCCTAAATGCATGGGTCTAGTTGAATGTTCTTGTGATGAACGTCAAGTGTTGTAACCTATTTAGGACTCCCCGTTTACCAAGTATCGTTGTAATTTCACTTTTACGGTTCTACTTCAATGTTCACCTGAGATAATGTATCTCTAAAATATATAGAATTAATTGTTTCAATATTTTATCATTTCAAGATGCCCATTGTACACTAAATTGAGTGTCATATTACTATGAAAAATGATGGCAAGGTCTTTTGTATAGTACTTCTCTCTCACTAAAATTCCCGTTAATCGTGCTATTACATCGTGAGTTAATGATATTCAAGTTTTAATAATACGCCTAGCCGCCATCATGACCGTATGGGGTCGCTGTTCTTTCGACGTGGTCATAGGAAAACACTTACAAGATCCAAAATTACTGCTAATTATCATTTTGAATCTTAAAAATTCTTCAAGTTATTCATAATCATATTCTACATTTTCAAGATGGCCGCCTCGCGTTGATTTCAGTGTATTATTCTTATGGCGTATTTCCTTATATGGAACTCTTTGCTTAATACGTTTCGTTTTAATTGCGCAATTATATTCTGAATGATTCACTATTACGTTTTAATATTACGCCCATGCGCCTTCTTCAAACGTTACAGTCGCTGTTATTTTGCTCTGAACATACCATACTCCGTATACTGTATGTTTCTACCTTATCTAATATTTCTTTATTGTAGTTCTAAAACATAGAGAGTTATTTTTAAATTAACTATGCTCAGCATAGCCGCTGCGAGCTATATTCAGTTTGATAAATTGATCACCAACGCAACTGACACCTCTGTTATAATACTCCTATTCTACCAAATATCGCCTTAAGTGTGCGACAACGTATTTAGTTACTAATTTGAATACTTTAACAGTACACCTAGCCACCATCTTGAATCTATGGAGTTTTTTTTTTTTTGCTTTGGGCATACGAAGCGACATATAGGGTACTTTTTCATAATTATTATAGCTCTAGGATACTGAAAGTTATCAATATATTTTCAAATTTCAAGATGGCCACTGAGCACTAAATTCAGAGTGACTATATTCTGATTAACGCATGTGAGAGTTCTAATATGATGCTCACATTTTTGGTCAAGTTTCGCCTTAATTTCTCTATTTTATTCAGAGTAGTTAATTTTAATGTTGTAATAGTTCGCACGGCCGCAATCTTAAAATATAGAGAGTAGACTATGTTCGTTTATCTAAGCCATACAAGGCCAGATATAAGGTCCTACCTTGTCCCTCATTTTCGTTACAGTAGCTCTTAAATGAAAAATGAAAATCCACAGCCTGCTTCCAGTCTCCGACCGGGTCAGGAATGGAATGAATGAAGCCCCCATCTAGCGGCGAGGATATGGACTGTGCCGGCTGCCGAGGCCTGACGCACTCCTCTGGGGAAATGATTAAATGAATGACAGATGAAATGAAATGATAGTGGAGAGTGTTGCTGGAATGAAATTTTGACAGGGAAAACCGCAGTACCCGGAGAAAAACCTGTCTGCCTCCGTTTTGTCCAGCACAGATCTCACATGGAGTGACCGGGATTTGAACCACGGACCCAGCGGTGAGAGGCCGGCGTGCTGCAGCCTAAGCCACGGAGGCCATATAGCTCTTAAATACTGAGAGTTATTTAATTTTATATTTTTTAATTTCAAGATAGCAGATGCGCTTAACATACAGTCTCATGTAGTCATCACGTTGACAACAAGGGATCCGTATATAGAAGTACCTGAATCTCAAATACTGTGAACATTGATTCAATGAATCATAAGTTAAGGATTTTGATTCTCACGGCCACCATCTTGAAATTATGTGTTTGATGACCTTGTAGTTACGGCGATATATATGAAGGTATATTTTTCCATTATTTGGTAGAGATCCGATTGGTAGTTTAGTAGTAATTTGATTTAAGCTTGGGTGGCCGCCAGTTTGTTCTCGTTAAGATGGTAGCAATTTAAAACATGGCATTGAAGTGTCCCTTTCTAGTGCTACCTCTGTTCCAAATTTGGTTTAATTCGGTTTCATCGTGTTTGTAATAATCGAATGTACGCTAATAAGATTGTAAGATAGCGAAATGATATTACTGTAGTACTAGTGCTTGCACTGTCTAACAGTTTTCACACCATCACACCTCCAGCAAAGGGAAATCAATTAATCTATATTAATATAATAAAACTGAAGAGTTTGTGTGTTTCTTTGTGTGTTTAAACGCGCTAATCTCTGGAACTACCAGTCGGATTCGAAAAAAATATATTTTTATATCATAGCCAGATTCAAGAGGAATAGTTTTGGCTATGTTAAATTTCGGACAGACCACTCCATTCCCTGCATTTAGGCCCTTTGGCACAAATCTACACCGTTTCGCCGATCTGAACCAAAACTTGGAACCCTGCAAGTAACACAGTCTGCATGAAATTTATGATAGACCAGTCCATTCCCTGCATTTAGGCCCTTTGGCAAAAATCTACACCGTTTCACCGATCTGAACCAAATTTCACATACTTTCACTTTGGAACCTGACGAGTATAACTGTCTGTTTGTAATTTTGGACAACGCTCTCCATTCCCTACATTTAGAATAACAAACAAACTGAACTTGAAAACCATGTATTAAGTCCCTAGAATCATTCGTGTCCATAGTAGTGTAACTGTAAGACTATTTTAATAACTCTATTATTGACTGGCAATTCGGGCTGCATCACGTCGCCCCTACCAGTGATCTGGTGCAGAATTGCGAAAATTGTTAAATCTTGCGCTGCTTATAAATTGCAGTCACGGGGAGTAATTAGTGCAAAAAGATTTCCTTTGCCTCTTAAAACAGTTATCATCATGAACATATTATGCATCTGTATAAGTGCAATGGTGTTGGTGCAATACATTTAAGTTATCATCTGCAATAAGCGTTGGTGTTTTTAAATTTACCTTAATCTATTCCGAAACTTATCGTTGAGCGCTATGTGGCCAAAAATGATACTATTGCTACCTCAGAAGCTAGGGACAGCCGAAGTTTTCCAAAGTGTTCTGATTATTTTCCTACGGCGCTATGCGACAAAAGACGACACTATTGGTCTCTATATTTCTAACAGGCAATGAGATATAGGCCCTAGGTAGTGTCTTTTACTTCACTTACTCCTCTTTCTAATCATTTTTAGAAATTTGTTTGTAAATTACACGTGTCAGTGCTGTAATTAGTAACTAGCCGTTTCCCTATTCATTATTATCATTTTTATCATTAGGGGAAAATGACCTAAATGTTACGTCCATTATACTGTACTGCTCATCACCCTCACTACAACCACCACCTCCACCACCACCACAAAAAGTTATATAAAAAACTGGTAGTTTAAGTATCATGTGCCAGTTCTGTAGTAGTATTCATTATCATCCATAAAACAAATAAATCCACCCGCGAAGCCGGGCACTACTGCTAGTACTAAAATAAGTACATAAATAAGGATGAAATCATCTAAGATCAAGTCAAAATTCCTAGGTCACACGATGTGGTGCTATCTACAATATATTTATACAACACTAAAGAATTGTGTACCAGAATATTTAGTTCATGGTAGTCTACTAGTTTATCAACCTTCCGAAATAACAGTACAATAGAGCATCAGTAAGAGGTTCTCATTTTCAGAAAAATTACATAATTTAAAATTTACAATTCCTAGACTAAAATTTAGGCAGATGACCTCAATGTTCCACAGCTTATAAGAATCACCCCCTCCACCACTACAATACAGATTTTGAAAACTAAGTAAACACTGAGAAATGGCTTTCAATACGGAAACTACGTGAGAGAATATAATATAAATCATATTATAACTTTCAGTATCGGCAAATTATGACTCCACCCGTATAGATGGCATGTATTTGTAACGAATCACAGGAGTTAATTTGAAGAAAATATATAATCTAAGAAAAATAAGCTAGACAATTCAGTGTCAGAAGATAAAGATTAGTATGGTGGTTCAGTATCCAAAGCTTCACCTCAATCGCTAGAATGGGATATGAGGAAAGAAAGCTTATTTTTAAAATAATCCAACTTTTATCTTAAGTTTTTGAAGTCAATTAAACAAATCTGATGCCTCTGTACATTACTCTAAAATTAAGACTCGCTGTGCCTTGCTTCACTGAGCTCGAATAATTAGATATCCAGAGAATACATAATATTTGCAATTCGCGTGGCTGCCATGAAGTTTTGAACCTAATCCGGTTTTTGAAAGTCATATGCACGGATACCAACATGACAGGCTTGTATCAAAATACAAAATTTCAGTTTGATTACTGAAATTGTTTGAGATATTTAGCACTGGCGATATATTCGCGCAGTCGCCATATTGGATTGGTTAAGATTCAAGCCGCAGAGTTATGTACGGTACGAGTACATAAATGTTACTATATTGGTCCATTGTGCAAAATGTTAATTCAATCGCTTCAATATGATACAAGAAATAAAATATGTTTTTTAAACTTTGCACTGACGCCATCTTGCAATTTTGAAAAGCATTAGATGCCAATATATTTAAGTGAAGATTCGCTGTGTCAAGCTTCAGTGCACTCATATGATTACATTGCTAGAATATTAATTTTAATATTTGAAATTCGCGTGCCTGCCATGCCGTTTTAGAGTTTATCGGGATTTTTAAAGTGACATATGTGTACTTAACTAATAGTTTTCTATCACCATACAAAATTTCAGATTGATTGCTGTAATTATTTCGGAGATGCTGAGCTGAGAATAGGTGAAATATTTCGTGAAGACGCCATATTGGATTATGTATGTACTTTAGGTCATTGAGTCATGTAGCAGTAAATAAATATTACACCATTGGTTTATTATACAAGTTTCACTTTCATCGCTTGAATAGAACACAGGAAATAACAGCATAATTTTACAAGTTCGAACAACTGCCATTTTGAATTTCTCACAACAACGTAATTAGGACAGATCCCAAAATACTAATCTGGACACGCACACAAGGACAAACTGTGATATCATAAGGTTAGGCTATATTTCCTAACATGAATATAGGCTAAAATTTAAAGTCATTGAAAGATTCGATGCAGGCTAAGGAATAGGCATTGTTAAAACTCTGGCAACTTAATATTTACTGCTTTATATCTCTCTCAAATGGTGTTTGATATAATGACCGGTATGAACATTCGTTATCATTCATTCGTGAACTCTAGGGAAAAATTTGAAGTCACCAAGACTTGGTTTAGCTATGTTTGGTATCTGCTTACGGACAGGAAAAAAGCAGAGTATAATTCAACTATAATTTCACAAAACAGGACGGACCATAGCCTAGAATTATGGTGTATTTGGAATTACGATCGAAAATACGGAAACAAATGCTGTGAATACACGGAAGGTAACTCAGGAATTAACATTGTACTCGACAAATTTCTGTTCAATCCTCTCAACTACAATACCGAAACAACATTTCTGCCGCCTGATTTCTCCCTCGCCTAGTAAATATTATCTTCTTTTTCTACCCTGTTATACTGCCTTTCACCAGATTGAGCTCACGAGATGAATACCTTTTCGATGTATCGTTATTGCTCGCTCCAATTGGCCACGCGCTGTCTGCCGAGCTCTAATACATTTGCGCAACTTGCTTGCAACTGGTAGCTCTCTATAACATACTGTATATTCATATTAATTTATCAAAGAGAGTTTTCCAGTCGGGAAACATAAATTGTGGCCAATTACATTAGGCGGAAAAAGAAGTATCTTTATGACCAAACATGAGAAATATTACATAAGATATTTATCACACAAAAAATAAAAAATAAAAAACACTTTTATGTACTTAATTAGATGACGTGTATCGATCATCAATCGATCGTCTTCAGACCTGCTCACTTAAGCTTAATGCATTCACGATGTTTATGAATTGCACTTATGCACAAATATACCAGATGAATCAGCTGCCCCTATTAACATTGTTTTATGCAGCCCAACTAACGTTTGTTGTCAGGAAGATCGATATTTCTCTGCTTGCATCCCGTATGGTACTAATAAAATGTAAGCATATCTCGCAAACGGTACTGAACACTATTATTAGCCTACTTTCGATGTTTGTAAAAAATGAAAGTAGACTTATGAGATCATCACAGGGTCAAACATTGTGTGTCTGTGTGTCTGTGAGTATGTGTATGTGTAGGCCTATGTCTGCCTCCCCCCCCCCTATCAATTCAAACACGGTGAAACAGAATTGAACGAAATTTGGTACAGAGGTAGCACTAGCAAAAGGCACCTCATTGTCATGTTTTATATCGCCGCCCTCTTGACGGAAACGTAATGGCGGCCACCCAATTGTTCAAATCTTAAATCAATTACGACTAACCTAATCATCTGATCTCTACCAAATTTTGCAACAACATACCTTCATTTGGGAAGCGTCTTTTGACAAAACTCTAAGGTCATCAGCCCAATAGTTTGCAGATGGCAGCCATGTATGTGTGCAAATCGATTCCCCCTATCAATTCAAACACAACGATACCCAAATCGCACAGTGGTAGCACTAGCAAGGGACAACTCAGTGTCATGTTGTATATCGCTGCCATCATAACAAAAAAGAAATGGCACCCAACCAAATGTTCTAAGCTTGAATCAAATTACGACTAACCTAATCATCCAATCTCCAGCAAATATTGCAACAATATACCTTAATGTGGGAATCGTCTTTTGCCCAAACTATAAGGTCATAAGCCAAATAGTATCCAGATGGCGGATGTATGAATCATGCAAGTATTAAAGCCTAACCGTAACTTACGATTCAACAAGGCCCAGCCTAACCAAAACCGGTTATCGTACAGAGGGTGGTTTAAACTCTCCTCAAGGAGGTGACCGGTAGGATATTAGCATATTATCATAGAATATGTAACCGTAGAAGTGACTAACAGGTCAGACTGACCGTGCCATATCGTTGTGGGCCCGTGCCGTCCCGTTGTCAAATTGGCCGCTCTTTTTGCTCGTCAATCTATATATTTCCGTAACTGCGTAAGTTTAAGTCCTTTTAGGAATGTACTGAACAAAATAATACATATTTAGTATCAAATGGTTTATAGAAATGCCAGAAAACGCTCATGAAATCGTGGATTTCAACACATAATATGATACAGTTATACTAAACCAGTTGTTTACCAAGTATTATCATAGCGCATCCGTGGCGTAATGGTAGCAACCTGGGCTCATAGTCTGGAGTTTCGTGGATCAAATCACTTCAGGTTCAAATATTTTACTTGTTTTATTTGGTATTTATTGATTTATAACTACTCACACGTTATAATGTTAAGCATATTATATAATGTGTATTTGCAATCGAAAATATTATATATATACTTTTAACACCACATACTTCAACACTCGAATACAGCGATTAATATTCGTTGACCTTGATCCGCGGTAGAGTCTATTGTTGTTGTTTTTGTTGTTCATTCTTTAGGGGTTTTGCGGCATCATGGTCTTGTAGCCTCGTTTACTTGGGTGTGTGTAGAAGTTGTCGGATAACCTGTGACACTGGGATGACTGTAGGCTTACTAATGTATGTACTTTTATACGAGGAAGGATTTGGGTAGGAAGCTGTTGTTGTTGTTTCATTTGAGATGCATGGACATCATTGCCATTTAGCCCCGTGTACTTGGGTCAGTGTTGAGTTTAATCTGACAACCTGTGTTATTGTGGTGGCTGTATTAGTGTGTGTACATATAATTCAGGTGAGGATTCAATCAATCAACGTTTAATATCCGTATTGCACGTTGTATTTCAACAAGCTACTACATTCAGGATTCAATTATACTCCTTGAAAAGGACAGAGATTTATAACTCTACCCACGCATTTAGGAGAAAGTAGGCTATATGTTCTTTACTGAACATCTTGTTTTTCGCTTGTATTAGTCTGTAGTCACATCAAGGGAAAAATAATAGTGGTTAGTATAGTTTGGAGGATAAAAGCCTCCGTGGCTTAGGCGGCAGCACGCCGGCCTCTCACCGCTGGGTCCGTGGTTCAAATCCCGGTCACTCCATGTGAGATCTGTGCTGGACAAAACGGAGGCAGACAGGTTTTTCTCCGGGTACTCCGGTTTTCCCTGTCAAAATTTCATTCCAGCAACACTCTCCACCATCATTTCATTTCATCTGTCATTCATTTAATCATTGCCCCAGGGGAGTGCATCAGGCCTCGGCAGCCGGCACAGTTCATATCCTCGCCGCTAGATAGGGGCTTCATTCATTCCATTCCTGACCCGGTCGGAGACTGGAAGCAGGCTGTGGTATTCATTCATTTTCATAGTTTGGAGGATATGCTTGCAGTGCATTGCAGAGAAAATTAATATCGACCTTCCTGATAACACAGCTATTTGGGCTGCATAAAACAATATTATTAGGGGCAGCTGATTCACTTGGTATATGCAATGTTTAGATTGCATAAGTTCGTAAAAACTTATGTAACGCGTCAATCTTATTTACAGATGTTATTGTTCACTCCTGTGGTTGTTGCGTTATTGTTGATGTATTTTAAGAATGTCAACCTGTGTTCTGTTGCATTACCGTTGTGACCAAATTCAGGAATGATGTCTACACTATTTTGTTAGTTATGTTCTAAATCAACCTTTCCTATTTAAACTGGTGGAATCTCGTGGAATTGATTCTAACATTTAAAAAATACGTCCATCCACTATCTTATGTGGTTATAATGTCAATGTAAAGAATACACTTAAGATACACTGCACTAGTATGGAATAAAGTTATTTAAACTGAGCTGTTATTTGAAATCTGAGTGTTATGGTGTCCGCTCTTGTTCACTGTTCACCTCGGACACATCTTAACGACTGACCTTCGGCTGTCCGGCTCCGTGGCTAAATGGTTAGCGCACTAAGCTTTGGCTCGAATTGACCCGGGTTCGATTCCCGGCCGAGCCATCGGGTATTTTAATCTCCTGTGGTTAATTCCCGTGGCTCGGGGACTGGGTTATGTAACGACTTCATCATCACTTCATCCTCATTAAAATGCGCAGGTCGCCCACGGGCGTCAAATAGAAAGACCTGCACTCAGCCTCTCCGGAGGTCACACGACCATTATTTATACCTCCGGCGATTCTTCGCACATATCAGTGCCATAAATCATTATCGCTACTGTGTATATCTTGTAATGTAGTGGTTAGTATGCTTAGCTACCGTCCAGGTGGTCCTGGTTCAATTCTCGGCTCTGCTTATAAATTTACTTCCGATTTAAAGAACTGAAACAGTCGTTGACATCCAATATACCAAGTGGTCTTAATTTGGAAGACTTGTGTCAGGCCAGTGGGCCACACGAGTTTACTTTCTTATCGCAACTTCATCATACATCCTGCTTATGATTAAACTCCTGAATCCAGCCAGTGTTTTCCAGTTATGAATGGAGACTCTGCAATAACACAAGTTATCAGACAAATTTAGTAACAAGTGTGTGGGGCTGAGCACCATAAAGTCCCGATGTCACAAATTAAAGAACAAGTCAAACAACGGACTTTGGTATGTTTATAGTCCAAAATCGAATCGTTCTGTCATACTCAATGCGTAAGAGGCCCTGGGTTTGGTTCCTACTCCGTTAGGGATTCTGAAACTAACTTGAGGGACGACGTGCACTCAGCCTCATGAGGATAATGAGTAGCACCCCATGACTTAACAATATGTTCAGTAAAGAACATCTAGCCTACATTCTTTTAAATGAATGGGTATAATTTACTTCTTCTTCTCTTTCAAGCAGTCCTTATATCCTTTATATGACTCCTCGTTTATTTAGTCTCAATGTAATTCCGCTATTGCACCTCGTGGAATGGATTATAACATTTGAAGAAAAAAAAAAGTCCTCTCGGCACGCCGGAAGGCGGAGGTAGATTTCACCGGACAAACTTGGGGATAGGCGAAAATAGGCAGAATATGCAGATTTTCGTAGAAGGATCAGACCTCATTTAATGCGAGAAGGTATTTTATAATTGGAGCTTAATTAACTTTGTTTTTCGTCATTTTATGCTTATTTTAAACATTTTATTGTCTTATGGGAACGGTAACCTTCTTGTCATTTGGGGTCCATTTTTATACTTGTGGTCACACTGTCCTTATGCTACGTTTCGACACTGATGTGCAACTATGTAACGGTCTGTTACTTCTTCACGCAAAATTATATCTACCGCAGAGATTTTGGTTGGTTCCTCAGTTTAGGGGCTGCGACAACGCGGTCATGTAACCCCGTGTACTTTGGGATGGCTGTATTAGTCTGTAATTCAGGTAAGGACTGCAGACGGTCAATTTCAAGCAGTAGTTACTAATGTTGCTACCAGGTACTACCGTCAACGACACCTAGCTGTGAACTTGGCTACTAGATGCCACCGCAACCAGCAACTCGCAACGAACGTTGGAACTTCCCCTCCAAAGGAAAGCATACTGAGGGATTTTTGGCGCTCTTAGAAAATCCGACGACTTCGGCCGGCTTTGAACTCGCGACCTTGGGCATAAACATTCAGCATGCTACCAGTTACGTCACCGAAGCCGCTTCACACTTAGATGGAAATCTGAATCTGATCTCGTGCAAGTGCGTTATCTTGGCAACGTCTGATGGCTCATCCCTCATCAATTTAGTAGTGTTGCCATGGCAACCACTGATAGGTCTTGGCATTTTCTTATAATTCCGAAATTATTTTTCTCATCCCTTGGCATAATGGTGGGTTATATCAAAAATTCTTTCAGACAAAAGTTTTAGGTAATTATTATGGGAATATTGTCCATTTTGTACGGTTTTGATATTGTGCCTATTAAGAGAGATATGATTAATGTTTCCCGAAAAACCCACTTTTTCCCACCCCTTTGGTCAATGGTTGGTGCTATAAAAAAAACTCTTCAAACATACATTTTTGGGCTTTATCCGACACATAGTATGAATGTTGAACGGATTCGATATTTCACATATTAAGAGAGTTATAGCAATATTTCACTTTTTCGAAAAAAAAGCCCCCCATTTTCACCCCCCAACGACCGATTTAGCCCAGTAACGAACTCGACCGAGATTTTATAGGTATACGTATTCGGTAAAAAATTCAAAGTGATTGGTACAAAATTACGGCAGTTATCGTGTCCACAATAAACTGATATACATATACATACATAAATTATATATAACTTTTGAACTGACGGTGGTTTTGGGGCCTGGGGATGTGAAACACGAAGATATGTCGAAATTTTCCGGAAGTCGAAACATGGTACCCATTGCAATAGTTAGCTTTCTAACGAAATCTACCTCTGGTTGGTTCCTCAGTTTAGGGGCTGCGACAACGCGGTCATCTAACCCCGTGTACTTTGGGTGAGTGTAGAATCTGTCTGATACACGGTGTGAATTGTAATGGCTGTATTAGTCTTAATTCATGTAAGTACTGCAGACGGTCAATTTCAAGCAGTAGTTCCTAATGTTGCTACCAGGTACAACCGTCAACGACACCTAGCTGTGAACTTGGCTACTAGATGCCACCCCAACCATCAACTCGCAACGAACGTTGGAACTTCCCCTCCAAAGGAAAGCATACTGAGGGATTCTAGTGCTCTTAGAAAATCCGACGACTTCGGCCGGCTTTGAAACCGCGACATTGGGCATAGACATTCAGCATGCTACCAGTTACGTCACCGAAGCCGCTTCCCACTTTATCAGGCGGCTTTGGTGGCGTAGTCGGTAACATGCTGAGCTTCTATGCCCAAGATACCGGGTTCAAACCCGGCCGAAGCCGTCGGATTTTTTAAGAGCGTTAAATATCCCTCAGTATGCCTTCCTTCGGAGGGGAAGTAAAGCCGGCGGTCCCATGTCATAGATTTATGGCATGTTAAAGATCCTTCCACTAATTGCACCTGTGTGAAGCTAAATTGGATAGGTTAAGAATGTATACAACGCTCTTAGGTTTCTATGTTCGTTGCCAAGAGCCGACTGCGGCGGCGTCTAGTAGCTCAGTTCTGAACTTGGCCTCGTAGTCGTTGACAGTGGCGCTTGGCGGCAAAAGTAGGAACTATCTGAAAAATTGTTAGTTGCAGTACTTAAATTAACAAACAGATAACACACACTAATACAGTCATCACAATTAACACCGGTTATCAGACAGATTCTACACACACCCAAAGTACACGGGGCTACATGACCGCGTTGTCGCAGCCCCTAAACTTAAGAACCAACCAACCACTTAATCAGATGGAAATACTGAATCTGATCTCGTGCAAGTGCGTTGTCATGGCAACGTCTGATGGTCCATGCCTCATCAATTTAGTAGTGTTGCCATGGCAACCACTGATAGCTCTTGGCATTTTCTTATAATTCCGAAATCATTTTTCTCGTCCCTTGGCGTAATGGTGGGTCATATCAAAAATTCTTTCAGACAAAAGTTTTAGGTAATTATTAGGGGAATATTGTCCATTTTGTACGGTTTTGATATTGTGCCTATTAAGAGAGATATGATTAATGTTTCCCGAAAAACCCACTTTTTTCCACCCCTTTGGTCAATGGTTGGTGCTATCAAAAATCTTATTTGACATAACTTTTTGGCACTTATCCGACACATATTATGAACTTTGAATGGATTCGATATTGCACGTATTAAGAGAGTTATAGCGAAATTTCACTTTTTCGAAAAAAGCCCCCCATTTTCACCCCCTTCGACCGATTTAGCCCAGTAACGAACTCGACCGAGATTTTATAGGTATACATCTTCGGTAAAAAATTCGAAGTAATTGGTGCAAAATTACGGCAGTTATCGTGTCCACAAGAAACTGATATACATATATATATACATATATATATATACATAAATTATATATAAACTTTTGAACTGACGGTGGTTTTGGGGTCTGGGGGATGTGAAACGCGAAGATATGTCGAAATTTTCCGGAAGTCGAAACATGGGACCCATTGCAATAGTTAGCTTTCTAATGAAATCTACCTAAAACTCCATCCAGTGTATGGAAACGTTCAGCAGCGAAAGCCTATTATGGGGGGCTACATATGCTGCGTTTCACCATTGTAACTATAATAAATAGTGGATTATCGATATTCAAGTGTTTATATTTTCTAGACAGTGACTGCGTTCTATATGCTGGGTGATAGTTTTATGACTAATGCTAGCGAGGTTTGTTATATGATTAACCTCTCTTACGAAATTTCGTGTGAATTACGCAATTGCATTTTGAGTTACTGATTTTGATGTTTTAATAGTACGCTCAGCCACCATATTGAATGTATGGCAAAGCTGTTCCTTTGCCTTAGGCATACAAAACCCATATACGGATTTACATTAATACTAATTTTACGTAATATATCTCTAAAATTATAGGGTTATTTATTTTAATATTCTATAACTTCAAGATGGCCGCTGCGCGCTATATTCCGTGTGATCTTCTTATGAGTATTGCTAGCGAGGTTATTTATATGGTACTCTTCTCTCATGAAATTCCATGTTAATTGTTTTAGTATACCGTGAGTCTATGCTATTCAAGGTTACGTCCTGCCACAATCGTGAATGTATGGAGTAGCTGTTCATTCGACTAAGTCATAGGATGCCACTTGCAAGATTCTAAATTAGTAATAATTTTCTCTATTGTAGCATCAACATACTTTGAGTTATTCATTATCACATTCTATATTTTAAAGATAAACGCTACGCTTTGTATTCAGTGTGTTATTCTTATGACATATTGCAGCAAAGTCGCGTGTATGGGACTTCATTCATACCAAGTTTCGATTTAACTGAGCTTTGGGCATATGATACCACATACTGTATAAGGTTCAACCGTATCACTAATGTTTGTAATTGTAGTTCTAAACCATTGAGTTACGTTTTTTTGAATTATGAAATCTCAAGATGGCCTCTGGGCGCTATATTTAGGGTGATAAATTAAACACTATCACTACTGAGGTCTTGTATATAATACTCCTCTCCTACCAAGTTTGGTTTTAATTGTGGAACTATATCCTGAGTTACTGATTTGTATATTATAAACGTACGCCTAGCCGCCAACTTGAATATACTGTATGGAGTAGCTGTTCCTTTACTTTCAGAATACGAAGTGACTTATAAGTGTCTGCCTTATTACTAAAGTTTGTTAATATATACCTAAGATACTAAGAGTTATTGATCTATTTTGAAATTTCAAGACGGCCACTGTGCGCTATTCTTTCTTTCTTCCGAATTTGGCCGCCTGTGGACCGCATGGAACCTAAGGCTTTCTGGTTAATCTCCTCTTCTCTTCCCAAAACCTCTTCATTCGTTCACTTCTGATCTTTCGCTCCTCCTCGGATATTACCAGTTTGGCTCTAATTTTAGGTGTTTTCTCCTCGAATATCTTGATGTTGTCAATTCGGTTTCTGAACTCTTTTCTGTTGTGGATCACATCCACTGAGAGTCCACTTTCCTTGGCGTCTCTTTTAACCTCTTCTACCCACTTAGTTGTAGCCTTCAGCTCTGTAATATACTTGAATATCCTCTTAGTCAGTCGGTTCTCATCCATTCTCACCAAATGTCCGTAGAATTTCAACCTTCGCTTCCACATTGTGACAGTAATTTTTTCAGTATGTTTATAGAGGTCATCATTCCTTCTGTTCTTCCATGTCCCGTCAGCAGTTTTCTGTGGTCCTAAAATTTTCCGCAAAATTTTCCTCTCCTTTTTTTCCAGTTCCTGAAGATCCCCTTTTTTTATTCAGTGTCAAGCACTCCGAGGCGTACAGACCCTCTGGCTTTACTACTGTGCTATAGTGTCTGAGTTTTGCCTTGTAGGATATTGCTCGTTTGTTGTATCTGTCACTGTGCGCTATATTCAGTGTGAGATCCCTCGTATAATATGTTCATATAATAGTAGGGGAGACCGGGGCACGTTTTCCAGGTTGTTTTTCTTAGATTTTTCTGTTTTTTTAGTAATGTTTTATAACATGTATCTTATACCGCAATATTCGTCGGAACCTGCTCTACAACATAGAGCTCATCACATTACAATGTGTTGCACTTTTTGTTTTTCAATGCACTTTATATGCACTTAGTACACGGTGGAAAACGTGCCCTATGTACGGGGTAAGTTTTCCAGGTCTCTCAAGCTATATAGGGGCAAGTTTTCCAAACACATAAAATTAGTGATATGTGTAAAATAAGTTCATAAATTGTATTATATTGCAATCAATGTGTTTATTAGAATTACAAATAGCCTTTAACGGTACATTATTAAGTATATTAGAATTACAAACTCACAAAATATATCAAAAATCACATATCTAGTCATCATCATCGTCATCATCACTGTTACAGTTCATACAATAGAAAAAAAGTAGAACCTCCCGTACATTCTTCGTGTGCCCATCTTCGACACTTAATGCATTGAATCCATTTTTCCTTGATCTTTGAGTTGCTATAAGGATCCGTACAATAAATACAAAGGCAGTCCTCGTCATCATCCTCGTCACTACATGATTCAACTTTACGCTTTCCCTGAAGTTTAAAAAGTTGTTTTTTACACTATCTTTGTTTTTATTTTTTTCTCTTTTTTGTCCAGCTTTTCTTTTTTAATGGATTTCTTAATCGTCTTGTCTAGTTTTCTCTGTTTTGACTTGTCTTGTTCAGATTTAATGGCCTCCTTAATTGGGGTATCTGTCAAAATAGATGACTTTCTTTTTTTTCCTTCCACGATTAGTTTTCTTTCTGGGACCTGCCTTTTCGAAAGGCCTGACATTCTCCGGGGATAGAGCTACAACCTTCGAAGTTGAAGGAAACTCATGGGAAAATACCTCTTTGGAAGTTGAAGGGATGGCAAGTGGTTCATTATGGTTGGGAACTTGTGCATGAGTTATTAGGGCTTGCGATGAAGTAGGAGCATTATGTTGAGCATGTTCAGAAGGTTTGTCATGATTTGGTTCAGGAGCGGGCCTACAGCGTTAACAGCAGCAATTATTTCTTCGGGCGTGTAGTCTCCTCTATTGGTCTTCTTTTTATAATTCCTCACCATCTTCAACCTGAAGCCTCATTATAGTACAGTTTTCTGACATATAATTTTTACATTTCGACATCGTCGAACATAAACAATTAAAACTCTGTACACTACTATGGCTTAATATTACAGGTACATTTAAAGCAACACGCAGCATATCAGTGTTACCAAAATAATTCTGCGTATGCTTATAGTTTCCATGTTCAACTGCATTTAACTTACGTAACGGTCAGTGGATTTCTACCAAATTGTGTATACCCAGTGTATGTCATAAGAAATATTTGTGCATATTCTCGGAGATAGCAGACCTACCAAATACCTATTAACTCACACTGGGTATTTAAGCCGTCGACGCTCAATATCTCAGAATTCGTGCAAGGAAACAATTTCGAACATGCTGTATTGCTCGATTAGAGCCAGAATGTTTCACTTATGTTGTGGGCAAATTTTATAATACCAGTGTTATCAGCATAATTCCGTAAAAAAAGTCAATATTCTAAATAGTTCTATTTGGTGGAATAAGGATTGAATCTCAAATTTTAATAAAAGTAGGCTCTTTAGTTCGTCACAGACTACCTGTTATGAAAACCAGTGCCCAGTGACTAATTGAACTTTTGGTCCTTTAATATAGAGTCGCGAAGTAACATAATACGACTTCCATCGCAGCACAGGCTAGTGCATTTGACGCATAACCAGCGCATGCAAAATGCATCTAGTGCACATCCATAACAATCTCCTTAATTGCAAATCCTTCAGCGGTGATAATGGACCGTGAGACTAATGTTACCTGCTAAAGCGTAAATTGGACGTATATTTTAATCTAAATGCACTGAAATCCTCTGTGATTGATTCTGATTGCTATATCTGCAACGAGGATGATAAGGTTCCCAATCGGTTTAGAATGGCTTTGCACAGTCCGTATACGAAGTGGCCACCAGCATGATGCTTGCAGGGAGGTAAAACTTGATATCGACCAGGCCATGACCCCGGGACCTCAAGGTGAACGGCAAGTGCGCTACCCCTATACCAAGGGGGTTGGCATCCAACGTACCCGTAAGTTAAGTAGTCTTGTTTCGCCACTCAACTTCATCGGAGTTCGATACTTTGAAGAACCCTGTGATAAATGGCATTCTAGCTCTCCAACACATGATGTTAGGAAATCAGAGTACCACCTTGCCAGCACGACGTTCAATGAATCATTTCAGAAGAATGGCAGAGGAAGTCAATAGAGAAAGCTCTGTGCGACGTAACTTTCTCATGCGGCATCTTACAGCGTCGCTATGCCATGACAATCGTTAAATACGCGCAGTATTTCTGGCAGTTTTTGCAATAATTCAGGACGTGTCTAGCAATGTATTCTGTTCCTTAATTATAGTCAATGGAGTTAAAGTGTGGGCATCGACATCATTCTTCATCAAGGAAGTTCGGCTTCTGGAGGTAAATTTTGCCCCGTCGGTATAAACAAGCTTACAGTGTATAATAAGTTAAATATTTTCACGTTAGGAATTATGTGGGTAATACATCACGAGGAGCGATTCTATCCAGTTTGAAGTAACAGTACCTTGGAATAAATGTTGAATGAATGTGGTTTTCGTCTCAATTGAGGTAGGTCAGCTTTGTGGTACTGTTGGATTGGCACTCACCTGTTATGCTTAAGGTTGCAATATCGAATCAACATTTTTCCAGCTCGAGTCCCCGAAACAATTGTACTTTAACTGGAGTTAAACGTTGGATCTGAATTTGTTTGTGTGAATCGATGCATCTGTCCCATCTCGAGCAGAGCTGCTCTTTTATTTATTTATCAAAGATAGAAGTTCTGCTGATATTGCAGTTACCAGGAACTGTGTAAACCTGAAACGTTTTCTGAGATCAAAGAGAATGTGCGTCAATAGAGACGTGTCTGAAATGGAAAGGAAGAGGACGGCTAAATGGTATATTTAATATGAGTACTATAATATCGGAATGTTCTCTACTTCTCCGTCGCCCCACTTGACCACAAGAGTCAGCACTTTAATCAGTCTTCAAAGGGATTAGTCGCCTGACCATGATTGGAATCTGTTTATTAAGACACGTTCTTTCAAATGAAACATTTTCTTGTGGGTCATGTCATCAAATGCAATATCTTGCCTAATTCTAGTAACAATACTTCCTGTACTCTTACTTTATTGTTTCAACTTCAAAAACCATCATGATTTCACTTTCGATACTAAACGAGTTTTTCATTCACGAGAAACCTCAATATAAGTACCGAAGCGAGTTCTAAATCTAAATGTAGGCGTATTAGGGAGACAATTCCAATACAGCACGATATTGTCGCGGTATACCCTAATATGCCGTCCCTAAAACAAAGAATGAGTGCAAACTCCCCTCTCTCTGCTCGAGCAATTCACGAACAAAAACCCAAACCTCAATTAGTGGGTAAAGCAACCTTGTATGTAGGCCTATACTTCTGGCCCTCGATACCGCTGTAAAGGTTCTCGTTTATACTCGCCGCTGGAACTTGGCCATTCTTCGTTTAAGTGACAGCATATTTCCAGTAATTTACAAGGTGTGACTCACTTTCTTCACTTGCAGATATACAGTATTATGTTATTAGTTTTACGTCCCTCTTTAACTACTGCGGCATTTCGAGACGCCGAATTGCCGGAATTTCCCCCGAAGGGGAGATTTAACGTGTAGGCCTACCTACCAGTAAATCTACTGACACGGCTCCCTCGCATTTGCGCACCCTCAAATTCCAAATGACTGCGTTAAGATTTGATCCTGCAACCTTGGGAACAGCAGGCAAGAATGTTACCACTGAGCCACGCAGCCAGTCTCCACATATAGAGGGTGAAACGGAAACGCTTTCTGTATATGCATTTCTGGGTTAGGTGCATCCAACATAACTGTTGAGTAGGCTACGGAGGGTAAGATATATCACATAAATACCTTTTCGGCAACTCTAGGGCATTATTTATTAATTTGATGAAATTGTCGTTCATTGCATGGGATTACATTCTGCGTACAGACTGTTATTTGTGGCTCTTCAGTCGGTCAACACGAATTTGCCCAATGACTAGGTGGGTTACAATGTATATAGTAGCCTATGTAAATAACACTCCTGGAAAAAATTACATGAATTAGTTAATTATCACTATTATAATGGGGCAATTTCGGATTGCGCATTTCGACGTTCAAGCGGCCATCAGATCATGTTCGCTGTGTTGAGCTTTAAATCATGTACTAATATATTTTAACTACAATTTTAGCACGTTGTTGGTATTTATAATACGATTCGCAATTTGAATCTCGTTATAAGGTTGGTATGCTTTCTCTTAAGGGTTTTGTGAATTACGTGAGTAATGGTTAGAGACGGGAATTTTCCTATTTGCCTATTTTATTCCTGTGTTTAGAAACGTAGGCTTTCGAGATATAAATCCGTTTTAGATACTTTTAGGCTAGATTTCGTTTGTTTTATTGTGCCTATAAATGCCTATTTCAAGGGTTTGTGCCTATTTGTAGTATAATTGCCTATTTGATGCCTTTTGAATGTATTTTAAAGTGCATTATATTGCAGCTGGTGTGCTCGACAGAATTATATTCTCATTTCTCAATATGTGTTTACCCCACGAACAAGATTGGGAATTCTCGAAAGTCACCAGAAATAGCACCTGGGATCTCGATAATAAGCCTCCAAACTTAACAACCCTTCGTTTTGTATTTCGCTTTTTTTATATTGAAAATTTACCCGTTAGTATGTGTGTGAATTAATATCATAAACTTTATGCTGATTGAATAACAAAAGAACTAACTTAGTGCCATGTTTTCGCGTTTTTTCAATCTCGATATTAAGCCTCCAAAGTTAAAAACCCTTCATTTCAGGTATCGTCCCCTTCAAAAGCCGCGTTAGGTTGGCGCTGCAACCTAACAGTGAATTGATATACAGTATATTATGTACGCGTTTGAGTGTTGAATGGGCAGGCAGTTAAAAGCAGCCAGGAGGAATGCGATCCAGCTGGCAGTTAAAATGCCGCGGCGATCACAGTGGGTTGGTGCTGTAACCTATCTTGTGTTGAATGGACAGGCAGTTTAAAGCAGCCAGGAGGGATGCGATCCAGCTGGGAGTGAAAATGCTTCCGCGATCAGTGCGTTGGTGCTGTAACCTATCTTGTGTTGAATGGACAGGCAGTTTAAAGCAGCCAGGAGGGATGCGGTCCAGCTGGGAGTGAAAATGCAGCGGCGATCAGTGCGTTGGTGCTGTAACCTATCTTGGGTTGAATGGACAGACAGATTAAAGCAGCGTGGAGGGATGCGATCTAGCTGGCAGTGGGTGTAGCATGGCCTCTTACCAAGATATATGGAAACTTGGTGGTCCCGTCTCGAGCTACTGTTGCTATGGAGACGGCCGGCCTTGCTATTACTTCATCAGTTTATTTTCTGCTTTTATTAGCCTTTGCTTGAGTGCAAAAAGGCCGAAATCAGAAGAATGAGGACTATCGAAATTGCATGTAGCCAGCCGTTCCTTCTGGGTCCTAAACTATGTGTATGCAAAATTTGGTTGAGATTGGTGGAAGGGTGTAGATTTTTATACGGAACAAATCCACCCACCCACTCACCCACATTCATACGTTCATACATAAATACATACAGACTTTCACTTTTATATATAAAATAAGTATGTTATTAAATTATAAGTTGCTTATTGTTAATTCTTTTTATAGTAATTAAATATGTTATTAAATTACAATAAATTTTTTCATGCCTATTTTGTTGCCTATTTTACACGTTAGTGCCTATTTACATGCCTATTTTGGCTGTTTTAAGAGCCTATATGCCTGCCTATTTTAACTGTTTTAGTGCATATAATTCTCGTCTCTAGTAATGGTATATATGCACGTGTATACAATTTAGAATAACACAAAGTAGACACGAGGCTGGCAACAATATAACTGCTGCACGACGATAGCCCTAATGAGGTAGACCTAAGTAAACATATACAAATACATGGTGTCCGCAAAGTCTCTCCGCAGCGCGTGTCTCACCTTGCGGGATGTGTTGCGTAGGCAATACATTAATGCTATGTTGTTACAAGGAAAACAATTACATTAAATTAAATAATGCAATTATATATAGGGTGTTTTAGAAATACTTTTACAAACTTTGGGGATTGGTTCCTTACACCAAAACAAGAAAAAAAAAAGTTCATATACACATATGTCCCAAAATCCTTCGTTTTCGATTTATTAATGAAAAAACATTGTACAGTGACGCATTAATTGACGGCCTGTTTGGAAGTGTTTAACACATGAACTCATATCAAAAAAGGTTCCTGACACCGACAGATGGAAAAACTGTCAAATGCACAGGTGTTCCAGACTGGCTCACCATCAGCACCAGTTTAGGATTAATGTGTGGGCTGGCATTGTAGGTCCATACGTTCCACCATCACGTCTTACAGGTGCTGTCTACAGAGACTTTATCCAGAACACCCTTTCAGACTTACTGCATGACAATGTGCCCCTGCAAATACGACAACATATGTGGTGGATGCATGATGGGGCTCCTGCACACTTTAGTCACCTTGTTCGCACTGCACTGACGAAGATCTTCCACCACAGATGGTTGGGCAGAGGAGGACCCGTTCCATGGCTTGCACGGTCCTTTAGACTTATCTGTGGTGTCAGGAACCTTTTTTGATATGAGTTCATGTGTTAAACTCTTCCAAACAGGCTGTCAATTCATGTGCCACTGTACAATGTTCTTTCAATAATAAAGGGAAAACTAATTATTTTGGGACATATGTGTATATGAACTTTTTTTCTTGTTTTGGTGTAAGGAACCAATCCCCAAAGTTTGTAAACGTGTTTCTGAAACACCCTGTATACGAAGGAAGCTTGTAGTTTAACGTGACCGTTAATCTAGAGATCATGAGCCACGGGACCTCCTTTTTACGAGGAATCCGAACCACAGGACATGGCATTTCACTTCGAAAATCTCACATGCACTGACCGGGAACCCTGTATAGGGTACTCACCACTATCGCACTATGCTACGTAATGTTTCCACCAGCACGAAAAAACTCTTCCACTAAAAACACACGCTCTTCAGTAGTAAGCATTCCTTCTAGACTCAGCTTACACAAGAACTTGGCAAGAACACTACTTACAGCGTCAACACTGTCACGCACAGGCACTCACTGTCGGCAATAATGAAACGGTATTCCCCAACCTATCACTCCAGTTAGAGGTCAACACAGAACAAGTGCATGCTTATGCCAACCGCTGCGGTGAGACTTTGAGGATACAGTGACATGAATGTGCTGCTAACCTAACACGTCCCGCAAGGTGAGACCCGCGTAGCTCGCCACTGCGGAGAGTCTTTACGGACGCTCTGTAGAATGCTAGTGCATGTTATTTCTTGTTAATTTTATTTATTTATTATTCCATGTTAAACATGAATACACGTACAGATATCAACAGACAACATTTACAAACAACAGACTCCAACCTACTCATGATAACATTCAGCTTACTTGTAATTTTAATCGCATGAGATCACTTACGGGCGCGATGAATGCCAGCCTGTCTGATTCCAAATAATGTTAGAATATAACTGCGCACACAACTGTAGATAGTACGTTGTCACTTCAATAGTCAGGTTCAGACATTGGTGCACAAGTGACTTTGGGAGATCTATTGTACACCTCTACACCTAATTCTTAGAAACGTGTCGTTGTTGCATTTGTGCACGTGGCACAACTCATCTGCCCGGACAACAGGAAATTGGGATTCGAATTACGACTGCAGTCATATATTCATCCCTTACTTAACAGGTACGACTGTTCCAAGTGAAGCTATTCCCTAAAGCCTTGTCTATGTATCAAATATGCTTAAGAAGGACATACCGGTACTCTTTTCCAGACAAAAATTCCTGTAAGGTATTTCCAGCCTCCAGTTGAAGGGAATGAGTGTCTAAAGTTTTGACATACTTCTTTCATGCCTTCTGTATACAAAATTGAAATACTGTCCTTTTGTTACTTTATCTGAAGGTCAAGATGATTCTAGCCACTAATCGAAGCATGTATCATACAGCCTGCTCTTGAACCCACCAGAGCATGATATTTCTAGGTCAGTATTTCGATTAGCTTTTTATTTCCTAAGAATTTAACTGTATGTTAGGTATCTATGGTCACTACTGAACATTCTTTCCGAATTAAAAATAGTCACTTCCTATTCATCTTGATGTGAAACAAGTGAGAGCCGCAAGGTTAGCTCTCGCTAACTTGAAAAACAGGGATTGACTTTATGAAGGGAGGAAATGTTCTGATTATGGTGAAGATTTTTGTTAAAAATATAGGTTCTCAACACTGAATACACTACATTTCTTTCTTAGAATAGCCATTTTATTGAAATAAACGTCATTTGTTGTACTTCGGGACACATATCTGCTGTTGTTTCTCAATAATTTGCTGTATTTGAAAACCTAGTGAGGTAAATAAAGGTATAGTCAAAGAAACACAATGGTTCGCATATCTTGGTGAGATAGAGTACTTTCGGTTGCGCACAGCATGCACCAGCGGAAACGCAACATGCCCAGGAAACAGTGCCACTCGATCTTGCACAACCGTACTAAGGTGAAAGTTACGTGGTAAATCCATGGTAGCACTCGAATGAGCGGAACGAGCCTGAAACAACAGGAATTAGTGTTCGCAGTCCGACATATTTTTTACACAGAATTGTCTATCAATACATTTCAAGCGCAAACTCTCTGAAAATGATCAACTAGTATCTCACTGAAGACAATATTATACCGTCTGCCTCGTTGCGTAGTGGCTACTACTCTAGGCTGTTAACGCGGAGGTCCGGTTTCGATTCCCGGCTCTGCCAAGAAATTGAATTCTGAAGTGCAGGCTGGAATGGGGTACACTCAAAATCACGGGGCAAAACTGAGGAGTGGCGGGTTCGATTCCCACCCCAGTCATCCTGGATGTAGTTTTTCGTGGTTTCCCCATTTCCATTCTAGGCGAATGCTGGTATGGTTCCTACGTTAAGGCCACGGCCTACTCCTTCCCAATCCTCAACTGAATTACAACTACTCACACAAATACAGCCATCACGATAACACAGATTATCAAAAAAGTCCACACACACCAAGTACAAGGGGTTACATGACCACGATGTAACAAAGCCCCACAATACATCATCAACAACAACAACAACAACAAACACCACCACAACAACAACAACAACAACAACAACAAACAATATTATATCACCCCTTAGTTATCTTACATCTAACTCTCACTTAGAAATTATTATGAGTCCAACAAGAAGCCTCCGTAGCTAAGGCTACGTCCTAGGTGCGAGCGGCTAGCGTGCACGCGCTTCCACGCGCTACTAGTTGACGCGCTTCCATGTGTCCATTGTCGTAGCTACCAGGCTCGTAGCACGATGACAAGTGCTAGGAGAGCAAGCCTTATGTGTCTCATGGAGAAGAATGCGTTAGAAAATTGAGTTAGTGGGAATACGCGGCAAAGCAAGTATTTTATATTGAAAAGCCGGCATCAGTTATCGGAGTTCCATCACCTCTATAAAGAGCTCAAATCTGACCACAATAAATTTTTGAAATACTGCAGAATGTTACCTGCAACGTTCGATTACATAGTGGAGGTTATTCGACCACACCTTTTCACAGTACTACTAATTATCAGAAACCAATATATCTGGAAGAAAGACTTTTTGTGACTTTGAGGTAAGATAATTTACCTATCAATCGTAAGACTGAATTTATTTATTACTTATTAATATTATTCCGTAGAGTAGCATAATATTCTCACAATGTTCATTACACTTATTGAATCAAACAATTAACACCAGTGTATGCCAGATGATAGCTTGCATTCTCGGTTGAAGTTAAGACTGAGAGTGAAGAAGGAGAAGGATGACTAAAATTAATTTGCATGTCAAGAGTGTTTAACTCGTTGAAGAGCATATTCTGAAACTGTGATCTTAAACTGAGTTTCTTTAAAAGAGGGAGTTTTTTCATGTATGGCAACAAATATTTGAAGAAGTTAAGATCAACATACTCCTCTTTCTCTTTATCTCTATGGTTAAACATCCACTCCATTTTTTCTTCTCTAATTGTACCATTTCCTGCCGAGAGTCGAATGTTTTTGGTGTATTCCTTATCGGAGGGTTTGGAGCTTCAGGTGCAACTGTATGATCTGAATCAACAACCTCTGAGGCATCGTCTAGGCTGTTCTCATCTGACGCATCTTCAGTTTGTGGGTTGTCTTCAATTGGAATATTTCCAGATGTATTCTTCGGTTCCATGATATCCTTAAGAAATTCCATGGCCTTAAAATGTACCCACCATGGTGTATGAGTTGGGAAAGGGTCTCCCGTTCTGGGTTTTCCTGTTTTCGTAAATTCTTTTCTGAAGTTATTTTCATTTGGACTTGCTAACCTCCTCTGTAAAGAAATGTTATATTAATTTTTATACCTTTCATAATTTTTTAATAACCTCATTTTTGGTCCGTGTTGAATGTTTAATACATAGATTGGAGGAAAGTGTATTGAACAGGGGGACCAATTTCCCCAATCTATGTAATTGTAGAGTGTTTTCATTTATCTTGACCACTCACCTTAACGTTTTCTCTCACATCTTAGTACATTTTACTACATATTAGTGTACCGTATATATTTCTGACCAGCCTCTGATGTCGACATTTTGCTGGCACGGTGCCGAATGTACAATCGCGGACAAACTTGTTTGGTAGCTGCTTCCTACTCGAGAGCGTTGGTAGCGCTATCAGGGAAGCACGCGCGCGAGAACGCTCCAAGACTGTACAGACACATGCGATAGTGTGTGTTTGTCCGCATCAAGCAGGTAGCGCGTGAAAGCGCGTACACGCTAGACGCTCGCACCTAGGACGTAGCCTAAGGCGGCAGTACGACGGCTTCTCACCCCTGGGTCCACGGTTCAAATCCCGGTCACTCCATGTGAGATTTGGGCTGGACAAAGCGGAGGCAGACAGGTTTTTCTCCGGGTACTCCGGTTTTCACTGTCACAATTTCATTCCAGCAACATTCACTGTCACAATTTCATTCCAGCAACACTCTCCACAATCATTTCATTTCATTTCATCTGTCACTCATTTAATCATTGCCCCAGGGGAGTGCGACAGGCTTCGGCAGCCGGCACAGTTCATATCCTCGCCGCTAGATGGGGGTTTCATTCATTCCATTCCCTGATCTGGTCGGTCGACTGGAAGCAGGCTGTGGATTTTCATTTTCATTGAGTCCAACAGCTGCTAATATATGAAAGCTAGATTTTCAAAATGAATCAAAATATGGTACCTCACTAAGAATGGTTTTGCCACTAGTTTGCACACAGGCTAACGGTGCACTCTCGTGGTTGGTGCAAGTCTCTGAAGACAGTTGGTGCCTTTCCTTTGTCAAATAATTTAAAGGTATGATCACAATATCACAGAAATACAACCACTAACAAATTCTGATGAATGAAGCAATATCCTGGCAGATGGATTAGACCTGACCTATTCGTTGACCGACAAACTTTGACATTGTCTTCTTCAGCAAATAATTCGGAGCTCTCCGACGAACATACGGTATACTTTCATACTTTTTTTTTTTTTTTTTGCTGGCCACGATTATAAAAGCACAGCTAATTATTTCATACAAACCAATGCAGTCAAAGTGTCTGAATTGAACAATCATATCCTTTGCGAAACTTAATGGTCGGGCAAATGGCATTGATGTTCTACCCCTACAAGCCACTATCACCAGCACCAAACCCCAAAATTGATGAGCTTAGTGGGAAAATAAATATTATCCGATAACAAGTAGTTCCGTGAAGAAATATAAAGCCTATTTTCATACATCCTACTTATGTTAATTGCCTCTATCAACATACAAAATTTCATTTTGATTGACGTAATAGATTCGTAGATATCGCCATGCTGGATTTTTATATAGATAGGCCAAAGAGTATGTACTATTAGATGAATATTATTGCGTAGGTGTATTATTCAAACTTCAATCGCATGGATAGGACACAAGATATTAAACTTCATTTTAAAATTTCGCACAGCTGCCATCTCGAGGTTATGAAAGCAATTGAAATAAATTAGAAATCAGTGGATTCGAATTTCTATTATCATTTATCGCACCAAGTTTCACTGCACTCGGATGGTTATTTCGCGAGAAACGTCAATTTCAATATTTAAATTTCGTGTTGCTACATGTTGGATTTGTGCTCACCAGGTTATTGAAGGTTCCATAGGTGAACTTATGGTAATAGCCTTTATCAGCATACAAAATTTCAGTTTGATTGCTGTCATTGATTAATATATATTGAGAACCGTCTAGATATTTCGGATGGTCGCCATGTTGTAATTTAATATTTGTAGGCTATAGAGTTGTGCTATTAGATGACAATTCTTGCGTAGGTTCATTATTCAAACGTTCACTTTGATCGCATGTCTAGGACACGAGAAATAAAAACTTAATTTGTAAATTTCGCACAGCCACCATCTTGAGGTTATCAAAACAATTGAACTAACTTAGATTCAGTACATTAAAATGTGTGTAAATATTTGCTGTACCATGTTACACTGTGCTTGAATAGTTAAATCCAGAGAAAAGACTCTCTAAATTTTTCAACTTCCCTTGGTCACCATGTTCGTTCCGTACGTAACAGGTTTATGAAGGTCCCATACGTGAACCTCTTTAGTGCCCTTTATCACCGAACAAAATTTCAGGGTGATATCAGTAATAGTTTCGGAGATGTAGAATGCCGGTTAAATATTTCGCACAGCCGCCATGTTGGATTGGCGAGACGTAATAAATTTTCAAGGGCACGGTCAGGATTGAACAAAAAAGTACTATATCCTTACCGAGTTACATTGAAATTGCTCCAGTCGTTTAAGATTTCATTAAGGGGACACACACATGGACAAAAGGTGATCTCATAAAGCCTATTTTAGCCTATTTTCATTTATGAAAAAAATAGGCTTATGAGTTCACCTTTTGTCCGTGTGCGTATGTGTGTGTATGTGTATGTGCGTCCGTGTGTGCGTCTGTGTGTGTGTCCCACTCTAATAACGTCTAAAAAGCTGGAGCGATTTCAATGAAACTCGGGAAGGTCATGTTATTAATTTTGACCGACCCCGACCGTGGCCTTCAAATTTTATCACGTCTCACCAATCCAACATGGCAGCTGTGCGAAATATTTCATGGGCATTCTATATCTCCAAATCTATTACCCATATCACCCTGCAATTTTGTACAGTAATAAAGGGCACTAGTAGACGTTCAAATATGTAATTTTCAAAAACCTGTTAACTACAAAACGAACATGGCGGCGAAGTGAAGTTGAAACATTTATATAGACTTTTCTCGCGATTAAACCATCCGAACGCAGTGAAACTTGGTACATCAAATGACTATACAAATTGCAATGCACTGACATCTAATTTAGGTCTATTTTTTTCACATAACCTCACGATGGCGGCTGTGCGAATTTTCAAAACTAAGTTTTAATTTCTTGTTTTCTAATCATGCGATCGAAATCAACATTTTAATAATGAACGTATACAATATTCCTCGTCTAATAGTACATAAGTCTATGGCCTACATATATTAAAATCCAACATGGCGACCATCCGAAATATGTAGACGGTTCTCAATATCTATTAATCTATGACAGCAATCAAACTGAAATTGTACATGTGTATAGAGGCTATAAACATAAGTTCAGCTATGGGACGTTCAATAACCTGGTGAGCACAAATCCAACATGGCGGCGACGCGAAATTAAATTATTCAAATGGACGTTTCTCGCAATTTAACCATCCGAGCGCAGTGAAACTTGGTACAGTATATGCCTACATAAATTTTAATCTACTGGAATCTAATTCATATAAATTATTTTCATAACCACAAGATGGCGGCTTAGCGAAATTTTAAAATCTTGGTTTTTTTTTGTGTCCAAATCATGCGATTGAAGTTTGAATAAAACACCTACACAATAATCATCATGTAATAGTACATAACTCTAAGCCCTAAATATAAGAATCTAACATGGTGACCATCCAAAATATTTAGACGGTTCTCAATATCTATGAATCTATTACAGCAATCAAACTGAAAATTTGTATGTTGATAGAGGCAATTAATATAAGTAGGATATTTGAACATAGGCTATTTAGTTCTTCACGGAACTACTTGTTTCATAAATTTAAATAGGCTTAAAACGTCGATGCGACTCCATGCACACCGGACCAACTGTGGGACCTTATGTTGGGCACGTGGACTATGAAGCATAATATAATATTATTGGTTTTACGTCCCTTTTATCAACTGCGGCTTTTAGAGACGTCAGGAGGTAGGAATTTTTATCCAAATGGGATATTTAACGTGCCAGTAAATCTGCCGACACGGCCCCTTCGTATTTGCGCACCCTGAAATGCAACCATGGGTACAGCAAGCGAGAACGTTACCGCTGAGCCACGCAGCCAGCCCAATGAAGCATATTATCGGTGAATGACCATATCCATGCCTCACCGGATGTGATATTGCATCACGTGCGAACGATTATTATCTTCGACTGAACATACTGTATAGGTCTGACGTTTGTTTTTTGCCGATGTTTGCCTTGTTGGGTAGAGGTCTCCGGCCAGCCAAGAAGCCTTCCTATTGTGAGCATGCGCAGTAAAAACTGCATGCATGTACGCACGTTCAGAAGGTACGAACGAAGGAAGGAGATTGAATGGTTAGCACAGTGGATGCGCGGATTTCACGACCACCGGCCAGAAACAAACTTCAGACATAATACAGTGGTTGAACGGCATGCTAATCTCATCCATACGACAATCCTTCTCAGGACTACAAATAACATACCCGAAAATGCACCCGTTGAGAGGGGCTACCACAATGAGGGACTACGACGGGCGTGCGTTGCCGCTATGATAATGAAGACGCGATAGTCCATGCGCACATTGCCAGTCCTACACTGTTCTTGTCGACATCATGTACCGTCCTGCACATTAATACCTACTGTCGACCAAAGTATTAGGTGTACTCGAGTTTGAAGGTTGTTTGTGACGTAACCAATAGACATACATAAAATCCAATAACATCATTATTTTTGTCGTTCTATTTTACGTGAGTTCATGTAGGTTTGGAATTTTTAGTTTATATTTTAATATTTTTATCGCAGTTGGAACACAAAAAGTGCCCGTTTTTAAGCGTGTTTCAACCATGCGTCACATTTAAGAATTATTATCTCACAAACCCTTCATTGTATCGAATCCAAATTTTAACACAAGATACATTGGAAGGTTGTATAACTGGTTTATTAATTTCAAAATTTTGCGTGTCCAAGAAACAATGTTGCTATCATTTGTCTAAGGTAACGTTTTCTCGGCTTGGGGTGGCTGGAATATGTAGTTCTTGGTCGCGTTATATTCCTTATACATCAAAAAGTTATGCTGTATGACTTTAAAATACGTAAATTAATTCACTTATTTTATATTGGTTTATATTTGAACGGGGAAATACGACCTCGCCTCGCTCGGCAGTGATGGGCTCCATCTCAGCAACGCTGTACAGCCTACCCCGGAGCGGCTGGCAGGTGAATCATGCCTTATTTCCACGAACAAATACAAACCGATATAAAATAAGTGAATTAATTTACGTATTTCACAGTCATACAGCATAACTTCTTGATGTATAAGGATTACAACGCGAACAAGAGCTATATTTTCCAACCACCCCGAGCCGAGAAAAAGTTACCTTACAAAAATGATAACAACTTTGTTTCTTGGACTCATAAAATGTTGAAATTAATAAACCAGTTATACAAAATTCCAATGTATATTGTGTTAAAATTTGCATTCGATCTGATGACGGGGTTTGAGATAATAATTCTTAAATGTGACGCATGGTTGAAACACGCTTAAAAACGGGCACATTTTGTGTTCCAACTGCGATAAAAAATATTAAAATATAAATTAAAAATTCCAAACCTACATGAACTAACGTAAAATAGAACGGTGAAAATGATGATGTTATTGGATTTTATGTAGGTCTATTGGTTACTTCACAAACAACCTTCAAACTCGAGTGCACATAATACTTTGGTCGACAGTAATGTGGTAATCATTTGCGTTCGTGTTCATGGCAAGGCTCCCTGGTATGATGATATAAGCCGATGTGGACATTATCATTGAGAACGTGTTTCCACGACTTGCGGCGGGGCTATACGAGGCAATGATGCCCGACAGAGCACTTTCCGTGCGAATGATTAGGTTCTTCGACTGTGCATAACTAGCATAGCCCTTGGATTACGAGTATCTATTAAAGGATGCATACCACACACTCTCATCTACTTCTTTTTAGGCAAATTTCTCATGTACGCGTAGTTTTCATTTCAAGATGCCGCGTTAATATATTAATAGTGAAAATAACGTTTGTTATGTGCGCAGTAAAGTGACATTTTTCCATTAATGAACAGAGAATATTACCATTATTTCTACTGTAAAACAGATCCGGGTAAACTCTGGGCACACACATGTACAGTAATTCATGTGCAGTAAATCTCTGTGGTTGGTTAAACAAAACATTACGGACAATGGGTTTCGCCGTTCCCATGACACGGTGAGAGCCTTCAAATCACGTCAGCGATTGTTATTTGTGCATGGAATGTTGAGAGAAATAAAGCGGACCATCGTATATACAACCATAACATCAACTATCCTACACGACCAATACCACACGTAGATGATCTGCCTATCTCTACACTACCTAAGCATTATGTCCCACATTGCGATGAAGAAAAAGGAAGGAAGCTTGTAGTTTAACGTGACCGTTAATCTTGAGATCATGAGCCACGGGACCTCCTTTTTACGTGGAATCCGAACCACAGGACATGGCATTTCATTTCGAAAATCTCACATGCATTGACCGGGAATCGAACCCGGACCGCCTTGGTGAGAGGCATACAGCTAGACCGCTGAGCCACCACGCCCCCTGCGATGAAGACATGGAGGGTGAATGCAAAGAATAGACGAAATATTTACAGCAAGATCATGCAATGATCAAGAAAGGAATCCTTGTTGATCTGCAAATTCAAGAAATTTTTAGGGATGAAACCTTTCATCTGATCATTGAAGGGAAAGATCAAGCAGTTTGAGAAGCCTCCGCATCACTTGTTCGAAATTTCTTGGGAAATCGAAAAGCTGCAAATGATAATCGACCTCTTCATGAACTTCTTTGGACATAGCAAGAGTTAGGATGTCAAAGAATCGACTATTTGTAAAGGAAAGTGGTAACTTTTATTTTATTTTTGCTGACGAGTGATTTAAAGGGTATCAAATGGAAGGAGATCATTGGATGATATGCGGAAGTACCAAAACTGGAGGTGTGTTTTATGAAAAAAACAATACATTTCACGGAACATTGAGACATGATATATTTTCGGAATGATACCAAATATTGAAAAATTTGACTCACAGGAATATTTCCACGTAAGGTGTAAAAAATATGACAGGGTACACAATCCATGAAACTGTGAACAAAAGTCTGTTTTCTGTTAAATGCCTAGGTAAGACGTACCCATCTTTGCTGTTGACTGAAATACTTGGAAAAAATTATGGCTACTAAAATTTGCTTTATGTTTAGCCTACTTTTGAATTTTGTAAAAATGAAAGTAGATTCATGGGATCTACACGGGCCAAATGTCCAGGTGTCAGTCTCTCTCTCTCTCTCTCAGTGTATGGCTGCAGCCCCTTATCAATTCAAACACGACGAAAGCAAATTGAACCAAATTTGGTACAAAGGTATCACTAGTAAAAAGCACCTCAGCGCCATGTTTCATACCACCGCCATATGAACGAAAACAACATGGTGGCCACATCTGTGTTCAAAGCTTAAGTTAAATCACTACTAAACCAATTAGCAGATCTCTATCGAAATTTGGAAAAACGTGACCTTCATGTGACAAGTTTCCGACGCCTAAACTACTAGGTCAACCGCCAAATAAATACATGTGAATCATGCAAGCGTAACTTATTATCTAATGAATCAATGCTCTCAGTACTTGGCAATCAGATAGTCCATATAAGGACGCTCTGTTACCAACGTGATGACTGTATGAAAGCAGTACAGTACGTGCAGCTGCCATATTGAAATTATAAAATATAAAAATAAATAACTCAAAATTTATGGGCTACAGAAATGAAAATGAGTGGCAAGAGAGGACCGAACATTATATGGCTAACACAAAAGAACACCCTCTCCATACATTTAAAAAGCCGACTGCGCGAATTAATAAAACATTAAAATCGATAACTCAGAATGTAATTGCATAAAAAATGAATCCTGGCAAGAGATGAGTATTATTTAAGGGTTCTCATTTGCGTTAGTCAGATTATAACATTGAATGTAGCACGCAGCAGCCATCTTGAAATTTCATCATACATAAAGGGTGTAATTGATATACGTGAAGTCCGTTACACTTGTGATAGAAGAGACTATTCTAAGCTTCATAGGGAAAATAATATGTCACCTATCTTTAAATTGAAAATTAAACATTAAAAAGTCAATGTTTGGAGGTTTTTCATAAACTCTTCAAGCAGAAGGTGGAAAAACAGTCTGGGGGAAACGAGGCGGGGCGAGGTGGGACGACGCGTGGAGGGGAAGTGTTGCGTAACAGGAGCATTGGCCTTGCCGGTTGAGGGGTGGCATCAAGATAGTCTCGTAAGAAAATTTGTATTGCTGTTGTACTTGATGTTGTTCTTCTTCTTGAAATCGCACACAATGGTTTTGGACGTTAGGACCGGTAGTATTGTGTAGTTACTTTTTAAGTGTGGAAGTCATTGATTTATGTTCATGTAAAGGATAAAATAATTTCGATAATCAGCCCTGGTGTGTCGATGGCTTCCGGCAAGTTAAAGAAATACAGTGGGACAAAATTCCGACAACCCGTCGTCTGTTCAGAACTAGCATTTAAGACGGAAGTAAAATACTTGATGTTGTTTTGCTTGAGAGGCTTGGCGATTTTGGTCATTTAGCCCCATGTAGTTGGGTGTCGGTAGAATTTGTCTGATAACCTGTGTTTTTGTAGTTTCTATAGTAATGTGGGTATTTGTAACTTAATTCAGATGAGGATTGGGAAGAAGGCGGCCGTGGTCTTAAGTTAGGAACGATCGCGGCATATGCCTGGGGTAGAAGTGGGAAACCATGGAAAGATACTTCCAAGATGTAATACTAGTACGGTTCTACAAGTACATAATGATAATAACAATAACGCAAATATAGCGAGTTGGTGAGCCCTATCAAAAGGCAATGACATGTAGAACTGGTAAAGATCATACCTATGATTGTCTCAAGTACGGGCGTGATCCCAAGTACCTTGCTCCAAGACCTTAAAAAACAGGATCTGGATACTCAACTGTACAAACTAATGCAGAAGGCAGCAATTCTCTCCACAACCCGAATCGTCTGGAAGTTCATGGGTAGCGATTTCGACTTTCCAGCTTAGAAATGGCTGTTTCAGTCACTATACTTTGGTTCCCTGAAGCCCGTGTAGTTATGTTGTGATGTACCAGCAATGTGTTATATGTACGGTATAAAACAATAATAGTAATAATTTAATGATAGCGAGGCTGTGTAGCTCAGGTAGTAGAGAGCTATCCTTCTCGAGGGTTCGATCTAGGCACAGTCATGTAATAAAAGAAGGCGAACAAACATGACAGCCTTATGCCGATGGATGTAATGGCACGCACATGAAATTCTGTGATCACTACTTTCCAGAATCTTGACATCCCCGAATAAAGAAAAAAATAGTGTGTCTAAAAACGTATAATTGTTATTATTATTATTATTATTATTATTATTATTATTATTATTAAACAAATTAAAAGAGATTATATATTTACTGATTTTTAACGTATGGCTTTTAGTGCCGGGAGTGTCCGAGGACATGTTCGGCTCGCCAGTTTTGTAGCTGCTTCGATACGGACACCCAATGGGTGAGCTACAAGTACCGTTGGGGAGGAAAGTTGGAATGTAAGGACGAGAAGTTGGAAGGTATCAGCTGTGGCCTATAGTTAGGGCCCAACCCTGGCATTTGCCTGGAAGGATGATGGGAAACCATAGAAGACCATCTTCAAAGTTCCCGGCGGGGGGATTCGAACCTCCTTGCCTCCCGGATGTGAGCGACTGCCAGTAGTCATGCCGTAACGATCATGGCTAACTCACCCGGTTCTTTACTGATTGTTATTTACTTTTAAATAGGTTTCCAATTGTTTAGGACGTTCAGTAAGTAAATATTTTTGGTAACAATGATGATGGAAGAGACTTGCAAGCTTGTTGTGATGGTTGTTGTTAATTCATTTCAGGGGCTTGGGACAATTGTTTATCAGCCCCGTGTAGTTGGGTGAGTGTTGGATTTGTCTGATAAACTGTGTTTGTGTGGTGTCTAGTAGTAGTCTATGTGTAGCTGTAGTTATTAGGGTCGTGAATGAGGTTGGTGCCGTGGGACTCCAAGTACGATACTATCCCGGCATGTGCTTGGAATGCGCATGGAAGAATCCGGGAATATCAAAACTCAGTATAGCCACTATTGGTGCTCAGTTGGGACCTCCAATCACCGGACTTGCTGCGATCTTGGTGCACTATTAAACGCGCATGGCTACACTGCGGGGGTAGGAAAGTAAGCAGCCATGGTCTTATGAAGGTACATCCCAACTTTGGCCTCGTGGGATGCCACGGGAAATCATCTTGAGGCTGCCGACGGTGGGAAGGAAGCTTGTAGTTTTATATGACCGGAAATCTCGTGATCATGAGCTACTGGACCTCCTTTTTATGTGGAATCCGAACCACACGACACGGCATTTCACTTCGAAAATCTCACATGCCTTGGCCGCGAATCGAACCCGGTCTACCTTGGTGAGAGTCTAACGGCTTCACCGCTGCGCCACCACGCATACTTGCCGATGGTGGGACTCTATTCTAACCATACAGCTACGAAATGCTTTTAATGCAAAGTGGACTTTGACAGGTTTTCTAGCACCAGTAAGGTTTCGAAAATCTACATGCATGTTTTAAATGGTATAGTGTATTTATTACAAACGTCATTACTTGCGTATGAGCCGGTAATAGTAAGCTCTATCAACACTAACACCACATGTAGATAATAATATTAACAATAGTAATAATATTAATAATAATAATAATAATAATAATAATAATAATAATAATAATAAAAGCTCTTCTGGTCGTAGAATGCTATCCTTCTTGAAGATTCGATCTAGGTTCTGTCTAAAGTAAATGAAGGTGATGAAATGTGGCAGCCTTATGTCGATGCATGTAATGGCACGTACAAGAAAATAATCATGTGAACTCAAACTCCCGGCAACTCGACATCCTCGAAAAATAAAAAAGTAGTGAGTGTGTTTAAAAAATTATTATTTTTATTATTGTTATGGCAATCATTCACCACGTTAGTGGGACAAATCAATATATCATCGGCTTGTTTGTAAGACGACTTGACAACTTCTTTTAGGGTGGTACATTGAGAAACGAGCCAACTATTGTTATTATTATCTTTGTTGCGCTGTGATTGCACAAACATAGTCCATAGCGGTTCCATTCAATAATTTAATACTTCTTTAGAATTACAATTTCCTAATGGAGGCTATTCACTATACCGTAGACCAATAAGTTGTTAATAGGCCATAAGATTGGCTGAATCCTTAACAGATCTACTACCCCTAGTCATGCAGCCCACTTCCCGTAACTGAGTGAATCGGTTGATCATAGGCTCGGTTTGAGTATTCATTGCTATTGGCAGAGGTCACTCGCCTTCAGACTCCCGTCTACATGCCACAGCGTTGGAGGGGAGACCGGGGGGTGGGGGAATCAGCTGTGCTGCAGAGGGGAACGAAGTGTATTCCCTTTGCCAAGACATTGACCGACGATTTTAGTGATTTTATTACACCAACACTAATTAACTGGTGATAGAAGAGACTACTCTAAGCAAATATCTTCATGAAATATAGTCGTATCTTCATTAGTGTAGGTGGAATTAAATCACAAAAATCATCGGTCAATGTCTTGGTAAATGGCTAAGACTGCGTTCCCCTCAGCAGAACAGCTGACTTCTCCCCTCCAACGCTGAGGAATGTTGACAAGAGTCTGAAGTTCAGTGACCTCCTCGTCTTGCCTGCCAAGTGCATTGAAATACACGAACCGAGCCTATGAACAACTGATTCACACCTTCATGGGGAGTGAATACATGACTAGTGATGGTGGACCTGTTTAGGATTTTGCCAGCCTTGTGGCCTATTCATAGAAAATGGAAATCCTAAAGATTTGGTTAATTAATTTAAGGAACTGTTTGTCTATCTTTGTGCGAGGACAGTGCAACAACTGTAATAAAAATATTAATAATATTATTATTATTATTATAGTAGGCTACTACTACTGTACTAATAATAGTATGCCTAATAATAGACTTTTAGACACACTAACTTCTTTTATACGGGGCTACATGACCACGTTGTCGCAGCCCCAATACTAAGAAACAAACCTAACTTTTTTTTTTTTTTTTTTTTTTTGTATGTCGAGTTGCCAGACTTTTATATACGCAGGATTCCTTGTATGTGCCATGAAATCCATGGACATGATCGTATTAGATCACATTCATTTACTACATGCCTGAACGTAGATCTCACCCTCGGGAAGGTTAGCATTCTACCACCAGAGCTACACACGCTGACTCTTATTATTATTATTATTATTATTATTATTATTAGACTATTATTATTATTATCATCATCATCTACATGTGGTGCTAGTATTGTAACAGCATACCATCACCGGCCGATATGCAAGTCGGGGCGTGATGCCGCAGTGGTCTAGCTGTTGGCCACTCACCACGGCGGACCGGGTTTGATTCCCGGTCAATGAATGTGAGATTTTTGAAGTGAAATGCCATGTCCTGCGGTTCGGATTCCACATAAAAAGGAGGTCCAGTAGCTCATGATCACGAAATTTACGGTCATGTAAAACCACAAGCTTCCTTACTTCCCACCATAGGCAGCTACAAGATGATTTATCGTGGCATCCCACGAGGCCAAAGTTTGGATGTCCCTTCATAAGATCACGGCTGCTTTCTTTCCTAACCCCCCCCCCCCCCCGGTTGTAGGCATGCGCATTTAATCGTGCACAACGATCGCAGCAAGTCCGGTGATTGGAGGTCCAAACTCAGCACCAATAGTGGCTATACTGAGTTTGGATTTCCCTGGATTCTTCCACGCGCTTTCCAAGCACATGCCATGTTTCACCACAGAAACACAGTTTATCAGACAAATCCTACACTCACCCAACTACACGGGGCTGATAAACAAATGTCCCAATCCTCTAAAATGAATTAACAACAACCATCACAACAAGCTTGCAAGTCTCTTCCATCATCATTGTTACCAAAAATATTTACTTACTGAACGTCCTAAACAATTGGAAACCTATTTAAAAAAAACATTCAGTAAAGATATAATCTATTATAATGTGTTTAATAATAATAATAATAATAATATTAATAATAATAATAATAAGTTAGACACACTATTTTAATTTTTTGTGGGGATGTCGAGATTCCGGAATGTTGTGTTCACAGAATGTCATGTACGTGCCATTACATCCAACGGCATAAGGCCGTCGTATTTGTTCACCTTCATGTATTACATGACTGAGCCTAGACCGAAACCTCGAGAAGGATAGCACTCTATTACCTGACCTACACAGCCTCGCTATCATTTAATTATTATTATTGTTTTATACAGTACATATAACACATTGCTGGTACATCACAACGTAACTATACGGGCTTCAGGGAACCAAAGTATTGTAACTAAAACAGCCATTTCTAAGCTGGAAAGTCTAAATCGCTACCCATGAACTTCCAGACGATTCGGGTTGTTGAGAGAATTGCTGCCTTCTGCATTAGTTTGTACAGTTGAGTATCCAGATCCTGTTTTTTAAGGTCTTGAAGCAAGGTACTTGGGATCACGCCCGTACTTGAGACAATCATAGGTATGATCTTTACCAGTTCTACATGTCATTGCCTTTTGATAGGGCCAACCAGCTTTATTATTATTATTATTATTATTATTATTATTATTATTATTATTATTATTATGTACATGTGGTACCATACTAGTATTAAATCTTGGAAGTAGTTTTCCATGGTTTCCCACTTCTACCCCCAGCCAAATGCTGGGATGGTTTCTAACTTAAGGCCACGGCCGCCTTCTTCCAAATCCTCACATGAATTACAAATACCCACATTACTAAAGATACCACAAAAACACAGGTTATCAGACAAATTCTACCCACACGCAACAACATGGGGCTAAATGACCAAAATCGCCAAGCTCTCAAACAAAACATCAAGTATTTTCCTTCTGTCGTAAATGCTAGTTCTGAAGAGAATACGGGTTGTCGGAATTTTGTCACACTGTATTTCATTAACGTGCCGGACGCCAATGACACACCAGGGCTGATTATCAAAATAATTGTATACTTACACTTACAAAGTAGGCTACACTATACAACCGGTCCTAACGTCCCAAGCCATTGCGTGCAATTTCAACACAGCAACAACAACAGCAATACAAATTTTCTTACGAGATGGGTATCGCTCGCTATCCTCATAACAGCTGATACCACACCTCACCCGGTAAGGTCAATGCTCCGATTACGTAACAACTTCCCCTCCGCGCATCGTCCCACCACGCCCCGCCTCGATTCCCCCAGACTGCTGCCTCACCTTTTGTTTGAAAGGTTTATGAAAAACCTGAAGACATTGACTTTTTAATTATTAATTTTCAATTTAAAGATAGGTGACATTTTTCTTACCTAGGAAGCATAGAATAGTCACTTCTATCACCAGTGTAACGGACTTACATTATATCAATTACACCCTGTATTTATAGAAGGAGTATATAACTCTCAGTATCTTTGAGCTATGATAACGAAACATAAATATAAGGTAAAACCATATAAGTCACTTCCTATGTTCAAAAGTAAAGAACGGCGACTCCTTACATTCAATATGGTGGTTAGGTAACTACTCTAGTATCCAAACGTTAAGCATAAGTTACGAACAACCAGGGAAACAGGAAATAGACGGCTAATCGCACGACAAGTTCGCTCTGTATAGGAAAGGAGTATTCCCTGCTTTGACTAGCGGCGTAACCACAAGGTGAACACAGCCAGTGCCTGCGCCCCATATTACCTCAGTCGTGTTTGCCCTGTTATAGGCCTTGTGTGCGGAGTGTAGGCTCGTGGTGAATGTGACAACATAATGGCACAATGACGTTATTTGGACCCCGATTGGCAGGGTAGAATACTCGGCCGCCGGGAAGCAGGCCAGACACAGACCGAAGTCGCTGTATCCTTGAATAT